>JAUPMG010000006.1:17123266-17135061 GCA_031762675.1 Pachysandra terminalis
GAGAGCGAGCGAGCACCCTCGGAAGCGTCTCCTTAACCTCTGAATTCCAGTGTATATATATATATATATATATATATATATATAAAAAAGGAGAGAGAAAGATGGAGCACCCTCGGAAGCGTCTCCTTAACCTCTCCTTATCATATTGTTCTTAACTCCAAAACACTAAACTCCTCTGCCTTTCTTGATCAACCCATACTAAAATGATTGTATTACCACTTCAACAGACTAAGACACAAACTCGAACCCAGGCAAACGTCTCTCTATATATATATATATATATATATACATATTAAAACGATTCTATTACCACTTTAACAGACTAAGACAAACCCGAACCCAGGCAAACGTATCTCTTTTTGTGTCTTAGTCTGTTGAAGTGGTAATAGAATCGTTCTAGTATGGGTTGATCAAGAAAAGCAAAGGAGTTTTGAGTTAAAAGTGTTTTGGAGTTAAAAACAATATGATAAGGAGAGGTTAAGGAGGCGCTTCCTAGAGTGCTCCATCTCTCTCTCTCTCTTTTTTGTTTTTTTGGTAAATTCTCTCTGTATATCTCATTCCACGTCCCACCATTACTGTGTCACTGTGTGTTTCTTTCCCACGCTTTTGGGGTTAGTACCTTCTTGTCCCGTCCTTCCCTTTTACCAAATTAAATTACAATGAACAAAATCGGAAATCGAATCGAACCATAATAGAAATAAAAAAATATGGCCTTTTCAGTTTGGTTTAACAAATTAATGTTATTATTATTATTATTTTTTTTTGAAAAAAAGAAGTTAGATTCATTAGCATTAGCCAAAGGCTCCCTTATCGGACAGTAGGATTAATCATATCATTCTTTCACGTGACAAAAATGATACGACAAGGTACCCCGCCTGTAGGAGAGTCCTACCTATCCTAGTTTAACTCTAATTAGGACATACGTTACACGCTTCTAAGAGGACCACTGTCAAAGGGACTCACAAACATGGTTTCAAGGATCAGATCTATCCAGTCCGTATCATCAGTCCCTACCGAGATCAGCCAGGATCGGTCCAGTCCCAAGCCACGATACAATTAGTATATCGTGGTTTGGGATTGGACTGGTTCAGCCGATACCGGTACGAATTGGCCAATACAATCGGTCCAATTGATCCAAAGTTTTTTTTTTTTTAAATTTATAAATGAAATGGTCCAACAGGTATCAACCTCCGATACTGCCAGTCCGGCAACCGTTACTGTCGTTCTAACAATTGATATTGTCGGTCTGACAGATCCATTTTCTTTTAAATGGTGATACAAAAATTAGATCGGATCCGAACCGACTGGTATCGCCAATCTGGATCGGGATTGGCTGAAACCGATCCGATCCCTAATCCCAAGACTTAAAATCTTGCTTGCAAATTGGACAAACCGAGATTGACTAAGGCCACCAACACAAATGCACTCTAACTCGGTCAAGGCATAGACCATCATCGACCTCCTTTTATTATTATTATTATTATGATAAGAACGGAAAACGATCATAATGAAACTAATTTTGCATCTTAGCTTGATTTCTCTGTCTTAATTTTTGACAGAAGTGAAAAACAAAATGGCTTTAATATCTTTGGTTAAAAACTGATAGTCTTGAGGATCAAAATTTTGACGATCAATGGAGTACAATTTTAACAAGCTTTGTAGTAAGAATATTTGTTCTCGAGCAAAAAAAAAAAAAAAAGAATACTTGTTCTCGACTAAGAAATAGAGGAGGTATGGCAAAAAATCAAAAAGAATGGGGCATTCCTCAATATAAGAAATGAGAGGGGTCTTTTAGAAAAGCCATCAGCAAGGCTACTACTGATTGGGTGGTTTTGGTCTAGTTTCAGTGACATTTTTGACCTTAGAGAAAATGTTTCGTCTTAATTCTTTCTGTAATTCTATATTAACCATTGTGAGTGGCGATATCAATCTCTGCCACCAAGCACTTGGAGTGGATATCGAAATGTGAGATAAATGGTTGAAGCATCAGTTACAGCCTGTGCTTGCGTTTGTGCACATCACTCGTCCACAGATATAAACAGATACACGTCACGCTCAAAATTTAAAAAAATCTGATGGCAGAAAAACGTGGCATGTATCTACGTACGCTGCAATTGATGCTTCAGCCATCTCGCTCTAGAAACAGTTCAAACCGTACATGCCTAGTCTGATACGATCTAAGTCGTGCCCAGAGACAGCATGACACGATTCATACCAGTCCAGGCACAACTTGACCATGTTGGGTTCATGGCCCAAGCATGGGCAAGGTGACCATTCTAGGCAAAAATATGGGCCCACCCCAACACATTAACAACCGTCTCTTGTGCCGTGCCAGGGACCCAAAATTAGGCACAACCTGATTGTTGTGCCAGCCCATGGGCCCGACTGGGGCAATAAGGCCCGTTAAACACCCCTATCTTGCTCCAAAGGATATCGTTTGAAGCAAATATATTGAAATTTGAACGAATTTGCCACAAGGACAAGGAGCATTTGGGAGCGGATTTGCTGTGGGGTAATTCCCTGTGGGGTTGCTGTGGGGTAGAGACATCCCCATAGAGTGAAAATACCATTTCACCGGATGAAATGGTATTTTCACTGTGGGGTAATTCCCTGTGGCCGGTGAAATGGTATTTTCACCCCATGGGGCTATCTCTACCCCACAGGGAATTACCCCACAGCAGATCCCGTCCCGGAGCATTTAACCATTCAGAAGCTATATCAAGAGCTTCTCTTTTTTTTTTCTTTTCTAAAAGATCTTCCCACCAATACGAGTCATATGACCTTTCTATATAATATTTTGTTCTGTAACAAACAAACAGAGAGAAAGAAAACTGAAGAAGACAATGATATATATCACAAAATAGAACACCAGGAATCCATGTGAAGAAGACATTAATGGATCAGGGAAACAATGGCCAGGCAATTACTAGCCAGCTTAGTTAGAATGTCATTATATGAACCCATAGGCAAACCGGCTCCCGGCAGCTCAATAAACCCATCATCGCAGGTCCCAAAATCAGTCAATGCCGCGCTAAGCATGCTGTTCATGGTACCAATGTCACGAGCCGGAATCGCATCCATGGCATTCTGGAGATTGTCAATAGCATCAGAATAACTATCCTTACAGGCACTGAGGCTTGAGGCTATCCCAGATGGAGTACTGGAGTTACTGGCAATCTTAGTAACCGCATCCAACGCAATATTTGAAGTAGTATTGCATGCCTTTATTTCCATTTCAAGGATTGATATCGGATCGACCTTGCCGGAGGAAAGGAATGGAATAATGGAGTCGAGGCAAATAGCAGGATGATCTGTGCTGTCACATATATTCTTAATGACTGCATCAATTTTCATGGATGGTAGCAAGGGAGGAAAGAAAGGTGGAAGAGTATTAGGTGGGAGAGTAATGGGTTTGGCGGGAGTTGGTTTCTCAGGTTGACGGTGGAATGGAGGGGATCCTCCTAGTTTTGAAGGTGGAGAGGACACATGATGCGGTGGTGGTGGTGACTTTGGCGGCCGGGAGGAAACATGGTGTGGCAACGGGGAGGAGACAGTGTGTAGCGGAGTGGAGAAAACCGGTCGGAGTAGAGAGGGTGGAAATGGATGGAGGGTGTGACTGGGTTGCGTGAAGTTGCGTGGCACACATGTAGCCTCTGCAGAATAGAAGAGAAGAGAAGACAAGGAGACGATGAATAGTAGATGTTTATCAGACTCCATTGTCTCGCAGAGGAGCCAAGACGGGACACAGGCACAACCCCAAAAGAAACCAAACGGAGGGTTGGAGTTTAGGGAAATGGATACAAGGAATGGAGGGATATAAGGTTTAGAGGGAACTTGGTTGGTTATCCATGCAAAAAGGATTGTTTGTGATACCAACCGATGTAACTGATTTTGCATTGTTTTAGGGGTTTAATTCGCTCGGTTTAGTGGCCAAACCAAAAGTGTTAAGAAACTGTTTTTGCATTGTTTTGGATAGCTATGAGAAGGCTAGGGGTGTAATTCGGTCGGTTTGGTTCAGTTTAGTAGCCAAACTAAAACCAAACCAAAATATAGTAAACTAAACCGAAAACCTAATCAAACCGAAATAAAAAAAGAAGTATAAAAACGAACCAAACTATAGTGACCAAAACCAAAACCAAACCAAACCAAAACAGATTCGGTTTTTTGGTTTGGTTTGATAAAATGAATGTTATTTTATGTACTAAATACACACATACACATAAAACGCACATAGATATACGTATACATATAAAGCTAATATGTATTAGCCTATTTCGGTTTTCAGTTTGGTTCGATTTAATCAAAGCCTAAACCCAAAATCAAACCAAATTAATTCGGTTTTTCATTTTCCAAACCAAAACCAAACTGAAATGAAAAGAAACTAAACTAAACCCACTTTTGTCGGTTTTTGGTTTAAACCGAACCAATTGGCACCCCTATGAGAAGCTATCATTTACTTGATTTAGTGTGTTGGAAGTTGGAACTACGAAACCCTGGGGCTGTACACTGTTGAAACAATCTTTGATTTTGAAACTAAGGAAGGTGCCCCACCACCCGAAGAAAAGGGTCAAAAATAGCTATAGCCATCTACTTGAATTTTGCCTTTCTGAGCAGCTTCAGCTTTCTTGTAGCCTTTGAGATCCATGAGGCCAAAAATACTCAATTGTAGACGGAGCAGTATGAAACTCCCTTGGGAAGTCAGATCAAACAAAGCTACTCTTGAGATCTTATAGCCTTTTAGTCTCATTGATCTCATCAATGCTACAAAGGCACATTTATAATTTCGATTTCCTGCTCGGGCCATACGAAATAGGGGTGTAATTCAGTCAGTTTGGTTCGGTTTAGAGGTCAAACACACTAAACCAAAAACCAAATGTTTAGTGGTCAAACACACTAAACCAAAAACCAAACCAAACTAATATAGAAACCGATTTAAAAAAAATGGAAAACCAAACCGAACTATAATGAATAAAACCAAACCAAAATAGAAACCAAAAACTTCAGCTATTAGGTTCGGTTTGTCAAAATTAATACAATTTTCTATATAAAACACACATACACACGTGTGTGTGTGTGTATATATAATCTACTTTTTTTTTTGGTTCGGTTTGGTTTAGTTGAAGCCTTAACCAAAAACCAAATCGAATTAATTCGGTTTTTCGTTTTCCAAACCATAACCGGACCAAAATGAAAAAACCAAACCAATCACACTTTTTTGGTTTGATTTGGTTTGTTCGGTTTTCAGTTTAAAGCAAACCAAATGACACCCCTAATACGAAATACATCATCTTTCATAAAGATGACTTGGAAAGTTGGGTGAGAGAAAAGGGAGCTCATATCAGTTAGAGCACTCCTTGTTTCATCGTCCGGTCCGAACGGTGAAACAGATGTACACCGCATGGCGTTTAAATTCGATATCGGATCGGCGATCAAACTCAGGATCGGCCGATCCAAAACGTGGCCTGAATTTATTTGTTTTTAGAAAAAAAGAAAAGAAATTTTTTGAGGGGTGCAGAACGATCCAATATGGATCATCCGAGCTGACTCATCCGAAACCGAATCAGATCGTCTAGATCGGACGATCTGACTGGGTTTCAGACCGAGTCAAAAAATTGTTAATAAATTAGGGATTGGCTTGGTTCGCGAGTACACCGTACACATGGAACTAATAAACTAATACAATGAAGAATGAAGGGACAAGGGAAGAAACTATTAAGACTGGATGGCAAAGCTTACCCCATATGAAGTACTCGATTGAACTGAATGCGAATCAAGATTCTAACGCTCAGTTTTTAACATCGAACTGAATGCGAACCCTTATTGCAATATGGCTTCAGTTCTGATATTTAGGAAAGGTTGAGCTGCCATGAATCTCCTACAGGCCACCTGCAACACATCGCTGACATTACTTCATCTTCTATCAGTAAAACGGATAAAGAAAATGATCATACTCGAAACAGAAATCAAACCTCTGCAATTGAATACACTAGGACTCGATTCCTCAACTGTAGCTTCAAAAAAAGATATTAAATCAAGAACACGCAGAAAACACCATGAATACAATCTCATAATTAGGAAGAAAAGCAGAAAGACAGCTGAGAACAAAAATGAAGCCCTTTATAGCCAAACAAATAAGAGAAAGCCACATAGAATATATACAATGTTATCTACCATGCAGAGAACCCACCACTGCCTGGGAAAATCTTAAAAGCAGTTCTCCACAAGGAAGATGAAAATAAAGGAAAAAGAACATCATTTAGAAAGACTGTTGTTTCAAGCCCATTCCAACAAGGTCTTCCCAAACCATCAAAACCTTTGCATTCTTGAAAACAAATCTGACCTGACAGTTTTTTCATCGCCCTTCATGTAGGTCTTCTGAGAAGACTGCAGTCCTAGAAATGTTGTCATTGTCAAAAGCGCTTAGACCAGAGAAAGGGCCGGAAGAGAACAAAGACGAAGTACCATCTGACTCGTAGGTAGTAGAGGACTGCCTGGGGTTGGGCCGGGTGTTGGGGTTGGTTGATATTGAATCCTGATACTCTGTGATGCGCTGCACCATTTTAAGCGACTGTACCACTTCTCCCATTGTGGGGCGCTGGCTTGCCTCGGGAGCAACACAAGCTGCTGCAATTGTGCAAACCCGCACGAAGTCGTCATTTGGGTATTTTCCCGAAAGCCTTGGATCAGCAAGCTCTTCTAACCGATCCTTATCTCTAAGGATTGGCCTTGCCTGAAAGCAGCAGACACAATAATTTCTATTTTTATAGATAATCATGAGAATGATCATCTGTAAACTAATAAGAGCAAGAAAAATCCAAGATGCTGATATTTACGAAATAAAAGTTGTATATTGGCTTAATTAGCAAAAAATACAGAGCATGATGCACAAAGCAGGATATCAGGCTAGGAAGCACGTGGCCAAGCCGCTTCATAAAGAACGTTGACACCACATGCTGTGCAAGGATCACTTGGAGACACTAATTCCAGTATCCTTCACACACTTTTTTTGTCATTTGTTTGCACTACTAGTTTCAAATGTAGACTCAGAACCCTGATAATCAGAATACCTAGGAATTAAAGACAGTACAGAAAGGGAAGAGAGTGAACACTCAAATTAAAAACTGTAATACAAGTCTACATGTTCTTTATTTCTCCTAATTCTGCAAGATTAAAAACTGGCTTTGAGCTTTGGAATTAAAATATTATAATTTATTGTTCTTAATTTCTTTTCAGAGATAAAATATTGTATTATTGGCTTTGGTTGAGTGTGGCCAAGCGAATTGTGCCAAGCCAATCCTAGGCTCACTTAATTATAACAAACCCAAGTGAAGCCTGAATCCACTAACTCCTACTGATCAAATCCAAATACCAACAAACCAGGCTGAGCATAAACCCACCCCGATGTTAACGAGCCTGAGCCAAGTTGAGCAAAGTTGGGCTCCGCTTGGCTTGTTTACAGCCCTCTCAGTTTACATCCAACAAGGACTTGACACAGCTTTTCAGCTGAGTTAGAGGACACCCCATAACTGGAGAAAGAAATGTAGATTCAATAAGGAGAAACCATTTGCATTCCTCAATATATCGCACAATGAAAGAATGCGTGCAAAAAAGTACTGACCCAAGTTACAAGGTTCTCCTGGCCAGTTGGCTGTGACATGTCCACAGGCGTCTTTCCAGTCAGCAATTCAAGGAGGACAACCCCATAGCTATATACATCACTCTTTACTAGTAGATGTCCAGTCAAAGCATACTCAGGGGCTACATACCTGTATAATAATTTGCTTCCATCTAATTACCACTTGAGATCAGGATGCCAAAAAGTATGTGACTCAAGAGGAAAGAGTAAGGCTCACCCAAATGTACCCATCACGCGAGTGGACAAATAGTTTTCCTGGGCTTCTGGTGCTTGTTTGGCCAGGCCAAAATCAGCTACTTTAGCTTGAAAATTGTTCTCGAGTAATATATTGGATGCCTTAAAATCCCTGTGAATAACACATGGTTGCGAGTCCTCGTGCAGGTAGGCAAGCCCTCTAGCAGCATCAAGTGCAATTTTCATTCTGGTGTCCCAATCTAAAGGGCACTTTACACCCAAGGTACCTGAATAAAAATGGGTCCACACCAACACTGTATTAAAATCATGTTTCACAAGTTTACACAATCAATTTTCACTAAAAGTAGCTTAGAAAATCAAAGTGAAGATACTAGAAGAAACCCCACAAAACAATAGCGTAAAATACCATGAAGCCAGGCCTCTAAGCTCCCATTTGGAACAAGTTCATAACAGAGGAGGTTTTGAGATGAGTCACGATTGCTATAGTAACCCACAAGTTTCACAAGATTACGGTGATGCAGCCTGCTAAGCATCTCCACCTCAACCAAGAACTCTTTATCACCTTGTTGTCCTCCGCTTGTAAGCTTTTTGATAGCTACTGCTGTACCATCACTTAAGACACCTTTGAAAACTCTGCCAAAACCACCCTCTCCAAGAACACTTGCGGTCTCAAAATTATTTGTTGCTTCTTTAAGCTCTTCATATGCAAGAAACCGTGTACTGCTAGGGTGGGGAAGAGATCCTCCTATTTGAACTGGATCTGCATACTTTTGTTTTGCTGAAAAAAAAATGAAAAGAAAAAAGAAGCAAGATGCATGATTTGATTAAAGAATCAACACATAAAAGTTACGGTGCATCAAGTGAAAACCAAATTCATATTGAGTTGTACTTTCTTGTTTAAGTCAATCCTCCTTCATAGACCGCAATGTAAACTTTCGTCTATGAATCGGTTTTCCCCCATAGAGTAGCACAACATTATACTTTGACATTTATGTAAAGCTGCACTGAATGCATCATAAGTTTAAGGAGACAAATGTGATTTGGTACATTAGTTGTCATAGAACCCACCTTTCCAAGAAAGGAACGTATTTGGCTCTAGTTTCATTGTTTCCAAACCCAGATGGGACCTAACACTTGGGCCTGATGCATTTTTTACCATTTCAAATAATTAATGAAATAAACTTACAAGAAGATATGGGATAATGAAAATGGACAGCCAAATAGGCATTGAATCTCCTTCAACAAGGTACCAACTGTAGCAAATAATGTGACAGATATCCTAGCTAAAGTTGGAGCAAGGAAGGAGGACTTGCTTTAGTTGTATTCCAACTGAAGTCATGATGTTGTAGTTCTGTCGGTTGTTTATAATCTTTACCTTGAATATTACTCACTTCTAGATGGCTGCCTTACCCATCTTATGATTCCCCCTTCCTCTAATAAAAAAATGTTACAAAAGGAAAAAAAAGAAAAGAAAAGGACTTCTTCACTGCTCTCTCATTAATAATTCTTCTTTAAGATGTGATGCAAACAACTTAAGATTTAATTTATCAAGTTTCATGATTTAGTTATTTAAAGTAACAATTGTAAAGAATTGTGTTTTCATGGAATTTTAACTTTCTACAATTGCTAATTTGGCACAATAAGAAACCACTTCCATTAGCAAAAGCTTGACGCATTCTGACTTCTAATTGTCATTAGTTTCTCAGATACATTTGGAAAGATTATAAATCTGATAAAATATTTAACAGGAATTACTGAATTACCAGTACAACAAACTTTTCTACCTTATGTTGTGCTGGAAGGATCAAAATATATTGGAGAGACAATTAGAAAACTTAAAGCAGAAAGAAACCCTATGAAAAGAATTATGCACTATTTTGACAGAATAAAATATGCATTCTATTGCACATTAAATACATACCAGCTTCTTGGAGAGGTTCTTTCTTCTTTCCTTGACCAGATGTACACAAAAAAATTATTAGCACAGATATAATGATGATGATCAGGACGGCAGCACCAATACCGTAAACAATAATCAAATTTGGATGTTTGCTTCCTTTGTTAGCAACAAGGATTGGTAAAGTGGACAAGTGAGGTGATGCAACAAGAGGTGAAGTAGCAGCAGCAGGAGCTGTCATATTCAAAGTTACAGCAATTTATCAAAAATAACTCCTATAAAATAGAAAATAAATATCACGTGTGCTTTATCAATTAGCAAAGAAAAACTTTATTGCAAAAAATAGTACAGAAAAAGCACAGGAACATCAGATTAGGATGGCAATTTGTGACCGCTTATCATACATTGTTTATGTATTCCACTTTCAGCTGAATAGTTGGATAAACCACTACTTGGTACAAGGCATTTTGTTGATGCTGTTGTTACTGGATGAAGCCTAGTTATTTCAACATCCATAAAAACAGAATGGGCACAGAATATATTTCTTTCGAAATTTTGGACAGACTCCACAAACACTTATAAGCTCCCCAATACCAGGAGATTGCCATCCTTGAAAGAACCTCCACCTTGAGATTTTACAGCTGAAAGTGGATTTTGGATCTATTTGGATTTTAGACCACGACTTGACCAGAGTACTCACGGATATCTCACAATATGTATTATCACCTAGTAAAAAGGAACATGCAGCCTATGTTGGAAGCTTAAGTAACTTATACCAGCTTTTGTAGGCCCATCCTTCTATAAGCAAACAGTTTTCTACTTGCAACCATGCTGGTGAAACTGTGGCAAGGGAAGCTCATAAGATATCATAAATTTAATTTAAGGTAATCCAGAATTCAATAGCTTACATGTTGCAGACCAAACTCTTCCTAAAAGTTGGGTATATGTTTATTATGCATAGTTTGTTAATAGGAAGCTTGCATCCACTCTTCATTGGTACATGCGTGTACAGAAGCAGATATTTCAAATTACATACCAGGAGATAAAATATTTATGCACATCCATTATTTGCATAATCACATAGCTTGACTGGTTGACCTAATGAACCAAAACATGAGATTGCTACAGAGACTCAAGTGAAGAAAGAAAAAGAATCAGAATTCTAGGCTGATTACCTCAATTAAATTTAATTTGGTATACGGGGTCAGAAGAACATCTGCACATAACATTGCATTACTATCATAATGAATCTAACAGACTACTGGATTTGAACTCCAACCTCAAGTAGGAGCATTTTTATGATGCTAACTTATGCTGCATGTAACATTAACCTGTGGTTGACTTGCACGTTAAATCCGTTCCACGTGACTCTCATGATCCCATCCTGATCATTCATGTTTGAACCAAGCATAAGGAACCTGTGTAATCCTTCTTTTGGTAACACGGCTATCCTTCTTTCACCTAAAGCCTAGTGAAATAGAATTACACAAAATCCTAAAAACTATCATGTGCAGGATGCACTCATTACACAACAAGTCTCATCGGTATGGACACTAACCCCATCTAGAGCCACATGGATGATGAGTAGAATATAGTTCCTTGCAGCAGCAATCAAGGTTAAGATAGCATGTTCACAAGAACTCGGCAACCACATAAATTTGTACCTATTAAGTATGCTTTCTTTCTATCTACATGCCAGACAACAGTCCATTTTCTTTGATAAATAACAAGCCTATTCTTAAAAGAAAGTTGGAAAACATACATAATGATGCCACCTCTCCAGATATGTAACCTAGAAAAAGTGGAAAGAGAAAAAAAAAAAAAGGCACCACATCAAAATGGTAATATATGAGCAGCATCCAAATCCCCCTTTCTAAGACATTTAACAGTCCCCAGCCAACAACTCCTGAAGAGAGAATCTGTCCAATCCACCCTCGACTTACCTCTTAGCTAGCTCATTGGCTGACTTGGTAAATTGGAGAATGAGATGCTTAACCTACCAACCAAAACACGGGCTAAATGAACTAGGTGAGCCAGCCTCCAAGATCATTCCTGCTGACTTGAAAG
>JAUPMG010000006.1:17141340-17155700 GCA_031762675.1 Pachysandra terminalis
GGAGAACATGCTCATATTAATACCAAAGGAAAGATGGTCCTAAATCAATGTTTCCTAAGCTACTAAGCTGATAATTTCTGTTTACAATTTGAATCTTTGATGAAAGGCTTATACATGAAACAATTTATTAGAGTGGCTCTAGCAAAATCAAGGCCAAACAAATAAATAAATGAAAGCAGGGAACAGATAATCTATACTATTTTTACCAGAGGTTTGAGGAGACAATGGTGGGTGCACTAAACCAGAAGGAATGGTACCAGCAACAGATTGTGTAGGTGCAATATCTGCCAAATGAGGAGGTATATGCTGAGCACTGGGAGGCAGTAATTGGCCCTTCTTCATCAATGGCCTTGACAAGTGTGCATTAGTAGGAGGATGACCCAAAGTTGTTAACAAGCTATGATCCGGAGGCTGCGCCGGTGCTAACACGGGTGAATTTGCACCATGCCGCAAAGAATGCTTCCTGTGTCGTCTGTGAAACAGCGGAAGATTTGCCGGAAGGGGGAGATCAGGAATATCAGGTGTGGGCAATGGAGCGGCAGTCGGAGAAACCAAAGGTGTTTCCAGTAGATAGTTGGCTACTTCAGCATCAGTGATGAATGTCATAACAGATAAAACAACCAAATATTCTAGCATTAACCATTGAGCCTTTGTCGACAAGCCTGCATTTTCCAATTACAACAGAGTTCAACACCTATCAGAAGAATATTCATAAAATTGAGCTTTCGTAGCGACATTAATCGACGGGGAAGATCTCAGATTATGAAAAGATAACCTAAATTAAATGAACACAAAGCGATTTCATATTTGCATGGTTAATTAGCTTATCAAGCTTTGCAGAAATTTATGGAGCAACAAGTTTAACAGAAGCACGTACAGAAATAATATGTTTATTGATAACCTAGAACTTTATATAACACATAAAACAACCAAATATTCTAGCATTAACCATTTAAACAAGCCTGCATTTTTTAATTACAACAGAGTTCTACACCTATCAGAAGAATATTCATAGAATTGAGCTTTTGAAGCGACATTAATCAACAGGGAAGATCTCAAATATGAAAAGATAACTTAATTAAAAGAAACCAAAGCAATTTCATGCTTGCATGGTTAATTAGCTTATCAAGTTCTACAGACCACAGAAATAAATGGAGCAGAAAGTATAAGTTTAACAGAAACAGATTCAGACATAATATTTTTATTGATAACCTAGAACATTATAACAGATAAAACAACCAAATGTTATAACATTAACCATTGAGCCTTTGTAGACAAGCCTGCATTTTCCAATTACAACAGAGTTCAACACCAACCATAAGAATATTCGTAGAATTGAGCTTTCGTAGCGACATTAATCAACGAGGAAGAACTCAAATTATGAAAAGATATCCTAAATAAAAGAAAACAAAGCAATTCCATGTTTGCATGGTTAATTAGCATATCAAGTTTTACATAAATACATGGAGCAACAAGCAAGTCTAACAGAAACACATTCAGAAATAATATGTTTATTGATAACCTAGAAATTTATCAGAAATAATATGTTTAGTTTTTTTATCAAAAGAATAATATATATATATATATATATATATATATATTTTATCAGTAAAAGAATAATATGTTTATTGATAACCTAGAACTTTATCATCAATACAGATTTCTCCATCAACAATGTACAAAAGCATATGTTACAATCCTATATGTTAAATGCTTAACCAAATGAGTTTCCACAAGTCCTGGGGCTTTTGGAACAACGGTTAGGTACGTAACAAATGGTATCAGAGCAGGCACCACGTCACGGGTTCGAGTCACAAAAGGGGTGACCTATAGGTTGCATAGTGTTAAGGATCGGACCGGGGCGATCCCCGAGTTGATCCCGATACGGGAATAACCCAAAAAACCCCGACTCGGGATCGGACCGAGTCGGGTGTTTTTTTATTTTTTTTAATTAAATTAATATGGTTCGTCTCGGCCGATCCCGAGCCGTAATCCGAGTTTAAACACTATGATAGGTTGGATTAAAATGCCTTAATATTATATATGAGCATGGTGTTAAGTCATTGAATACTGATAAGTGAGTAGAGCCGCCAATAAGGAAAAGGCTACCGGCGGGTCAGTGTCGATAGAGTAGGCCACCGTAGACGTCGGCTACAGAAGCGTGGTGGAATGTTACGATCCTATATGTTAAGTGCTTAACCAAATGAGCTTCCACAAGTCCTGGGGATTTTGGAACAACAGTTAGGACCGTAACAAATGGTATCAGTGCAGGCACCACGTCACGGGTTCGAGTCATGGAAGGGGTGACCTATAGGTTGGATTAAAATGCCTTGATATTATATATGGGCATGGTGTTAAGTCATTGAATACTGACAGGTGAGTGGAGCCGCCAATAAGGAAAAGACTACAGGCGGGTCAGTGTCAATAGAGTGGGCCGCTGTAGACGTCAGTTACGGAAGCGTGGTGGAATGTTATGATCCTATCTGTTAAGTGCTTAACCAAATGTGTTTCTACAAGTCCTGGGGCTTTTGGAACAACGGTTAGGTCCGTAACAGCATGCTAAAACAAAACATAAACTAAATCAACAGTACTAAACACCAGAAATCGTAGCTCAAATAGCTCATAAATCCAAGAAACGAACCAGTACCAGTTCAATCAAGCAAATGCTCTGCACTCCTCAAGGATACTGAACAACAAATATCACACAAAAATCCAAACGGTAGTAAAAGAAACAGTCGGAAACAAACAACGAAAGAAAGAACAAGCATTATAAGATCTGAAGAGGCTAACCATCAGATAATGAGAATGAGACTACGAAGTCCAACATCACCGACAATGATGAACACGAGCACTTCAGATCTATGAAATTTCAGTAAAACTCTGTTGAGATTGGTCTGTAAACCTGTTCAAATTCACGGAAACTTGAATATGAAGCAATATTAAGAACATCAACCATCGTTAACTTCAAAGAATAGGGATCAAAAAGCGTCGATACTAGAGATTTTGAGCTCGAAGCGGATACTTCAGAGACTCAAACTCAAACGCCACTACTCGAACAAAAATCTGAGAATTGAAATCGTAAAGATTTGATTTCGATAATCAAATGAATGAGAAGGTTTTTCGTGAATCCTGGACAGAGATTTTGTCTCTCTGTTCGTCGTTGAAATTGAAAACCTCGATTTCGTTTTAGTTTCTTTAATTTCTCTTTTAGCTTTTTAGTTTTGGAGTGAAGAGGCAGAAACGCAGGCTTTATATGTTGTCTAACGTGCGCCTTAACGGAAATGTAATTATTTAACGGGAAAAAACGGATCGACGAAGTCTGAAGAGGAAGTGTGGAGAGAATTATTAATTAATTAAAAAACAAAAATTGCAACAGAAAACTTTTTTTCAAGGATTGTCAGTAGGCGGGAATTGAAACCGCGCTTTAAAATTCATATAGACAAAATAAAAATTAAAGAGCAAAAAAATAAAAAATGGAGAAAAAGAACAAAAAAAAGTTGTGTTTTATTTGGGCTTTGGCTAGAGCTCAACCCAAATAAAACACAATTAATGCTCAGTTCATAGCAAGCTTGGCTCTAGTGGGCGTCTCTCCAGGCAAGTCTAGAATTTGAATCTCACTAGAAGTACTCGTGACTAGGGGTTTACTTTTAATGCTCTTGTCCCAAGTGTGGATTAGTCTCACACCTATGTGGGTGTGGGGACGCTACGTGGTTAAGACCCCCAAAAAAAAAAAAAGTTCAATAACTTGTGTTCAGGTTGGGTTCGGATTCTTTAAGGCTCCGTTTGAATATCAAGAAATATCAGAAAGTTATGTGAGAAAATAATAGATATGAAATCAATGTAAAAGATAGTGAAATAACTTTTCTGATGATGTTTGATGTCACAAGAATATGGCATGATCATTTAATGAAGATCAAGTAATGTGTGTTTGGTTGGCAAGAATATCATAAGAATACTGAATATAATTTCTAACTATGTCTTTATACTGTATGTCATATTTATGTTATCTCAACTAAGGGTGAATCTGGGTCGATTAAACTCGAAATTGAACCGACCCAAACTGATTTTGGGTTGAAGCCTCAGTTAAATCGAATCGAACGTTTCGAACTTTGTTATGTATAATTCTAAACCGAACCACCCGAATCAATTTAAACTAAAGTACAGTCTAGACATATGTATTATATTTTTTTTGATGAAATACATATTTGATACATATATAATATTGGGTTGGGTTGGTTTGGGTTTAGTGTTTTTTATTTCAATTCGATTCGATTTTTGGGTTGGGAAGTTCGGTTCTCAATTCATTTTGGTATGGTTTTGGATCAACCTTCATCAATGACGGTTTGGTCTCGGGTTAATGTCAACCCAAACCAAATTGAACCGAATTGCACCCTAATGTTACCGAATTGCACCCTAATGTTAACCTTTATAAATTTGGATGTTTGGGAAGGGTGATGTAGGAATAAGATAAAAAAAAAAAATCTCACGACGCATATTCAGACGGTATTACAAGAAAAAGAAAAAAAAAATTTACCAATTTGATAATTCATTTTCTCTATAAATTAGTAGGCCTTACAATTTCTTGAAATCCAAGCGTATCCGAACGCCAGAAAAATATGCTTTCTTTCATTCTCTCACAGTTTCTCAAAATCTAAATGCAGCGATCTAATTGGGTTTGGACAAATTAACTCTGTTATTCTTCCAATATTTCTATGGAAAATGTTTGACTAGATCTTGGGATCAAAATTTTGGTCATTCTTTTGGACGATCGAGATTAGGAAAGACAAGAAAGCTATGAAAATTTCCTATTTTGACAAGAGAGAGTACCGTATCGTTACAACTATCCAATCACACCTTTTTAGCTGTTAAATACTTAAATCCTACCCTTTTGGATTCCTTTCCTTTCCAAGCACAATACACAAAAAGCGAAAATATTGTCTATCCATCTTTACATGAACAAAATGACTAAAATAGACATCTGGAAATAACTCTCTCTTCATGTCATTGAAGGGTATGTTCGTCATTTAATGAAAACACAGTGTGAACAAGTGTGTTTACATTGAAATTGCAGACAACACAATAAATATGAAATCCAAATTTGTAGCTTTTGCAGAATATACAGAAAGGATTCTTCACACCAATCATCAAAACCCATTTGATAAAACTGTCATTCAGTTCATATTTCAGAAGAGAAAAGGAAGAAATGGAGTCTTTCAAGATGCAGATATTAGCTTTTCTCTCAATAATATTTCTCTTTCCAGACACAGTTCATGGTTGGGGCACAGATGGGCATCTCACTGTCTGCAGGATAGCTCAAGTTCAGTAATCAAACTTTCGATTATTACCGATTTCATGTTGATTTTATAAACAGAGTTTCTGAGCTTTTTAGTTTTGTGTTTTTTTCTTCAATTTGGTTCTGTTTCAGCCTCTTTTGAGTGATGTAGCTGCTGAGGCTGTAAGGCAACTCCTTCCGGACTACGCCGATAACGATCTGGGGAGTCTTTGTTCATGGGCAGATCATGTTAAGTTCCGGTATCACTGGTCATCTCCCCTTCATTATATCGATACCCCGGATAATCTCTGCAGCTACCGATACAGTAGTGAGTATATATATCTTCGATCATTCGTTCGTGATCGCGTTCTGTTTGAATATACTTGATTGATTATGAAAGGTTGTTCCTTGATTTTTGGAATCCCTTGAATTAATTGGTCTCTGTAAGGCAACTCAAAGAATATTTGATCTAAAATTTCACTCAGATCATGGATGCAGACATGTTTGACCAGTTCTAATGTTTAGGGGATTGCAAGGATGAAGATGGGGAGAAAGACAGGTGTGTTGCTGGGGCAATTTACAATTACACCAATCAGCTTCTTGACTATAAGAGTGCTTCTTCTCAATCTGAATGTAAGACTGCTTATCTTCTGTTCCTTTTTCTTCTATATTAGTGAAATATATACCTACATTAAGATTTTCTTTGTTCATCAAAGATTCTGATATTTGCACCTAAACCCTTGATTGAAACTTCACTGCTTTTGTTTGTTCATCAAAGACTTTCAACAGTCATGAATAGGTTGGCAATTTATCTGGCCGGGTCAGGCTGGGTTCGACGTAAGGTATAAAGGAGGTTATGCATGCCCAAGCCAAGTCCGACCTGGTTTTCTCGCCTGACCCTAAGTATTTTGGGCTTGAATTTGACAAGCCCACAAACCCAAAAACCGGTCCTAAGCCCATTTTAAATCGGGCAGGCTCATCAGGCCTAAACGGGCCGGGCTTAAATTACCAGCACTAGTTATGAATGCCTGCTTATTTACTAACACGTGCTTATGTACTCAGATAATCTCACAGAAGCGCTTCTCTTCCTTTCACATTTTATAGGAGACATCCATCAGGTATGAAGTAGATTAAAAGTGAAAGTTCTTGTGTTCATGATACTTACAGATACACATCCATATGCATGTGCATGTATGTGTATATAAACATATTAATCTTTATTTCACCCTTCACACAATTAAATAGTACAAGTGCATTGCAGCCACTGCATGTTGGTTTTACTTCAGATAGGGGAGCCAACACCATTGATGTCCATTGGTACAAGAGGAGAGAAGTTCTTCATCATGTGAGTCTTTACTTTGAAGTAAACCCTATTTTCCAAAATGTATTCATTTCTTTTTAAAATTGTTAACCAAAATGCTACTCCTTGCGCAGGGGCCATGCTAATCCACTCTGTATCATTCCTATCTTATCAGATGTCCTCCGAAGAGACTGCTAGTGGTCACTTGACCACTCACCCATAGGGGAGACACAGAATCGATCCCTCGACCCTCCCCTCTTTTGAGGGATGTCCTACGTCCCAAGCATGGGAGGAGGAGGACAAGTTAGTCCAATATCTTCGGAGTTCCCTTAGTTCTAGATTTTAGAACCAGTCTATACTTAAGTGACTATACAATTGCACACTGATAGTAAGGCCTACAGGTTTGGGACACCAGCATAATTGAGACAGCAGAAGAAAGGTTTTACAACTCCAATGTTGATTCACTACTTAATGCCATCCAGCAAAATATTACGGTATCAAACACTGAACCCTACTGAGAGGAGATAGATATAATTTTGTTTGAAGTACCCTACTGAGAGGAGATAGGTATAATTTTGTTTGAAGTATCCTTTTTTCGCCGATATCTGTTTTAACATATTCATTATTCCTTGCATATTAATAAACAGGGTGAATGGGCAGATCAAGTACAGAGATGGGAGACCTGCAGCCTTAATAAGACAACATGCCCAGACATGTATATTTCTTTCCCATGTTAAGTAGGGTATAGAAGATAACTGCTGAAAAAGGGGAAGAAGTTTTATATTTAGGGCTGGCAATTTGGCGGGCCGGGTCTTCAAGCCTGGCCTGAATTAATATGAAAAGCCGAAGCTCAGCCCGATTAAACTCTATTCGTATTGTTTTTTATTTTTCTTTATTTTATTAATAAAAAATCTTACAAACTTTATATCCATCTATATCTATATTTATAAATTTTGCTACATGTTTTTCACAAATTCAATAAAAATATATATAAAAAAAATCATAAAATCAATTAAGAATATGGTGATATAACCTTAAATATGTTAAACATATAGTATTACATACGCATGGTAATTAAAACAGGCGCTGAACTAGGTCAGGTTTATACACGCCTAACCCAAGCCCAACCCTAAGTAGTCCGTGCTTCTAAAAACCAGGCTTGGCAAGCCAGCAGGCCCAAAAACCGGGCCTAAGCCCGGTTTAACCAGACAGGCTTATCGAACCTAAACGGACCCAGCTTAAATTGCCAGCCCTAATTATATTACATTTTGAGTTTTCTTTTGTTTTGAGATATGGATGCTTCCATGGGCAGGCTTGTTATGTTCTTCTACATACCACAATTTACCAGTTCTATTTACAGTGTTTGGTAAAAGTGAAATGATAAAGCTAGATCTTGTGTCTGCAGTTATGCATCTGAAGGTATTAAAGCAGCTTGTGACTGGGCATATAAGGGTGTATCTGAAGGTTCAGTACTAGAAGGTAAGCTAACTATCATTTTGATCTTAACATTCACACACACACACACACTTATTTTTTCTCAGTTACATAGGAATAATCTTACAAATTGTTTGCAGATGACTATTTCCTTTCCCGACTTCCGGTGGTCAATCTGCGATTAGCTCAAGGTGGAGTTCGACTGGCAGCGACTCTCAACCGTATTTTTAAATGAGCTATGTATTTTCTTCTGGTCAAGAAACTATGGAGTTTAGATCAATAGATCTGAAGCTTTACAACAACTGGAACTTTATTCTACTATTCAGAATTTCAGATCAAATAATAGTTCAATTCAAAAACTCCGGTTATTTGAATGGTAATTGAAAAGATTTTTGTGCTTCGAAACACGCCAAGCTGATTTACTCAAAATAAGAACAAATAAAAGCTTAAGCCCCCCAAAAAAGCTCATTCTCTTAATGAGCTTGGATACGGTTG
The DNA here is from genome assembly GCA_031762675.1 of Pachysandra terminalis. Classification (NCBI taxonomy): domain Eukaryota; kingdom Viridiplantae; phylum Streptophyta; class Magnoliopsida; order Buxales; family Buxaceae; genus Pachysandra; species Pachysandra terminalis. Next base: position 17,149,842 of record JAUPMG010000006.1, read on the forward strand.
GCTCAGTTAAAGCTTGACTCGGTTTGTTTATGAGATTATATTACATATCACTATAAAACACACGTTAATATATTATATTACATATAATAATAATCATCAACTATAATATTAATGCACTTATACTAATCTAAGCGGAGATTGAACCCAAAATATTTTAACGAGCCTAAGCCCAAATTTTTTTAACAAGCCCGACTCCCTAAGCCTAGCTCAAGGTTTACGAGCCCAAGCACGGCACAGCATGGCTTGTTTACAGCCCTAGTTTGGATTGACAAATCCTAATCTCAAGGTTCACGTGGGCTATGGTTTAGTTGAAACTTGAAACATGAGGGTATGCCTTTGGTCCAACGTGGGCTATGGTCAACTGTACATTTCAGTTCCACTAAGAGATACTTCCATGTTGAAACTTTGGCCATGCCAGATTCGACCTCTTACACTTAATCCTCAAGAACATATTAAAAAGAAGGGAATAATAATGCTCAGATCAAATAAAGCCGACCCCGACATAATATAACAAAACGGCTATAACTCGAATAAAAAAAAGCTCACCAGACAGAGCATTTCTATGCCTGCGGACACTCCATTGATTCATTGTCTCTGCTGAGTTCTCTGCGTCGATTGGCATTTGGGCATATCTCCAAACAAGGTTCCTTGAGAGTCTTATCATCGGCAGGCGAGGGAGGGTGAATGCCAAACTTGAACTGCCAAATGACAACCATGTGAGCAGAAAATTCAAAATTGCTATCAGAACCTACTTCTATACTTTGGTCTAGGTATCCAGAGAAAGATCTTTAAATTGAAAACCCAGAAAATATTATAGATGTGGAACTAATAGCGTATTTTTTGAACAAACATGAGTCATTTAAAATTTAGTTCACAGAACATCAACAAAAGAGAACTGGTAGCATATTTGTTTCCAAGAATTCGATTAACAACTTTCTGAAAATTTATGGTAGTAGATTATTGAAAAGTTTGGTCTTTTACCATATGGGTTAGCTCAACTGGCAGGCTCTCCAGCTCAGGAACTGGAGGTCCCAGGTTCGAGTCCCCGGGCGGCTTATACCTGATATATGGTCCTTGCGGGTGGGGTTATGTATCTGGGGTTTACCCTGTCCCCACTCAGTGGAGTCGGGGGTTCCACGTCACCCAAAAAAAAAACATGAAATAACCTTTTCTATTTTTCCACACGTTATGTCAATTATGATTTTTTAAGTTTCTATTTTATTTTGCTGCAAGTGATGTAAAATAAACTAGATATATAACCAAGAAATAATTGGAGGGTAATTGCTGATGTTGGAGCACGAAAAACAATAGCTGCTGGATATTGCAATGTATAAGGTTAAATACCCTTCGAAACTAGATCATCTGATAACTAAATGATGATACCTGACAACTGTAATCACTGAAGTTTGGCTCCATCAGCAAAGGGACTCCCATGTGATCCTTGAAGAAAGTCTAGAACAACAGCCACAATACAGCAATTAGACAAAGGCAAATGTGATTAATTAGCCAGAGTTTTATGCATCAAATATGTTCTTATACAGCTCCTGTTAGTTTTAAAGCAATTCGCTCATCCTATACAAAATGAATCAGTATGTCTTGTAACTCATCAGACAATTCTAACCAGAGTTCTCTACTTAAGAGAATTACTGTTTGAAGGTATCCTAATCAGTAAAATCCTTGTCATTCAGAAAAAATTTGTAATTAAGGGCTCGATGATTTTGTATAAGTATACACTGACACATGCATGGTCTACTGAAGAAAAACTTATTTGCTCAATAAATAATATGTAATCTGAATTTTGTTTAATGTATTATCGTATGCCAAGCTCCAAAAGCAGGAAAAATAATCAAAATTTACATAGAAAAACTTATTTGTTCACTTTCAAAAGGCGCCTAGTGAAGATTGTAGTCACCGTCTTAAGAATCAGACGAATCCGACTAAAATTAATAAGAAATTCAAGAAACCCACTTTCATAGTTCACCTATTTAAGGAAGAATATCAAAAAAACCAGTAAATATAATTGGTATAATATCAACCTGCGTTGGCAATTTACATGTGTTGACGCAAATTCCCACACATTTACTTTCTTCCAGATACTTGCACTTTTCTACAAACACCTACAAGAATTGAAATGATTAGTGTCCAATAATGAGGATAAAATTTCAGGGAACAAAACAAAGAGATTATTAAAATTATATCAAAATGAGATACTGTGAAATTCAAATTAGTACCCCACTTCTGCAGGAAGATCCATCAGGAAGATCGATGGAGTTGACGGAGCACGGTCCCATTAACCATTGACAAGAGACTGCAGTTGCCCTTGCTTCAAAACGCAAAAATTTTAGGTGAACACTTTAGGCTGACAGTGTCAATTGAGCATTCAGTGTATAGTATTGGCCGATCCCGAGTCGAATCGGCCGATACAACTAGGGATCAGCTCGGGACGAGCCACAATCCCAAGCCGATCCCTAAAATTGTTAAAAAATCTCTGACTCGGACTTGCCGAGTCAGATCGGACAATCTATATTGGATCATCCAAAACATTTTTTTTAGTCCGGTCACATGATTCAACAAATAGAAGATCTTTTCCCAAAACACGGCCTTCATTTACATATAAAGGCATTTTGAAAAGAGATCTTTTTACTATGCATCTAATTTGACTCGAGCTCGGATTGGCTGTAGTCAAATGGGGACCAGATGCATACTTTTTGATTTGACAATTGCATGAATGCAACAATATTGGTTAGTAAAATGATTTTCAATAGGTTTTTAAACACTTATTTCAACTTCTTTTTATGTATTTATATTGTTATGATTTTTCCTGATTCTTCTTTTTTCTAATAAAACAAAAAAATCAGACCATTAGATCGCCGATCCAACTCCGTATTGGACTAGGATGATCCCCGATCCAATATCGAGTTTAAACACTATGGCATTCAAACCAGAAGAGGCAAACATATCTACATTGCACAACAAGAAAGTATAGCTTCCATACTTAAAACAAGGAAAAGCTGAACTCACCAGCCATTATTGCAGCTAATCTTCCCCCTCCTATTGGGGCAATGAGCATTTTAAATAGTTCTAATAGCCAGTGAGGGAACAATGATCTTAATATCCGAACCTGCCATTGATGATCATTTTAGAAACAAAACCAACCAAAAATCCAAGCGATTGAGAATTTGAGAAATTATCAAACAAGATTCTGTTGGATCATATAAGCTTTCTCACTACTTTTTTCTTGTTTCTACACAGAAACAATAGAATTTACTCTTAGGCTCCGTTTGTTTAGTCGGAAAACCCAGAAAACAGATAAAATAAATTACCGAAAATAATTTTACAGATTTTTTTTTCCTTTTCAAATTTTGTTGCTGTTTGGAAGAATGCAATTGAACTTCCAAAGTTAGTGAAGATGGAGAGACGTAGGCATGTGAGGGAGGGTTGTTGTGTGTGTGTGTGTGTGTGTGTGTGTGTGTGTGTGTGTGTGAGAGAGAGAGAGAGAGAGAGAGAGAGAGGGAGGAAAGAGAAAGATGGAAACTTGCAGAAGATTGGAAGAGAGAGAGAGAGAGAGAGAGAGGGAGAGAGTCGTTGTTGAGAGAGAAAAAGCTCAAATTTTTGCAAAAATAAAAATAAAAAAGTGTTAGAGACGGAAAACAACTTCCACCAAAAAATCCCGGAAGTTGTTTTCCGTCTTTTGTCCATTTAATCAAAAAAAAAAAATCTGAATTTTTTAATTTTCCTTTGAAACAAAAATGTGGGATTTTGGAATTCCAGGAAAAAAAAAAAACCGCCTATTTTCCTGGGAAACAAACAGAGCCTTAATAAACCAAAAAGAGAATATAGAGCTACCGCAGTTTCTTCGGTATCGGAATTTCGTTTTCCCCTCATCATGAGATGGTTTACGAGTTCCATGAGTCCATCGTATCCAGGCTTCTCTGAATCCCACTCAAGTTCCTGTTAAAACCTTTGAAATCAAAACCAGATCACAGTCATCTGAATTGTTGCCATGAACAAGAAATCGAGCTCACCTGAACCATTTTGTTACGGAAAAAGGAGAGTAAGAAATCATCGAATATGCCTGGCTTGTATTCAGGTGACGAAGCTGTACTCGAAACTTTAATCTGGAAAATCAAGAAGCGAAAGAAGAATTTAAAGAACATGTAGAACTAGATTGAAGGAGATAGAGAGAAGAACAGAAGAATATTGAGGAATCTCACCGATTGAGATCGAATTGGAGAGCATGAGACGCGAGGTCTAGGGTTTAGTTTGGATTGGAAGGGATTGATTGAAGAGGATGGGAAGGTGTAAGGACGAAGAAGAGCCAGAGGCTTCATTAGAGGAGAAACAGAAGCTCGGCTTCAGATGCTTCTCCCATCCGGTTATAAAAGTTTTATAGTTTTCAACTTTTAAAGTTGGTGATGACGGCTGTAAGTTTGGCTCGGCCCGGTCAAAGACCACCCGACCCAACCCAAATATGAGCCCGAACTCATGAATTAATTTGGGTTTAGGTTGGGCTCAGTTTTGAACTCAAAGTGAGCTCGTGTTGGGTTAGGACTGAAGCTTGTATAGTCCGAAAAACCCAACCCAGACCGACATACACAATGAATCTCTCTCTCAATTTTGAATCCGAAGTTGAGTTTGAATTGGGTTATGGCTGAAGATTGTATAACCCGACCCGGACCGACATATACAAAGAATCTCTCTTTCTCTCTCTCTCTATATATATATAGATATAGACAATTAATGTTATATTATTTTACAAAAATCTATATAAGTTTCTTCTTCTTGTTTATTTGAACTTTTTAGCCTTTTTAATATGGCCCGGACCAATATATATTCTTTCATACTTTTTTAAATTTTTTGTAACCTTTTCATTTAATTTAGATCGATCCAAACTCAAGTATGAATTGGGTTCGGGTTCAATAGGTTTAGTTTGCGTTCAAATTAGACTGGGTTGGATTAATCAATTTTAATTTGGGTCGAGCCCGAACTGAGTGGTTCTAGAACCCAATCGAGCCCGCCCTATTTACAATCCTATCGATGAGATACCTTTAAGTTTTGGTTTTGGAGACTTAAATGTCCTTCATGATCTTCATGCCACTCGTCAAAACCAAAATGCCCTTCATGACCCACAATTACTAAGGGTGCAACTCGGTTCGGTTTGGGTCAGATTGACTTCAACCCAACCCTAAACCGACCGCCTTGAAAGTCAATCCAAACCTAACCCAATTCAGCCTTATTTGAAACCCGAAACTATAAACTCCAAACACCAAGCTGATTTTATTTTGCAAACTCTAAACCCACAAATTTAAACTGCAATTTCGAGTTAGTTTGAATCGAGTTAATTTGAGTTGATAAGTATTTGGATTTAAATCAACCTGAACAATGTGCAAATCTTTAAAAAAATAAAATCTAACTTACCCAACACATTCAACTGCAACAAAACATATTGCTATTAAACACTGTAATCAAAACATATACATAAGACTAGGTAGATTGGTTATTAAACCATAAATACTAAAGCAAACACGAAAATCAAAATTTTCGGTTTCTATTTCTATATGCTTTGATTTTTGGTCTAGTTCACTGTAGTGTCACGTCGCTACAAAGACGCTTGCTTCTTTAGACTTCAACTTGTGTTAAAATTTATCAAGTTTTCCATATTCAACTTGATTTAACTCTAACGCAGCATGTGTTTTCTGCAGTGACGCTGTACTTTCTCAACGGTAGAGAAAGTGATACAAGTAGGGGTGCAACTTGGGTCGGTTAAAACTGAAACCGAACCGATCCAAACCGACTTCGGTTCGGTTTGGGTTGGATTTATATATGTTTGGTTCGGTTTTGGTTCTGAAAATACGAAAC
>JAUPMG010000006.1:17155800-17168424 GCA_031762675.1 Pachysandra terminalis
AAGACAGGTGTGTTGCTGGGGCAATTTACAATTACACCAATCAGCTTCTTGACTATAAGAGTGCTTCTTCTCAATCTCAATGTAGGACTGCTTACCAGTAAAAATTTTCTTCTGTTCCTTTTTCTGCTTATTGTTTAGTGTGCTGAGGGGGACTGGTATACCGGTGAGTGTGACGTTCCCTCTGAGCACAAGATTTTGGTTATTGTTTGGTATGCTGAGAATTACCGGTGTATTGGTGAGTGTGCCAATCCTACCCTCACAAGGAGTATGGCAAACTCACAGAAGACTCACGGTATACCATCAAAAACCAATGTTGTCCAATTGATTTGATATTTTATAAGCATTTTTTTTTATCACCAGAGGTGTTATTCATGTCCAAGCTTGGCCCAGCCTGGTTTTCTAACCTAAGAATGAAACCCAAACCGGCCCTAAATTAACACGAAAAGTCCGACCCGACCTGATTAAACCCGATTCTAGATTTTTTTTAATATCTTTATTAATAAAAAATCTTATAATCTTTATATTACAAATTTTGCTACATATTTTTTACAATTTCAAGAAAAATACGAAAAAAAAAAAGTATAAAATCAATTAGGGATATGATGAGATAACCTGAAATATGTCAAACATATAGTATTTTATATATGCATGGTAATTAAAATTGGGCCAGGTTGGGCTTATACATGCCTAGCCCAAGCCGGATCCTAAATTATTTAGGCTTCTATAAAACCGGACTTAACAAGACTATGGACCAAACAACTGATCCTAAACCCAGTTTAAATCGGGCAGACTCATCAGGCCAAAACAGACCGGGTTTAAATTGCCAGCCCTCTAGTGATGAATGCCTGCTTATTTAATAATATGTGCTTATGTAATCAGATAATCTCACAGAAGCGCTTCTCTTCCTTTCACATTTTATAGGAGACATCCATCAGGTATGAAGCAGTTTAAAACAGAAAGTTTTTGTGTCCATGACAAGTACAGATACACATGCATATGCATGCATGTGCATACATAATATATTGACCTTCAATTCTCCCTTCACACAACTAATAGTATCAGTGCATTGCAGCCACTACATGTGGGTTTTACTTCAGATAGAGGAGCCAACACCATTGATGTCCATTGCTACAGAAGGAAAGAAGTTCTTCATCATGTGAGTCTTACTTAGAACTAAACCCTATTTTCCAATATATATTCATTTCTTTTTTAAATTGTTAACCAAAATGCAACTTCTTGAACAATTTTTTTTTTTTTACTTTGGACCATTTCTCGATTTGTACGTGTCATCCTTGCACAAGGGCCATACTAATCTTCTCTGTATCATTCCAATTTTATCAAATGTCTTCAAAGTGATTGTTCGTCGTCACTTGACCACTCATCCATAAGGGAGACACGGAATCGATCCCTCGACCCTCCCCTCCTTTGAGGGGATGTCCTACGTCCCAAAGATGGGAGGACAAGTCAGTCCAATATCTTCGGAGTTTCCGTACCTTCTAGATGTTAGAACCAGTCTATAGTTCAGTGACTTTATACTCTTTACATACTGATATAAAGGCCCCTACAGGTTTGGGACACCAGCATAATTGAGACAGCAGAAGAAAGGTTTTATGACTCCAATGTTGATTCACTAATTGACGCAATCCAGCAAAATATTACGGTATCAAACACTGAACCCTACCGAGAGGAGACAAGTATAATTTCGTTTGAAATATCCTTTTTTCGCCGATATCCGTTTTAACATGTTCTTACTCCTTGCATATTGATTAACAGGGTGGATGGGCAGATCAAGTACAGAGATGGGAGACCAGCAGCCTTAATTAGACAACATGCCCAGACATGTATATTTCTCTCCCATGCTGAAGTAGGGTATAGAAGATAACTGCCAAAAGAAAAGAAAAAAAAAAAGGAAGCATTATATTTGGGGCTGGCAATTTGGTGGGCCGGTCGGGCTCAACATAGGGTACAAGGGATGTTATGAATGAATGCCCAAGCCCGACCTGGTCCGATTTTTGGGCCTAAGAATGAAACCCAAGCCTGACCCTAAATTAATATGAAAAGCCCAATTAGGCCCGACTTGTTATTTTTTATTTTTTTATTTTATTAATAAAAAAATTTTACAAGCTTTATATTCATCTATATGTATAAATTTTGCTACATAATTTTAACTCTCAATTAAAATATAAAAAAAATATGATAACATCAATTAGGGATATGATGATATAACCTTAAATATGTTAAACCTATAGTATTATATATGCATGGTAATTAAAATCACGCCGGGCAGGACTGGGCCGGGCTCATACATTCCTAGACCAAGCGCGGCCCCAAGTACTTCGGGATTCTATAAAACTAGGCTTGACAAACCAACGGGCACAAAAACAGGGCAGACTCATCAGGCCAAAACGAACCGGTCTCAAATTGCTAACCCTAATTCAACAAGAACTTTGCAGTTAGTTCCAGGGTTGACCTAGTCAAATTGTTTTGTTTAGGCTGGGTTTAGGCTGGGCATTCATAACAGCTTCTGTGACCTAAGTTGTTATATTCTTCTACATGCAACAATTTACCAGTTCTATTTACTTTGTGTCTGGTAGAAGTGAAATGATAAAGCTAGATCTTGTGTCTGCAGATATTAATCTGAAGGTATTAAAGCAGCTTGTGACTGGGCATATAAGGGTGTAAAGGAAGGTTCAGTACTAGAAGGTAAGCTAACTGTCATTTTAATCTTTAACATTCACACACACATCCTTGTTTTTTTTCTCAGTTACAGAAGAATAATCTTACAAATTGTATGCAGATGACTATTTCCTTTCCCGACTTCCTGTAGTCAATCTGCAATTAGCTCAAGGTGGAGTTCGACTGGCAGCGACTCTCAACCGTATTTTTAAATGAACTATGTATCTTCTTCTGGTCAAGAAACTATGGAGTCTAGATCAATGAATCTGAAGCTTTACAACAACTGGAACTTTATTCTACTATTCAGAATTTCAGATCAAATAATAGTTCAATTCAAAAACTCTGGTTGTTTGCATGGTAATTGAAAAGATTTCCGTTCTTCGAAAAACACGAAACACTCCAAACTGATTTTACACAACGTAAGAACAAATAAAAGCTTAAGCCTGAAAAAAAAAAAAAAAAGCTCATTATCTTAACCTACTTGGATAGGGTTGGCTCGGTTAAAGCTTGACTCGATTTGTATATGAGATTATACCTTCATATTCCTATATCTTATATTACATATCACTATTAAACACGTTAATGTATTACATTACATATAATAATAATCATCAACTATAATATTAATGCACTTAAACCCATCTAAGCCGAACCTGAACCCAAAATATTTTAACAAGCCTGAGCCTGAGCCGAGCCTAAGCCCAGATTTTTTTAACAATCCTAAGCCAAGCCTGACTCCCTGAGCCTTGCTCAACGCTGACGAGCCCAAGCTCGGCTCGGCATGGGTTGTTTACGGCCCTAGTTTGGATTGACAAATTCTAATGTCAAGGTTCACGTGGGCTATGGTTTTGTTGAAACTTGAAACATGAGGGTATGCCTTTGGTCCAACGTGGGCTATGGTCAACTGTACATTTCAGTTGCACTAAGAGATACTTCCATGTTGAAACTTTGGCCATGCCAGATTCGTTCTCTTACACCTAACCCTCACGAACATGTTGAACATGTTAAAAAGAAGGGATAAATAATGCCCAGATCAAATAAAGCCAACCCTGACATAATATAACAAAACAGCTACTACATAAAAAAAAGCTCACCGGACAAAGAGCATTCTATGCCTGCGGACACTCCATTGATTCATTGTCTCTGCTGAGTTTTCTGCGTCGATTGGCATTTGGGCATATCTCCAAACAAGGTTCCTTGAGGGTCTTATCATCAGCAAGCGAGGGAGGACGGATGCCAAACTTGAACTGCCAAATGACAACCATGTGTGCAGAAAATTCAAAATTGTTATCAAAACCTACTTCTTTACTTCGGTCTGAACATCCAGAGAAAATCTTTAAAATGAAAACCCAGAAAATATTATAGATGTGGAACTAATAGCATATTGTTTTGAACAAACACGAGCCATTTAAAATTTAATTCACAAAACAACAACAAAAGAGAACTAGTAGCATATTTGTTTCCAAGAATTCAATTAACAACTTTCTGAAAAATTATGGTGGAAGATTATTGAGAAGTTTGGTTTTTTACCAGATGGGTTAGCTCAACTGGTAGGCTCTCCAGCTCAGGAACTAGAGGTCCCAGGTTCGAGTCCCCGGGCTTACCTAATATATGGTCCTTGTGGGTGGGGTCATGTATTCGAGGTTTATCCTGTCCCCACTAAGTGGAGTCGGGGTTTCACGTCACCAAAAAATAAACATGAAATAACCTTCTATTTTTCCATACATTATGTCAATAATGATTTTTAAGTTTCTATTTTACTTTGCTGCAAGTGATATAAAATAAACTAGATATAGAACCAATTAATAATTGGACGGTAATTGCTGATGTTGGAACACAAAAAACAATAGCTGCTGGATATTGTAATGGATTAGGTTAAATACCCTTTTAAACTAGATCATCTGAAAACTGAATGATGATACCTGGCAACTGTAATCACTGAAGTTTGGCTCCATCAGCAAAGGGACTCCCATGTGATCATTGAAGAAAGTCTAGAACAACAGCCGCAATACAGTAATTAGACGAAGGCAAATGTGAGTAATTAGCCAGAGTTCTATGCATTAAATACGTTCTTATACAACTCCTGTTAGTTTTAAAGCAATTCACTCATCCTATACAAAATGAATCAGTATGTCTTGTAACTCATCAGACAATTCTAACCAGAGTTCTCTACTTAAAGACAATTACTGTTTGAAGGTATCCTAATCGGTAAAATCCTTGTCATTCAGAAAACATTTGTAATTAAAGGCTCGATTATTTTGTATAAATATACAATGACTCGTGCATGGTCTACTGAAGAAAAACTTATTTGCTCAAGAAATAATATGTAATCTTAATTTTGTTTAATGTATTATCATAAACCAAGCTCTAAAAGCAAGAAAAAAATCAAAATTTACAAGGAAAAACTGATTTGTTCATTCTTAAAAGGCGCCTAGTGAAGATTGCAGTCAACATCTTAAGAATCAGACGAATCCGACTAAAATTAATAAGAAATGCAAGAAAACTACTTTCATAGTTCACCAATTTAAGGAAGAATACCAAAAGAAAAAAATAGTAAATATAATTGGTATAATACCAACCTGCGTTGGCAATTTACATGTGTTGACGCAAATTCCCACACATTTACTTTCTTCCAGATACTTACACTTTTCTACAAACACCTACAAGAATTGAAATGATTAGTGTCCAATAACGAGGATAAAATTTCAGGGAACAGAACAAAGAAATTATTAAAATTATGTCAAAACGAGAAACAGTGAAATACAAATTAGTACCCCACTTCTGCTGGAGGATCCATCAGGAAGATCAATGGAGTTGATGGAGCACGGTCCCATTAGCCATTGACAAGAGACTGCAGTTGCCCTTGCTTCAAAACACAAAAAACTTAGGTGAACCCTTTAGGCTGACAGTGTCAATTGAGCATTCAGTGTTTAGTATCGGCCAATCCCAAGTCGAACCGACCGATACTACTCGGGATGACTCGGGACACGCCACGATCCCAAGCCGATCCCTAAAATTGTTAAAAAATCTCTGACTCGGACTCACTGAGTCAGATCGGACAATCCATATTGGATCATCTGAAACATGGGTTTTTTTAGTCTGGTCACATGATTCAAGAAATAGGAGATCTTGTCCGAAAACACGGCCTTTATTTACATATAAAGGCATTTTGAAAAGAGATCTTTTTAGTATGCATCTGATTTGACTCGAGCTTGGATCAACTGTAGTCAAATGTGTTATGTGGAGACTGATGCTATTGGGGCAACCGGGAAGTACTGATGATTCTCTAGCACTAACACTAGTCGATCTCAGCGCTGAGATCGCGGGAGTTACAGGGGCAACGCCCCCTGCCAGAGGGGGGGTTAGCCCCGGGCCAGAATTTTCGGGAGACTAGGGGTATAATAGTAAGTTCACTTCTATTATGTTTAGCTCTAATTTCAGGGTATTTATTCATACTTTTGTGGCTGCTCTTTGTAACACATTATTCTTAACTTTGGAGAATAGTAGAACCGGGTGTGCATCCGTGGACGTAGGCATAATTTGCCGAACCACGAAAATATGTGTCTTTGTGTGCTTGATTTCTTCTTCATCGTTTTATCTTTCTTTCTTAACAAAATGGGGACCAGATGCATACTTTTCAATTTGGCGATTGCATGAATGCAACAATATTGGTTAGTAAAATGATTTTCAATAGATTTTTAGACATTTATTTCAACATCTTTTTATGTATTTATATTGTTATGATTTTTCCTGATTGTTCATATTAAAAAAAAAATCAGACCATGTTTTGGATCGGGATCGCCTATCCAACTCGGTATCGGACATAGAATCGGACATAGACGATCCCCGATCCGATACCGAATTTAAACACTGTGGCATTCAAACCAGAAGAGGCAAACATATCTGCATTGCTCAACAAGAAAGTATAGCTTCCATAATTAAACATGGAAAAGCTGAACTCACCAGCCATTATAGCAGCTAATCTTCCCCCTGCTATTGGGGCAATGAGCATTTTAAACAGTTCTAATAGCCATTGAGGAAACAACGATCTTAATATCCGAACCTGCCATTGATGATCATTTTAGAGACAAAACAAACTAAAAACCCAATTGATTGAAAGATTATCAAACAAGATTCTGTTGAATCATATAACCTTTCTCACTACTTTTTTCTTGTTTCTACACAGAAAAATTACACTTAATAAACCAAAAAAAAAAAAAAGAGAGAGAGAATATATAGTTACCGCAGTTTCTTCGGTATCGGAATTTCGTTTTCCCTTCATCATGAGATGATTTACGAGTTCCATGAGTCCGTCGTATCCAGGCTTCTCTGAATCCCATCCAAGCTCCTGTTAAAACCATTGAAATCAAAAAGGAAATCAAAACCAGATCACAGTCGTCTGAATTGCAGCCATGAACAAGAAATCGAGCTCACCTGAACCATTTTGTTACGGAAAAAGGAAAGTAAGAAATCATCGAAGATGCCTGACTTGTATTCAGGTGAAGAATCTGTACTCGAAACTTTAATCTGGAAAATCAAGAAGCGAAAGAAGAATTTAAAGAACATGTAGAACAAGATTGTAAGGAGATAGAGAGAAGAACAGACGAATATTGAGGAATCTCACCGATTGAGATCGAATTGAAGAACATGAGATGCGAGGTCTAGGGTTTAGTTTGGATTGGAAGGAATTGATTGAAGGGGAAGGAAAGGTGTAAGGGCGAAGAAGAGCCAGAGGCTTCATTAGAGGCGAAACGGAAGCTTGGCTTCAGATGCTTCTCCCATCCGGTTACAATTTTTAGTAGTTTTAACTTGGGAAAAGTACACTTGCCCTTTGGTTTTGACAATTGCAGTTAGACCTCCTGCAATTAAAGGTAAGTTCGGTAACACCTAATGGGTAATACCTTATCCAAGCGCACCAAGGTTTTAAGTATCGGGATCGGGGATCGGACTGGGCCCGGCCGATCCCGGTCTGGACCCATTATATCGGCCGGTACTGGCCGATCCAGATCCGGTACAAAGTTGGATCGGCCGGACCGATCAGTGGACTGGTAGTACTGATCGTCAGATTGGCAATATCGGTCGTCTGACTGGCAGTACCAGTAGCCGGAACAGCGGTATCAGTGGCCGGAGCAATGATACCAGTCAGGACCAAACCAGTCCAGAGCGATACTGCGCGGTTGGATTGTTCAATTTATAAATAAATAAAAAATTATATATTGGATCGGTTGTACCACTTGATCCGTATCAATACCAGTTGAACCAATCCAGTCCAAAGCCCAACCTCACGATACAACTATTGTATCGTAGCTTGAGATCGAACCGGTCCAAGCCGATCTCAATACCTATTTTATCCCTAAACTTTCATAAGCACTTAAAGAAGGAATGTAGGAGATGGAAGATAGAAGAAGCAACTTAGATCTGGATCTCAGCCCAAGGAGAAGGTAAGTCTCGTTTTCTGTATAATCCGAATAAGATGTTGTTTGAATTCCGATTTCATGTGTTTGTGTGTAAAATGGTTATTGATTAGGTTTGGATTTGAATGCATTGAGATTTGTTGGTTTAATCTATGCGTTGAATGATTTACATGTTATTAATTGATTTGTATGCCTCACAACCTATTGGATACGATTTCGTGAATTTTGGGAAACCCTAGAACGAATCTGGAATCCACATCCCAAGGACCATCGGCGGGCACCGCCACACCGGTCGTCCTGCCGACCAAAACCCAGAAAGAACAGTGCCCTCCATTGACAGGCACCGGTAAACTGGTAAGCCTGCCGACAGGGGCCCTTTTTTACTTATATTTACCTCGTCGGTACACCGGTGAGGATGAAACCTGTGTAATGAGATTATGGCTTAGGTTTTTTGGATTTGTTGCTTGGGAAATTGGCTCACACTAATTAGACAACATGTTTTGGGATCACTGTATGATCAAATAGACTCTGACCTACCTGTGGATAATCACCCTTGAGTTCCATATTGAAATAATTGGGTTAGCTACACCATGTGTGAGAAATGATCTCAATGGGTTAAGTGTGGATGGATGGCTCTATCCTACCTACGGGGCACCACCTTTGAATCCCATGGTACACCCTACACCATTGATTATTTTGTTGACTTGACCTTACTTGGACTGCATTCATCATGTGCTTAGCAATTGAAATAGATTTGTTAGGGATTGATGTGGGTTTTGTGCCATTGATTGAGTGTTTGGTTTTCGGACTCAAGATTGATTAGGGTTATCAACTTGAAGTTCCATGATATTTGGTACCCATCATTCACCCTTGGACTTGAAGACTCTGTGGTATTTGGATACCCTAGACAAGTAATTTGGATTGTGAAATGGTTGTATTTGTGTTGAAACATATGGGAAACTCATGATAGCATTCAATCAGATTATCCGCGTGTATGGGCGCGTTGATAGTTTTCATTGAAGATTATCATTTGGTTCCTAGTTAATAATGCATTCATGCTAGACTTATGTGATTGTTAAGTGAGCCCTGGAGGTGGTATATTTGGTCGGTGGATTTCCTTGAATGTGATATACTCTAAATTAGCAATGGGTGGAACTCCCCGAGTGTTAGACACTTTAAACTAGCAATTGTGGTTGGAATTCCTTGAGTACCTTATACTCATAAATTAGCAACATGGTGACCTTTGTACCATGGGTTAGCGCCCGGAACGAAGAGGGGGCATCTGGCTGTTCCTGGTGACCTATGTCTCGAAATTGTTTTGAATTAGATTAGAAGCTGCAACAAGGGGCACTTAACTGACTACATGAGTTTAGTTCAACATATCTCATATCAGTCACATTCCTTGTTTGGGCAGATCATTGTAGATCATATGAATGTCATCATATCACACATATCATTTAACATCCAGTAACTCATGATTGTTAGATTTTGATATACTTCGCGTTATTAAATTTGATAGATTAGTTTTATTCACATAACGATGTTTTATGAGAATGGACGACAGATATGGTCTTACTGGGCATTCCAAGCTCACACGACTTATTATGTTACAGGTTGAGATGGAATGGGTGCCGTTAGGGACTTGATGCTGATTTTTTTGGGGTAGCATCTTCTTCCGATTGGTGTTGTTGGGGATATAGTGGTAGTATATTGATTATGATGTTTGATAATAAATGTTGTATTAGAATATTTGTACATGTGACCTCATGAAATCACATGAAGTTATGTAATTTCATTTCTTTGACTTCCACACTCTGAATAATTAATAAAAGTGATACATATTCCTTTTATTACTTGTGATTTGATATGACAATCTGCGTTCTATGTTTGAAACCCGAAGGTCGTGCCTCAAGATCCGTACCTCCTGCATAGGGATTGGTGTTACTGGTTTTTGGGCTTGACATTGACACTTGTCGTCAGGTGAGCCCCACTAACAAGGGTGACTTAATTACATTTTTAAAACCCTAAGAGATCTAGGGCGTGTTTGGTATTGCTTCTTCCGGCCCTAGAAGTGATTCCTGAGCTCAAAAGCTCTTCAAATAAATAAATAAACGTTTTATAAACCCAAGTGAAAAGCGATTTCACAAGAATCGCTTCACCCACACGTTGATTTTTGTGAAGCTACTATTTTTTGCTTCTAAAATCACGTTTGCGGGAATCATTTTGAGGTTTTAATGAAATGTGTCTTACGGTCTTATATGCCCTTTAAAACTTTTAAAATACCGATTTTACCCATGTTATCTTCACGAACAAAACTCCTATAGAATATAGATTTCTTACTTTACACAAACTTCTCACAAATCTAACTTGGGAGCACTTTTTCAATTGGTGTTTACCAAACATCTTTTATTCCTCTGAAATAATTCTTATAAAGCGCTTCATAAGAATCAATTTTAAAGGAATCGCTTCTCCTTCCAAGAAGCAACGCCAATTGTCAACATCATTAACTGGTGATGGCCACCCTTTTTTGTGGACACGTCTGAGACAAGTGTCAACATCATGTGAGGTTCACACAAGGTTCACACAGCCCAAGTTCATAGAAGATCTTCATCCAGAGAGTAAGGAATGCATTTCTTCCCCTCTCAAATTCTCCTACGATCCTTACGGTACCGTAAGAATTGGGACACTTAGCATTAGTAGTCCGCGTGCTCCACACACGGGTCATTTAAGTTGGTTAATGGATGAGCGTCCATTAACGGTTCTTAGTATTTTTTATTTTAAAAAGAACAATCTTAATAAAGGGGGAAAATTCATTCCCGTCCAAGTGGTAGAAAGCTTCGTCCTGCCAAGAATGTTCCCCGTCTTACCGCTTCTCTTCAAACCAACAATAGTCTCCTTCACTTGTGCCGCCGAGAAGTATGATAAATACTCTATAGTTAGGAGTTAAACATAATAGAAAATAAAATTATTATTATACCCCTAGGTCTCCAAAATAATCAAGAGTACATGGCTAGATCATCAGTACTTTCCGAATGCCTCAGTAATATCAGTCTCCACATAGCAACAAATTCCAGGTATTGTGATCCCTATCGTAGGAGGAATCCGGAGGAGAATAAATCCATTCGAGAATTAGAAAAAATAGTATTGGAGTAATAGATTTGTTAGGTTCCACTCATGTTAGGTGGATGAATTGATTATAGGAGAAGACAAAGAGTTTTTTGGAGAATCAAAGAGCCTTTGTTGGGGAGACAAAGGGTCATTTTTGGGAAGACTAAGAGGTGGAAGAATCTAGACATTTTTCATTTCATCTTCTTCTTCTATATAGGTAGCTATGCTCTGTGTATTTTGTGAACAAGAGTGAGGAAGTACTGGTAGTTAGTTGTAGGGAGAAAACGGGGTGAGCAGATTACAGGGATTGTAATTAGAGTGTTTTTGCTCCTCTGGCATCCTACTATTTGCTCATAGTGAAAGTGTACTCCGTGGACATAAGCAGGTTTGTGCCGAACCACGTAATTCTCTATGTTCTTGTGTGTGTGAGTTTGATTCTTTGCATGGAGTCACCCAACAACTGGTATCAGAGCCCAGGTTTCAACAGTCTTCGGTTCAGGAGCCGAGAGAGACAGGTCGATGGTGAGTCGACCCAGGGCCCGATGTGTGAGGGGGAGATTGTTGGGGATCCCACATAGATTGTGGATGGGGCTGGTTGGTCGGTTTTTAAGTGTGAGGGAAAGCCTCACCTCTTGAGCTAGCTTTTGGGGTTGAGAAGCCCCAAGACCACACAACACATGGTATTAAAGCTGAGTTCGTGCGATTCTAGAACGATCTCTGGGAAAAGGTGAAAGAATCAGACGTTTGACCACACCACCACGAAGAGCTCGAGGAGACGAGCGCGCTGCCTCAAAAATCGTCTAAAAACTCCACCGGACGAAGCCACATGCGCCATTTGCAGTTGGTGAGTAGATCCACGCGCCTAGAGGTTGAAGACGACATTGTTCATGCTCGGTGAGGTGAATCAATGAGTTGACTCACCGAGTTGACTTGTAGAGGCGCATCGAGTTGCGTTGAGTCTGGCTGAGCCGTTGAGCTTACAGCCGAATTGAGCCGTCAAGCCATTGAATGAGCTGAGTCGCTTGACCGAGCCAAGCCGTGAGTTGTCCAAGCGCTGAGTCATCGCCACGTGTCTGAGTGTCTGCCTGACACGTGTCGACGGAAGAAAGTTTATGAAAATTACATTTTGGTCTCTAAAATGTTTTTGAAATTACATTTTGGTCCCTAAAGTTTCTAAAAATTACATTTTGGTCCTTGAAGTTTCTAGAAATTATATTTGGTCCGTAAAGTTTTTGGGAATTACATTTCGGTCCCTAAATTTTTTGGAAATTATATTTCGATCCTTGAAGTTTCTAGAAATTACATTTTGATACCTAACTTGCTATAATTTACAAATTTGCCCTTCTTACGTTTTTTCAGCATTCCAAGTCCATCCGTGAGGTCAGAATTTGGAGATTTTTACTTCTAAACTTGTGAAGTAAAATGG
>JAUPMG010000006.1:17168524-17181571 GCA_031762675.1 Pachysandra terminalis
CAAACATCTATTTACGTTGGAACTCATTTTGTGACATGCTAACCAAACACAATCAAGAAACCTTCAAAATGAGTTCCATGAATGAGTTCTTGGAATGAGTTCCTGATTCCAGAATGGGAGCCAAACGACACCTTAGTACTTGAGGTGGGTTCAAGTGGGAATACAAATGAATCAGTGGGGTTTGCCAATTGATTGCCACAAGTGATATCTGTGTCACATCAGGGCTCCAACTCTGGAATGTCTTACCAGTCTATGCAGCCTAAGGGTGTACAAATGGGTCGCAAGTGCAGGCCCATTACGATAAGACTCGTGCCTGGCCGGGCTTGTGCTTTTTCCTATAATTTTGTCAAAACTACGCAAAACCCAATTGTGCCCCACGCCCAATCGTGCCGTGGGCCATGGCCCAGCACGGCACTATAAGGCCTGTCATGTCGGGCCGGCACGTGAGGCCCGACCCATTTGCAAATCCTCAATGCAGCCTCAGAATGGCAAAGGACATATTAACAACTTAGAGAAACTGTGGTGTCATTTTGGATTAGGATGGTGTTCCTGAATTGCACTGATCTGAGAATCCTAACTGCCACCGAATAAGCATTGGTGGAGTTCTGGAAACAGTGCATTGTTTGAACAACTAGGAGCAACCCCTTGTGATTGCCGGATATAATCCACTAGATGGAAGCCTACAGGTAGGATTCGAAGGTTTGGGGGCATGAACTTAATATGTACTGTAATAAGGAGCCTGAAAGGTTTGGAACACTAAGCATAATCCCGATGGCAGTTGATCAATGCCACAATGTCGGATTCAAGAATTAATTTCTAGCTGAACATGCAAGTCTGGTTATTTGAATTAGATCAGATAGTAAATAGGAACACAGCAGTAGCAGAAAATTAACCTGTTGAAGACGATCCATGGTTCTCAAAGGCCTTGAAAATTCAAAATAGAATGTGCCTTTCTGACCAGCCGATGCGTAAGGGCTGTCTTCTTCCAAAAAACCTGGTGGAGCCAGAGTTGAAAATGCAAAGATCAAGGACAGAACTTCCAAATCAAATAGCAGATGTGTTAGTCAAAAACATGGATCTAGCTGACCACTAAATACTATTAGGAAATCAGACAAGAGCTGTAAATAACCAATAGGTCCAATACAACAACATCAATAAAATGCCTTACCCAACTACTTATCCTTTACATAGATGATTAATGAAATGCTTGTTAATTATCAAAAAAAACTACTTGGGATCGGCGACTACTACCCTCTCTCCGAGCAAATGGGGTTTTCCTATGTCTATGGCGGTTCAAGAGCAGACGGTAGTAGCGAGAGAGAAATTCAGGAAGAGCGACAGCGAAGCAATTAGAGCCAAAGACCCTTGAAAGGGAGAAGCATGTGTGTGAGAAGTAATTGCAAACAAAGGAGGAGATGACCTCCTACAGTAGAAGCAGGACATCCTAGCTATCTAGAAGCTGATAGTGGACCTTCAAGCAGTTCACACAGATATAGAAGATTCTACAATGGCCATAGTACATCAACAGCTCAGTTATTCGACAGCTGTTCATTCAGGACTTCAGATCAGAATAATGCAACTATATATGATGACTATAGAAAATAAGGATTGAGGTGCAGCTGAAAAGCATGAAGAAACAAAACAGGTAATCTCTGACTTCGTATTTCTCGTTGGGATGTGTGACTATGAGGGCAAATCTCTGACAATATCTGTAATTTTTTCCGCTTAAGTCTAATATGCTTGCTTTGAAATCCCTTCGTTATTCCAATCCCTTTGTAAATCTTGTAAAATAAGCCTATTTTCCTAGAGGTCTACAACCAATTTTCTTTTCGTACCAATTATTTTTCAGTTTGAAGCTTTCAACATATTAATAGCAAGTCATTCCTTCTGCCTAGTCAAATCTTGGAACAATAGATTGGTAACCAGTTTTATAACCACTTTCACCAGCATCAACAAAGCTTGTAAGCTTGATGTATTTCCAAATTTCCAATTTGTATGAAAGTTCTTCTAACTCTTGAGGATTAGGTTCTTAATTCTTTTCAGCTTCATTTCAACATTGTATTCATCATAAAGCAAACCCAACTTTCTGATATGAATTTCTAACAGAATATCTTCTGGACAGGGTTCAAAATATTGTATCGTATCAACTATCAACCAATAAGCGTGATACAAGTCAAGTACTGTGCCAATTGATACGATATTTCACTGGTATCAAGATACAACAAAGCTTTGGTTAGAACTTACATCGCATGAAGATTTGAAAGTTTAACCCGAAATTCACAATACAATCAAAACTTGTGCACAAATTGACAAGAGCCCATTTCAAATATTGTCCATCCCTTGCATGAAATCCTTTGCAAAAACTAAATTTAAACCTATTCAGTTCTATGCCAAAAAACGACCACTCCTTTACAAGTTACAATCTTAGGTTGATAAAACCTACAATCGAATTCTCAAACTTGAATGGAAGGAATCGGAATTTTTTTCATATATATGTCATATTCAATTTTTTCACGTTTGAATCCATTTTTTTTGTCTATTTAAAGTTATACTAAAGGTTTTAATAAAATGATTTATGGATTTCAAATGAAATTACTGATTCGACACAAAGAATTTATGAGTTTAGGTGACCTTGTTCTATTTTTATTTTCAAGAAATGAAAAAAAAAAAATTATTTTGGTTTGTACATTGTTCATTGCTTAAAGATTGAAGTAAATACATTTGATGAACCCAAGACTAGTTTATTAAACCCATGAATTCATCATTTTTGTGGGATTAATTTTTTTTTTTCTGTTATGAAATAATTTCTTGGAATATCCAGCCTCGTAAAATTAATTGTACTTGTGCGTGTATGTGTTGACTTCCATCACCCACACCTCAACGATCACTCCTCACCACACTTCTCCAATTGCTAGAATTTTTCTCTCAAATGTTATTTCGTAAGCATCCTTTTTCTCAAATGTTAAATATATTGACTTCTGATGATCACAGTTTTAGCATAAATTGGATTGTCGACTTTTCAACCTCTGGCTCCGCACTTAAACAATCCAAATCGGAAGTGAAAAAGGAAATGTTAGATAATGGATTGAAGAACAACAGATCGGTGGCTACCTGAGTGGACTGAAAAACCATCATGCCACCATGCCCCTTTCCAGTTATTCTGTGCACTAGAATCATTTCCTGAGCAAACAGAAAGACAACCCATAAATCATTTCTTCTGTATAGTAATAATAGAAATAACGGAAATAGAAGTCTGTTAGAAAAATATGAAAAGGAAATCATGGAGCGCTACACTGACTAGAAGTAAATTGAAATCACAAAAACCTCAGTATGGAAGCTGACGACATAACAATCTAAGAATGTTAACCAAAATAATATATATATATATATATAATAGTAAAGTCACCAGCATGGTTCTTTTGTGCAACAGAATCAAATAAATGAGTGTTCAAGTGGTCATTAGTAAAATGGAAAATTAGACGAGGAATATGATGAAATAACAAATAAAGAAGATTAGCAGAATCAAATGTCATCAATCCCCTCTCTCTATATGGTGCAGATTGTATATCTGTACCCCATTATTTAGTAAAATGGAAAATTAAACAAGTAATAAGATGAAATAACAAATAAAGAAGGTTAGCAGAATCAAATGTCATCAATCCCCTCTCTATATGGTGCAGATTGTATACTGTACCCCATCCGCTTAGAGAGGGATAATGAAGATGAATTTTGATGGATGCTCATTGAGCAACCCAAGGCCCTCAAGTATTAGAGAAGTGCTCAGAGATTCAAAGGGCCAGATCATTCATGTTTTCTCTGCGCCTATAGGGAGGAGCAATTCCACCACGGCCAACCTTATGGCCATTGAGAGGGGACTCATGGAAGCACGTGCTTTATGTCTAACTAGCATAGTAGCTGAAGGAAATTCCTCCAGAGTTATCTTCTTCCTTCTTCTTCTTCTTGGTGCATCAAAGGAGTGGTCAAGCTAATATACCCTATATGAAAACATCTTAACTCCTATGTATCATAATTAGAGATTTCAAATGATTCCTGAAATTGGAGTTCAAAAATATCATTGATACTCAGTTTAGGCATACAGAGCAATCAGAATTGGTCATCCCAGATGTACCTGAAGGACCAGTTCCATCAAGGAATCGACAGTGTGGGTTCCAGGCATAAAGATCAACCAAATGCCCAAACCTGTTAACAAATTGCCAAAGATATTGAAGAAATTCAGACTAATCAAATAATGTCTCGGCCTGATAACTTAGAAAGAAACCGATTCTATTCTATTACCTGTCACCTCCATTTCCATCTCTGTTATCTATTGGGTTGCCACCATAGAGCCGTCCTGGAATAGCATTGCCAATTGAGAAGTGCATAATGTCAACTTCATGACTCCGGCAAGTCTTGCTGGTGCATGTATCTCGCGATTCCTTACAATCACCCATCTTATGGAAAAAAAAAGTTCTTTTTAATTCTTATTACGAGATAAAGGATATTAATTAACTAATTATAAGTTCAAGGCGCACAAACAACTTACTCTATGATAAGAGGCATTGCCGCCAATTTGAAACATGAGAGACACAGATGGGCATTTGTTATTGTTGCTGCATTAGCCAGAAGCAGGCCAAATACCAAAAATCCATGTCATTCTAAGAAGTATAAGCATCATAAACACTCAAAAAGGTATGATGCTTTAACGAAAGATAAAAAGGAACAGAACAGGATTCAGTGGAATATAGCTTTGATAAGATAATGAAAGAAAATCATTTTCCTTTGCCTTCCATAAGGGATTGCACCCCAATTAGCTGTGATAAGCCCATCATCAACTCTTATACTGGGTATGCTGTGTGAGTGCACATACACACACGCACGTGTGCGCGTACAAGCATACATATGCATATAAGTTACATGGCATGTGTTGAAAATTGAAAGAAAAATCAGATTTGTTTTAAATTATTTGAGATGCTGGAAATAACAAATGGCTACTTGTTAGCCATTTTTAGTATCCTTAGTTTTCAAGCTCCGTCACTAATTTTTTTCCTGATACTAAGTTGAATAGAATCCAATTACCTCAATCTATGTCAGTACAAATCATCAATTATGTTTATGCCAAATAAAAACCCCGCATTCGAAAACAATAAAAAATGAACTCCACTTGAGGACATAAAAAGATGATACTTCTCAATTACATCATCCAAGTACACACACACATATATATACAACAACTAAAAATTACTAAATGAATAAATGCGCTTGCAAATATAACTATGTAAATGATAATAAAAAATACTGCTACTATGAGTAAGTGAACGTTATCATGAATTGTATTGAAAAGTAATGTGTGTATTAATAAATTGAATAGTGAAATAATTAATAATTGTACATATATAAATAATATGCACTGAAATCATATTGTTGTAGTATCATGGAAATATTAAGTAATTCGTATGATGTGTGTTATATAAAATGTACCTGTAAACTGCTATTATGTTAGCTAATGATAATGTGATTGTGAATTCAATAGTTTGCGTATATAAATGAATAATTGTGAAAATGTACTTTGTGGGAAATGAAATATCAGTAAAAAAAAATATATGCATAAGATGAAATAACAATATGATGTGCACTTGCAATGAAATTAATGAAAAGAAACTTAGTGTAATTCACAAGTCAATCAAAGAGTACAACAAAGAAGTAATGAATAAATACTATAAAAATTTATGAAACAAGCACTTTGAATGTAATACTATTATCAAATTAACCGTAAAACGAAAATGTTAAAAAGTAATTGTTGTAATATTATATGTAATGATAATGAATGGTTTTACAAAAAATTTCCATAAGTACATATAATTACATAAGAAATATAACAAAATATTTAATTAGCGTTGACCATTGCATAACTATAATTTATATTTATATATATATATATATATATATAGATATATATATATAAAATGAACTCCACTTGAGGATAGTTGAAGATGATACTTCTCAAATACATCATCCAAGTATACACACACATATATATACACACGCGTTCAAAAAAATCTCCAATAATCAAATTAAATATATAATAATAAACAAATATAAAAGTTTAAGAAGAATTATCAAATTTCTTAATAGGACATTTTCATTCCACAGATTTAAACAAGAAAGCACAAATCAAAATTTTCAATTCATAAAGCAAAATAAATAAAAAAAGCCACTCACCCTTTTGAGTATGCATACTCACCCCCCACTTGCAACAGGAAAAAGACGTCAATTCCATCGTGCAAAGCCTATTAAAAAAAAAAAGGAAATAAATAAAGAAAGTATAAAATAAATTACAAAGAACAATACCAAAAAAAAAGCAACCTATAACAAAAAACCAATCTCATAAACCAATTTCACCAGTAATCAAGAGCAAAGCATTGCCATATAAATTGAAAGAAAGCGAAATCCAAATAGAGAAATAGCTCCAAAGAAACAAATCGTTCAAAACTCCTATTCAAAGGAAACGTACCTTCACAGTCATCTTCCCGCCTTTGTACACATTTTCCTCGTCTGGGTCTACAGCAGGAAGAAGAGAGAACTCAAACCCATCAATGTCCTTCCAGTCGTCAGCGTGTCCATCAAGGGTGACGATACCAGGTCTATAATCGGCCTGGATTCCAGTATCGGGCTTCGAATCGCAGCTCCATTCACCTGATTCTTCGTGCGAGTTCACGAATTCAATCGACGTAGATGTGAAGATTGCGAACAACAACAGGAATCGAAGCATGGTTAGAGACGAAATATCGAATGGCGATTTTGTTCGATCTCTTTTTTTTCGTGGGAAGATAGAGAGATCTTGATTAGAACGGAGCCGCCCTGGACGACGACTCGAATAAACTCTGGCATGATTATCTTTATTTCGTTTTCTTAACATGAGTTAAATGACGATTTCACTATTGAACATTTTCTGGAGCTTTATTGAACTGTTTGTATTTTTTGGGGGTTTCAGGGGATTTCACTGGTCAGAAGAAGTCTTGGGCTGGCTGACCATTGACTCACGATACACTTTAGGCGGAATCGGATGAGTCCCGTTTCGGATTCGGAGCGATTACAAGGATCTGATTCTAAAATCAGTTCTATATTGAGAGAGGATAGGGGGAGAGAAAACCAAGTTAAATAAATTAAAGATGCCGTTAATAAAACATCAATTATATGGGTGCTGTGGTGTAGTCGGTTATCACGTAAGTCTTACACACTGAAGGTCCCCAGTTCGAACCTGGGCAGCACCATATATTTTTGTCCGCCCTTGGAATATCATCAATGTGAATCTCGATCTGCTGTTAATTAAAGGGTAAATTCCACGGTATAATACCCATTACCTCCGTATCCTTTTTTTTTTTTTTACTCTATCCTTTTTAAGAGGACAAGGGCCTAATGGAATTTAACGGAAATAATCAATTTTTATATATTTTATATTATTTTTTCTTTTTATTTAAGGCCACGTCACTATTATCTTGTCACCCACTACAACCACTACCACGACGCCCATCCCATCCCATCACCGCTACCACCACAACAACCCCACCTCCACCACCGCCACTACCACCACAACCACCCCACCTCTACCACCTCCACACCTACGTGATGGTGATAGGGGTGGTGGTGATGGCGGTAGGTTTAAATACAAGAGTAAAATAGTTTAAAACATGTAAAAATTGATGATTTCCGTTAATACCGTTTGTGTATTTGTCCTTTTAAAAAAAATAAGAGAGATATATAGGTATTATACCAAACCTCAAGGTTTATGAAGCTTAAATCATTTTAAAGACGAGATTCATCCTTCCCATTCCTAATTCGTGCTCTATATGTATTTTTTAATCTCGTCTTTTATCATCAATCGATTTAAATTATTTAATTATGTTCACATTGGTTTCACAACCAAATTAGATGGAAATCGAACCAAATCATTAAGACGTCTAGTCGCCAATTCAATCGGTTCAACCGGTTGGCTAATTCTTTATTTTTTTCATAAACATTGCATATATAATATGCACATTGGACATTGTTAAGTGCAAGTGTTCGAATATGAAATTACAAACTCTTGCAAATCACATACACATAAATAGTTTATTAATTAAGTAATTATTTATAACTTAATTGTGTATTGCATACAAATATTAGGCAATCAGGCTCTCGGGAGTATTAGAGGTAGCAACAGGGCGGGCCCAAGCTGGACCATCATCTATATATAAGTGAAATTATGTTGGCCTAAGCTCGGCCCCAGTGAGCTTAACAATACTTGTCCAAGCACGTCCATTGTGTTATTTGCTAAGCTCGAGCCCGCCCAGGATGACATTTGAGTTAGTACTTATTAGGCAAAAATATTACAAATTTGTAGGTGCAAGAATTCAAAACCAAGTCTCGAACACCACCACATATAATTCTCACCACCAAACTACATCCAAAGGACAATGATAAGATTAAGTAAACTATATACATACAACAATTCTAGAGATGGAACCACGACAATTACCGAGGTATCTGCCAAACCCGGTCTTAACCTGACAGAGTATTTTTCCAGATTTGCTATTTCTTTTATTTTAATTTTTTTAGGTAAAATGTTTGTCCCGGACTCCCGGTTCCTATTGTGACATTTTTCGACAAGTTTGGGACATCAAATGTGCTCGTCATAGTCTATATTCATTCGTCGAGATGCCACTTGAACTCAATTCCACCAAATTAATAAATTTTGTTAATGTCTCAAGTCCCGATTTTATGCGAACCTGATAGTCCAACAGATAATGACATTGCTCTAGACCCGCAATACCACCTCATTATACTGACATAGAATTGTTAACAAAAATGACCATCAATAAAACTTTTAGTTATGGACTATGTTGTTTCATTCTTTCTTCTTGTTGTTTTTCTCTTTCTCATTCTTACAATACAGCTGTGGAATGTGCTATTTCTCTCATGTTCTTCTTATATCTCTCTTTTATTTTATTTTTAATGAAAAAATTCAACAGTTCCTAGGTTGTTTTACGTTTGACCAGATACTAGCAATGGTCCACGTGCGTTGCAGGTGAAGGTTAATCTCCATATTTTGCAACAATTTCTTCAATATGAAAAATAATTTTGTTTCAATTAATTCGCTAAATGTTAGACTTCAATTAGATTTTTAGTTTTTTCATAGTTAACCCAAGTTCATAAAGTGTTTTAATACCAAGGTAAGGTATTCTTAACTATATAAGGTCTCAAAGACATTCACGTGAATAAGACATAAATTTAGATGTTATCTACCATAAGTAAAGAATTAAATTGAACAAGTTTAACATAAATAAGTGTTAACTATGACAATAATGTCAGTGCCAATGCCCAATTTCTATCTAATTTTTAATTAGTATTGTAAATTATGTTAATTATTTGTTCACTCTAAGAAAATTATGACTATTTAATTCACTTTATTTGCTAATTGTTTGGTACTATAGTCAACTTTGAAACATCTGTTAAAAATATAAGTTTTTCTTAATAAAGAAATTAAAAATTAGTGTCCATAATGAACTTAGATAGGTTATGTGCTACTTGACTAATTCGTTATTAGCATAATTGATTGACTTACTTTCCCTTGAAAAGTCTAGGGCGTTTGGTGGGATTTGGATTCTGAATTTTGATTCTAATAATGGATTATCAAATTCTCATTGTTGATTTTCAGAATCCATAATCCCGTTTGAATGGATTGGATTCTAGAATTTGAATTAAATCTAGAATTTGGTTGACCCAGATTATTGTAACAATTTTATGTATTATAACATAGATAAAATAATATAATAAAATCTATGATAATATTATAAATATAACATAATACAAAATATTAATATTATATTTCTTTCTATAGTAATATAAATTATATAATATTTCACATTATAACATTATATCTTATATAGTATTATAATATATATATATATATATATATAACAATATAATATTTTATATAATATAATAATGCTATAATTTAATATAATAATTTAACATTTAATATTGCATAATATTATATATTATAGCATAACATATTATAATATATTTATATTCGCGATTCTAGTAAACTGAGCACCGAGAATCACCTTGGATTCTAATTTTGGGTAGAATTCTAACATTGGATTCTAGAATCCACCCCTAAAATCTGACCCAAATGCATGTTGTGAGATTCTATATTTGAATTCTATCAGAATTCATAATCTAAAATGCCCACCAAATGCCTATGAGATCTGGATACCCATTATTTATTAATTTTCTTAATTATATGAAAATGTGTACTTGAATATATCATAAGATATGAACAAATATAATATAAATATTATAGTTTATAACTGTATTTATTTGTAACTGGTGTGATTGCAGCAGTTTTATGCTATATTGCTGTCACTTTATCCAATTTTCCCCCCTAAAAGTATGAGATTTGGATATCCATTATTTATTTATTTTCATAATTATATGACAATATGTACTTGAATATATCATGCCTGAGATCTGAACAAGTATAACTCATGAATGTGAATATTGCAGTTTAGAACTGTACTTATTTGTAATAGGTGTGATTGCGATAGTTTTATACTATATTGCTATATCACTTTATCCATTTTCCCCCTAATATATGGGATCGAAGGAGATTGTATATTAATTGACAAATAACAAGAACAAAAGAAAATGGATTAGGATTTTTTTGCTTATTTAAAAAAATATCATTTTATAAACTAACTAAGAAACTAAACATAATCCATTGAAATTTAAATTATTGGTCTTTTTACACAATTATCAAACCTGTTGTGATGAAAGTTTTAGTTGGAGAAGTAGTGTACTAAAAATGATAGGAGTCCTAATTAAAATTGAACACTATCTCAACTAAAACTAATGATTTTCTTTTGATAAAACATAAAAAAATTAATAAATAAAATAAAATAATTCTGTACTAAAATATTCTTAAAAGTAGTATTTACCTAGTTGCCCAATATTGTTTGGAGGCTTACTACTTTGATCCGTTGCTTAGATTCCTTCAAACGTTTTAGTCAAAAAAGATATTTCAATTGGAAGAGTTTTAGTTCGAAAAAATAGGAGAATTGGGATATAATGATTGGATGAGTTTTAATTAAAAAAAAAAAAAAAAGGAGAATTGGGATGTAAACAGTTGCCCAAAATTGTTTGGACTCTCACTATTTTGATCCATTGCTTAAATTCCTTCAAACATTTTAGTCAAAAAGATACTTCAAATGGAAGAGTTTTAGTTAAAAAAAGAAGAAGGAGATTTGGAATGTAACGATTGGAAGAGTTTTAATTAAAAAAAATAGGAGAATTGGGATGTAACGATTTGAAGAGTTTTAGTTGGAGAAGTAGTGTACTAAAAATGATAGGAATCCTAATTAAAATCGAACACTATCTCAATTAAAATTAATGATTTTCTTTTGATAAAACATAAAAAAATAATAAATAAAATAAAATAATATTTTATTGAAATATTCTTAAAATTATTATTTGCTTTTAATAGTAGTATAGATGAGTTATAGTCCAAAAGAATATGGGAATTTTAAGGATAAGATAAAAGATAGGATTAATGGGTGAAGAGTTTTAATAAAAAGTGTTAGTTATTTTGTTAGCATTCATGGCAACAATATTCAAGAGATATTCAAATTCAAAAATTTAAGTTAGCTGAACATTGTGTTTTGGAAGGATCTAGATCATCAGACAATTGCTATATGTTGTTGCACCCACACACATGCCATAAAACTTCTTTTGATAAAATAGAAATATGGCATAAAAAACTTGGTAATTTAAATTATAAAAATTTGACAAAGATTGTGAATATAGGTGTTGTTCGTAGAGTCCCCAACCAGCAACCACCAAACTGGTACAGTAAGCCAATAGAAATCATTTTAATTATTTTTATTGCACTAAAACTTCTCAGTACCCTTCATTTTATGATTATGAGGCCATCGATGGAGTTGATTTTAGTAATTTATGCCAAACTGAACTTTGGATTTAGGTTTCTCCAACCTGTTTAAAAATGAGTCAACCCGAATCAAACTCGCCAACCCATTGGATACTCGTATAAGTTATCTTTAGTAGATTTATAATTATTTTATAATTTATAAGTATTTTTAAACTTACTTATAAGTTAAAAATACCTAATTTGTTTTTTTGAAAAGAAATTATGTTCAATAATTATTTTTATAATATCTATTAAAATTTATTATATTAAATGAGATTATATTTTATGCTAATTCAATATTAATTAATTAATTAATTAAAATTGAATAGGTTAGACTGGTTCAACCTGTTTATTAAGGGGTTAGGTTCAGTTCCACGATTTCTTAAATACGTTAAAGTCGTTTACAACCCGTCTAAACCCAAACAATTCCTTAGCTTCAAGCTAAAGCTTCCTGTTTCCAAACATTCCAATACAACTCCTTTAAATACGTGGGATCTAATAGAACCAAAAGCAAATTAACTTAATTATACTTTGACATCAATTAATCAAGCTATACCCAATTAAATTAATCTGCAAAAATATAATTATCCATCACGTTAAAATTAATTTAGTGATCAAATCATACTAAAACAGTGGTAATTAGGAAAGAAAGAATAAATACATCATGCATTATAAAGGCTGATAAGCCATTAGTCTACTTTAAATAAACCTCAACGGTGACATCTGCTCCTCCTTGCTCAAATTATGCTTCTGATAAACCGACATGTGGGTGTCCTTTAGATAATCGGTCATCCTTGTCATATTCAAATAGTAAACCTTTGGGTTCATCCCTTTCATCACTGAGTCCAACACTGGCGGGGTTTCAAGGATTTGACCGATCTGAACTGTATCGGCCAGTCTATACCGGAATTGGCCAGGACCGGTCTGATCCCAAGCCACAATATGATTATTATACCAAGTGGCTTTGGATCGGATTAGTCCAACGGACCGGTCCAGTGACTGGATTGGCCGATCCAAAGTTTATTTTATGGATGAGTAGACAATATCACAACTTGATCATAGAATGATGAGATGATAAACTGAAT
>JAUPMG010000006.1:17184769-17200365 GCA_031762675.1 Pachysandra terminalis
TGAACTTAATTTTGTACCATTTCCTTATAAACTGGTACAAAATTAAGTTCAGCCTTAAGCAGACATGGTGAGTTCATCATAGAGAACTCCAATATTTCACCCCGGTACAGAAATATCTCGAGACTCGGTGCATCGATACTGATCATTGTCAATCCTTATAAACTGGTACAAAATTAAGTTCAGCCTTTAGGCAGACATGGTGAGTTCATCAAAGAGAACTCCAATATTTCACCCCGGTATAGAAATATCTCGAGACTCGGTGCATCGATACTGATCACTGTCAGGCTAAGGTACATCTTTATTACCAAGCACTCGAGCCGACTATTACGAATCCTAAGATATTGCAATGTACTGCACTTCTCCACATTTAAATGAATCATCTGATATGTTAACATGCACTAACGATAGGCTCGTCAAAGCCCTAAAGTCATCGATACCAGAGGGCTTCAATGTACAAGCATTGAAGTTCCCACTGTAATAGAAGGATTCCATCTTCAAAGCATTCACCTCAGCCTTCACTATACCAGAGCAACCATCCACTTCTAAAATTGCAAGTTCCGGATTGACTGCCGGAATGTGTGCCACACTGTCACAGTGTTGGAGACTTAATCTCCGAAGATTCAGACAACTATAAATCAGACGCCGGAATGTGCCATTAGTCACATTGCGAGATGATATCGCTATGTTTTCGACTGAGCAAAGATCATTGGCACCGAAGGGATTTGATACTGCTGGAGTATGTGAAGAAGCATGGGAAATCAGCTTTTTAAACCAGTTCTCGTCATATGGAATGCTTTCACCCTATCATTGGGCTATTCAAACAACCAGATATGGTATACCATATGCACGTACATAAGATTCTCCTCACTGAATCCTTTGTTATTCACTGTCTACTATTTCACCATTGTGTTTCTTATGCGCCTTTACAGATGCTGTCTCCTGCTCGAATCTTGTTCAGAACTCTCTCAGTGTTTTAGTGCCTTGAACATGATATTCAGATCACTGAAACAAGAATTTAGGAATTTCCATCCTCAATTTATCAGTAGAAATAAAATGTGGCCTATACCACCCTCCCCAACTAGGTTCTATATTAATACCTTAATAGGTCAAGAAGTTCATAGGTAACAGCACTGGGCTGCAAGGTTTTATGTTTCCCGTATCCTTTGGCTTTAGTACTGCAGGAGATGTATGTTCATGGAATCAGTGCCAAGCGGTGTTGTATTGGGTACCATACGATCAATCTTTTGTTGGTTAACATGAAGAGCGCTTCAATCCATCCTTGGATTTTGGTCTTTTCGTGGGGTTTTGATTTAATCGAAGGGAGATCTTATTTATTTTTAATATCTGAATAACCGAAGCAAGCGATTTGTTTGGTCTTGATTTTTTTTTTTTTTTTTTGATTTGCAATTAATCATTGTGCATTTGGGTGTTTCAACAAATGTGGAGAACGGCTCATTAGAAACTTAGTTTGGATTTTTTTCTTGTATATACCAGTCACAGCTGACCACTTAACAGTAGTCATTGGTTGCTGCTCAATGATGATATCTGGGTTACAGAGTACTGGAGTTTGTGATGGAGATATGCTATTGTTACGGATTCACTTAAAATTATTAATCAAATATAAATGATAAATAATAACTTTATTGAAATTCAAAAGGACATAATTGACTACTTTAAAATACAACTAATTTTAAAATATATAACTTAATAATTTCTGTCACTGTTAAGATGGAGAGTTAATGTAGGGGTGATCAATGCACTGTTAGAGATACTCGAGGGAATGGCTTTGTTCTTTTGGAAGTGACAATTAGGTGTTTGGGAACATTAGGGGAGGTTTGTGGAATTTACCATTCACATTTTTGACTTTTATCTATCTTATAGCCTAGAGGGAACTTTTTGGTGAAAACCGAAACAATGATGTAAATGTTCCATCATTCCTGTCCAATCCAAAAAGTAACAAGTTTTGAGTATCCTACTTTAATGCACTGAATTAATTGAGAGCTTGAGGTGGAAGGGCTGGTCATGTTTCTACCGTAAACTGGTCTATGTTTTAAGTACATCCAAAATTGCAGTGAATTTGATTTCAAGTATTATGTTTTCCATTTACATACTTGATCCTGCAGAACATATGCTCTGAAATAAAATAAGAAAAAATATGCTGATTGTACTTATTGAACACACACTTTAAAAAAAATGTTGATTGTACTTATACACTGCAGATTGAGCTTCGCACAGTGGATGGATTGGTCAAGGACAGGACCCAGTGTGCTCCAAATGGTTACTATTTTATTCCAGTATATGACAAGGTGCTTTTGCTTATCTTTGATATGATATGTTCTGAATGGATGTTTGTATCTATCCTTTCCATTTGGCATGCTAAAGTGTTTATACATTATTGACACTATTTTGCATGAAATTTATCAGTGTCAGTTTTACTGGCATGTCATATTGTTCCTATGAATTATGCCATTCTGGTTGTTAGTAATAATAATTCATTTTGGCAATATTTTGGTCTATGATTTTGTGTTTGAAGTATATTGTTGTTTTTCTTTGATAGCAATTTGTTTAGTGTGCTGAGATTATTCTTTTTGTACTCTTGATTCGCAAATTGATTTCTTTCTTGTGTTGTTTTCAAATTTCACTTGGAATAATGCATGATTGGCTTATATTGAAGGCCTAATGATAGAATTATTTGGTGCCTCAACTAGTTCTGACATGATTCCATTATAGAGGGTAGGTATTTTCCCCTTCACTGTATGGTGGAGCATCTAAAAATGAAAGTAATGCCAGAATATTTGTTGGAAAAGAGAATTCTATGGAGAAATTTAGGAATTTTTTTTCTGATTGTTGTTTCAATGGAGTTATGTGGAGAAGGAGTTGGCTGGATTTGCTTCATCGTTGAATCCTTTATGGTGTCTTGGAGGCCACCTTGGAGCTGTTTTTGTGTAGTTTGAGAAGAGTTGTTTGCCTGTCTGAGCTACAATTTCTATGGCATCCTGACCTGAACCTTGAATCTTTGTTTTCCTATTCCCTATTTATTTTCATTTTTCTGTTTTACTTTGTGTAGCTGCTCATCTCTTCTGCTGCTCTACTCCCAATACACCTTTCATGTTCACGCTTTAGAATTTTTTATCTGTTTTCTTCCATTTTTATGATATTTTCCTTTTTCTGATAAAAAACTTTATCCTAAAACAAATTTGGTCTCAAGGTTTGGCTTTAGCTGTTATGTTGTTACCATTGCACGATTAGCATCAGGCCACTGGTTAACAATAATATTATTCATCAAAAAAAAAATATTATTGTTGCAACTTCCACCACTTCATCCAAGTCTTTTATTAACCTTGTCCCATGTTAGCATGGATTCTATGTGCCATGTCATGGTTTAACCATATCAGGTGCATCTGTTGCATCTTGATGATGCATAAAGGAAAAAAAATGCACCATGTAGTTCAAATGAATCAAATTACACCCAGGCCATTTGTGATTACTTATTTGACATATTTGATAATTAAACAAGCTCATTCAAGCTTCTGGGCCTTCTGTTTCTTTTTAAGGATAAAATATTTTTTATAAGTTAAGTAAAAGGAAAAAAAAGGCAGCCCACAAAAGGACACAGAAAATGGACGAAGCAAAGAGGCGGATTCAAAGTCCAAGGCTTCACCACCTAAGCATTGATTTACCACAAAAGACTGGCTTCCTATGCATACTGCTGTCAGCAAGGCTGCTCACCTAACTGTTGGTATGCGCTTTATTTCATCATGGATGCACAACCTAAGTGTATGCTTAAGCCTTCAGGAGCCTCAGTGCATGTCCTTAGCCCTGCAATGATGGTATATAAATCCCTTTCCACATCTGATCTTGATATATCAAGCCTTCTTTTTATTTTTATTTTTATCTTATCTCTTTTGATAAGACATGTAAGCCTTTTAAATTCTGTAATCTCGTAAAGAAAAGAGAATGCTTCTAATCTTTTACTTCCTAATATGATTGGAATGCAAATGAATAATATCCCCAGAATGGTCTCTAAGCACTCTTCTCGAGCGACCATGGTTACCTAAAGAGCAAATATCAAAATTAGGTTTAATTTTCCCAGGCAGGGAATACTTTGCCGGGTGCCAAAAGGATCTAACGTGGCTTTTGCTGGAGGAGAATATAAAGGCCATCAATCTCCATTTCTTAATGATGTAGGAGAATGAGATATTTGCCCCTCCCGGTGGTGAAGTAGAGTAGGGATATTGAAACCATGATTGTTTTAATCATTGTAGGGATAGATAAGCTTCTATTATCAAAGGTTTGCCAATTTCTTTCTCCTTAAATCGTCCAAATGATTGCATGACCCAAACATTTGCAAAGACATATACCCTTGGGCCTAGAACCTTTTAATTTCCACTGGCAAAGCATGTTACTGATATCTGGAGGCATAATGCAATTAATCCCCATCAATTGCAAGAACTAGCACCATATAAACCAAGCTACGACATTATACAAGAATCTATGATTGCCAAATTATTCTTGTTTCATACATTTACCTAGGGAGACAAGTATTTTATATTCCCTTCTCCTCCGATGCACATTGGTAGTATTCTTCTCAAACATTGCTATCCAAGCAAAAGCTGTGATTCTATCGAGAAACCAGTGGTTTTTACACTGGCAGACAGAAAAAGAGTCAAAGGAGGGAAAGTCTTTTGCAGTGTCAATGATCTTAAAGGAAGATACAGTAAAAAAATTGCCACTTGGATCGAGAGCACAAATCTTGTGGTCTGTTTCCTGAGAACAAAAGAATGCATATTTAAGATAATCAGAAAGGGAAGTGGTTCAGTGAGGTTGGCTGGACTAGGATCCTGATGGAGAGGTCCAACAAAACCAGATGGGCCCCCAAAAGGACGTTTGCCAACCGGATGTTCTTGTTTTGGACATTGTTGAATAACTGATGATATTTAGAATATTCACATGGTCGCCTCTTGGCCTTATTCACCAATTGTGTTGTGTGCTTATTGAACAGATAGCAGCAATTCTGAGAAGAAGCATAATTTTCTTTTGGTAGACTGCAAGTTAGAGCACATCATACTTTATGCTGAAGGGTTATATTGTCTTTATTATTACACTATGTTCACTGCAGTTTCTCTAATGGTATTTTTTTTTGTTTTTTTTTGTTTTCACAGGGTTCTTATATAATCAAAATCAAGGGACCTGAAGGATGGTCATGGGACCCAGATAAGGTTTCCAATTTTCTTTCTTCTTGTGCATAATTTTGCCTCATCCGCAGCATATTCTTTCTTTAATAAAGCAGTTTTCTTAAATCTAAAATAAGTAATTCCCTTGTAGGTTCCTGTTATTGTTGATCACACTGGTTGCAATGCAAATGAGGATATTAATTTTCGCTTCACCGGGTTTGCATTCTCCCTTTGTGGTTTTGATTTTATTATTTTTCACATTATGTAGGTATTAGGTTCTTTAGTTGTGCTTGGTCCAGACGTTGTTATATAATAGCTCCCATGACATCCATATGTTTGTACTAGGTTCACAGTATCTGGAAGAGTTGTTGGAGCTGTAGGTGGCGAGAGCTGTTCATTAAAAGATGGGGGACCATCCAATGTTAAAATTGAGCTTTTGTCACCTATGGATGATCTCATATCTTCTGTTGTCACATCATCTGTTGGAAGTTATTCATTCACAAACATTATTCCAGGTTTGAAGTTCAAACATTTGGTCATTATCATTCAATCACTACGTTCCTTCATTGTGCAAAGCTTATTCAACTGTCACTAGATTTACTATGATATTTTATGTTAAGATATCAGGAAGAACTTATTGAAGATGTGCATTCAATACGTGAATGATATGAAATGTGTAAAAGATGTGTTGATTTAGTTATCGTTGTGAAGACACTTCATATTTATACGGATATGAAAAATACTCATCTGTATTTATTTTGATGGAATTTTACCAACTGTATTAACTGTAATAATCTTGTGTGCAGGAAAATACAGAATACGTGCCTCACATGCAGATTTGAAAATTGAAGTTAGAGGTTCTGCAGAGGTGGATTTCTTTTTTTTCTTCCTAATGAATAACGAAGAATTCATTAAATAAAACAACGAATGAAAGGATAAAAATACAGAATACCCGCCTCACATGCAGATTTGAAAATTGAAGTTAGAGGTTCTGCAGAGGTGGATTCTTCTATTTTTTTTTTTTTTAATGAATAACGAAGAATTCATTAAATAAAGCAAAGAGTGAGGATATATAGGGAGACTCATTCAGAAGGTTAAAATGACCGGAAAAGTGATAAATACAACACATACAATAATCACTAATATATAGGCTGATGCCCCTATATGTAGATAGTAGTTTGTCACATAAAAAATCCCAACTACGGAAGCTCGTTGAACTTCCACCAGCCTACCCACAAACAAATGATTCCTCAAGACACCTCTCCTAGCCAACCTACTAGCTAGGTCTTTTCCTGACCTTGGTACTTGGGAAAATGAGATTTTCATCCCAGATATTACGGAACTAACCAACCGAAGAAAATGACTCAACTTCCAACAGCACTGTCGAGCCCTTGAAAACCATGAAATAACCGTATAGGAATCGCCCTCTACCTCCAAAAAGGTGAAACCCTGCTTCTTAGCTTCCCTCAAACTAGTAAGCAAGGCAAGCAACTCAGCTCTGATTGTATTCCCAACACCTGCAGGACCATAGAAAGCATGCAAGATGGCTCCATGATGGTCCTTAAATACACCTCCAATACCAGAATCCCCAGGTTTCCCAAGAGATAACTCATCAAAATTCAGCTTGACACCCGTTTCCTCTTCTCGGGAAAGGGGTAAGATCATGTTTCAATGTGTTTTTTGCTAATTCTATGGACTATTTGGGGTTAGTGAAACCGGAGGATTTTTTTATGACAATCGCAGGAGTTGCTCTTTGATTGACGAGTTTATCTTTTCAGTTTCTTTCTTAATTCATGTGTTTCTTGAGTTCAGAGATTTTTTTTTATCTCGGATATTAGCAGAGATTGGGCTGTTTTAGCTACGTCCTATGCGTAGAACATAGAAAATTTTCCTTATTCGCACCCTCGTATCTGGAGACTTGGTACTCTTTTGGGCCCAACAAATCCCTATCTAATGCTTTTTTCACACGAGCCTTCATGCTAGAAATAGCCGATCTAACACTTCTAGCCGCTTTATCATGCCCTCCAATTGTTGACCACATCCTTTTCTATAATACTGCCCCCTACAGTACAACACTGCAGTGTTTCAGATATGTTCAACAATTGGAGGGCCCAATTGGGTGGCAACAATTGTCTGATCTAGCTATTTTTCACATGAAGGCTCACATAGCAAAAAACATTAGTAGTTTTTTTTTTTTCACAAGGCACATATCTAGATTTGTGGGTGCAGATAGGGAAGATTCCCCATTGAGATTTTTCTAATGATATCCACTTCCGTATGTTTTGTTCTATAATTATTTTACTATTATTAATTCAAATATGTTTGAAAATTAAAATTTTAATATAATATTTTATCATTTAACTAACATGTAATGTATCTAATACCCTCTGCTAGTTTACATGTATGCGTATATATGCCTATGCACATGTGTGTGTTTTTGATTGTTTGTTTGCCTTTTTTTTTTAGTGTCTTGCTCACTTTGATGAAAGATACATTGAGAAGTCACTCATATTGCATAAAATTGTTGCAGGTGGAGTTAGGTTTTGGAAATGGGATAGTTGATGACATCTTCTTTGTCCCGGGGTATGATATTCATGGGTTTGTTGTTGCTCAGGTAATTAATTTCTTCAAAATTCTGTGCAAAATTGCAATTCTTATGACTTAATCTGTTTGGAATATTATCTCTTATTTTATGGACGTTATAAATATTGGCTATAATTTTTTGGTCTATAATTTTTTGGTGAAAACCGCTTCGATTTGATTCGTGTAGGACCAAGTGAAGGGTAACCGTATGAAAGTGTTTTCGTTTAAAAATTTGAAGCACCATTTACTCACACAAGAACAAAATGAAGGGTTTGCTTTTGTTGTGTGTCTTATATTAATGTGGCGTTGATTGGCAAGCCTAAAGATCTGTGGAATGGAAAACTAACTTTGGTCATTATTTGCTTTCTAAATCTTCTAGTCATGCATAGGAATAAAGCATTTGTTATGATTAATGACAAGTTGGGTGTTTTAGATTGAAATTTACTTCTGGAGTTCTTTTCAACTAATGTATAGCAATGATATCAGAAGTTTTATCAGATGACAGTAAGACCAGCTATATCCTTATGGAGAAGAGTGTCAAGAAACATGT
The DNA here is from genome assembly GCA_031762675.1 of Pachysandra terminalis. Classification (NCBI taxonomy): domain Eukaryota; kingdom Viridiplantae; phylum Streptophyta; class Magnoliopsida; order Buxales; family Buxaceae; genus Pachysandra; species Pachysandra terminalis. The sequence continues at coordinate 17,193,077 of JAUPMG010000006.1, forward strand.
TCATATATTGAGTTAGCTAAGCTAAGTGGCAGGATTTTGAAGAGCAAAATTTGAACAGGCATAGGAAATAGAACTTTGGTGGCTTAGAGTAGTCTTGATATGCAAATAAATAGTGAGAGCCTGCTGAAATGGTTTTGTCTTGTCAACAAAGACATAATATGACTCCATCTGTACGTGATTTATGTAACGAATTAATTTCTTTGCTCATAAAAGAAAAATGAAAAAACAAAGACACAATATGACAGCAACAGTATGAGGACTGCTTTGTATTATTTGAATGCTCTAAATGGACAATGAAACAACAAAAGGACACAGAACTTCACTTGTATTCATCAAAAAATGTACAAGACTTCACTTGTAATTGATGAAATGCATTAGTTGTCGTGCATCTATAATGTTAAACTCAGTAGTGCTATCTATGTGTGTCTGGCTAGATGTTTCATTGGACTAACTAAATTGTTATGGTTGTTAGCATAAATACCATGTTGAATACCGTAGATGCTAAGTTTGATTATGAATCTGTAATGACTATTTCATTTTGAAATACTTACTATCAACACAAAATTATCACATTAGCTACATCGTTACTTTGTGAGAGAGACAAATTTGAGGAATCTCTTGGAGTTTTTGACTATCACTTGGTCCAAGTATCATTAAGAGGGCCCTCAATCTGTCATGTTTGAAGTACCACTCTTATAGAAGCCTAATCTTTTTCCTTGCCCTTCATAGTAATTGACATACATATTATGATAAGAACTTATCTTTATCTTTCTCAGGATATAATGTATATGTATATACACACGCATACATACACTCATATACTGTGATTTTTTTTATTCTCCGACAGTGAGGGAAATATTAACATTTTATTGATCTTTGTGCTTTAAAAGAGGTGTGTGGATCAATGCAAGATCGCACTTTTTCACCAGCATAATGGAAACTCTTTCCTTTGTGTATAATTTCATCGATATACCACAGATATACTATGCATAACCATATATAGCAGAGATACGCTGTGCAAGACAATATCATGTTTGTTTCTTTGGGTATGCAACACTGTACTGCCTTGTATAATCCTCGATGTTATGTCTTTATTCTGTATATAAGATTGTGTTTGTTATTTGCAGGTGGACTTTTGTTTTCTGTTGATGTGGGTTATTTGTAGGGGTGCAACTCAGGATGGTTTGGTTTAGGTTAGATGCCAACCGTAATCCAAACTAAGGGTCTTTAAATAAAACCAAACATGGCTTCCAACCTCACAACCCATCCCAAACCCAAATTGACTAAAATGTTATCAATCCTAAACCCAACCCAAGTTTTCAATTCAATTTGGACTGGGTTGGGTTAAGAGAAAATACACGTTAACCCAACCAAAATCTAAATCAAATTGTGATTTGCACCTCTCATGGAACATCTTGTGAAATTGTATTTGCATTCTCTGCTTGGCTAATTTGGATTCCAAGAAATTCTTTTCTCTATTCCAGGGAACAAATCCCTGCCATGTTACTATATACCATGCAATTGAAAGTGCAATAGAATTCATATCATCCTTGTATGAGGACCAAATTCCGAGTCCTATCTATGGTGGTGTGGAAGTCTCGTGGTCACCTCCTCCCCATGGCTGGTGGAAGTTGACAACGGCAGGTGCACAAAAGGCTCGTGGTCACCTCCTCCCCATAGCTGGTTGAAAGAGTTTCTTGTTAGTTGGGGATGGAAGAGGAAGAAGGTGGGTAGGAGGAAGAGTAATATTCTTTGGAATGCTTGTCTAGCTGCCATTATTTGGTCGATTTGGAGTGAGAGGAACAGTAGGATTTTTGAAGGCAAGGAGGTTTCTGTTCAGGGACTGGTGGACAAGGTTTAATTCCTTCTATTCTTTTGGGTCTTGGTCCAATCGGAGTTTAAAGGAACACTGTTCGAAGAATTTGACAGCAGGTGGGGTGTTTTTTGGGATTAGTTTTTGTTACACTTATTGAAGGGTTTCCTTTATATAGGAATGTATATTTGTACAGATAGTTTATAGTTTAAATTAATATAAGGTTCACTTTTACCGATCAAAAAAAAAAAAAAAAAAAAACACTGGGGACAAACTTTAGGCTATAAGGGAAGATCTGTAGTTAGTGTGGAACATGGGTATCTGGTCACTTATGGTTTAAACTGATGCATCGGTTCTGGTTGGAGAACCTCACATCCACGACCCCAACTACATGTTAATTGGGAATTGCTTGGCGCTGCTCAAGTGAGATAGGAGAATGGTTGTCTAACTTGTGTTTCATAAGGGCAACTTCTATGCATTGCGAACTGGCGTGAAACCAACTATTAGCTCAATGTCAACGTAATTATCTTTATGTATTAGATAAACCTCCATTTTGTTTGGTTAATATTCTCCACGGGGATCATGGATGCATCAGGAGAGTACTTCAAGACGCTGCTTAATGTGGCAGTAGGCTTAAAGAATTACTTTTATACATTGACTCAAACTCGGTCCAATATAGGGTTTCAGGTTAAACCGACCCAAGATGCACCCACACTTATTTCTTCCTTTTTGGTTAATTGGTAAATTGGACTAGAGATTCTAAGCAAATAAGAAATCTTAATAGAACAAGTTAACCTCTTGGTCAAACCATTCATGTTTATATATTTTACTTGCTTTGTAGCTCAAGGAACCATATTTCTCGTGGCGAAGCTTAATATAACTTTGTTTTTCTGTTTTTGGCAGGGAAATCCCATCTTGGGAGTTCACATTTATTTATGCTCGAATGATATCTTAAAGGTGGATTGTCCCCAGGGGTCTGGTAATGCACCTGGGAACAGAAATGCGCTCTGCCATGCGATATCCAATGCTGATGGAAAGTTCACGTTTAATTCAATTCCTTGTGGTAATTTTCTTTCCGCAAATGTATCTCCTTGATTTGCAGCTCTTTTTGTATACTTGAACTTTGGTTTCTTGCTTTTTGATAAATTCCTTGTGATTCTTATAATAACACCAAAAGTTATCTAATGTTGCAGACCTTTTCTTATAATTTTTCCTTCTAATCTGTCTCTAATGATGGCCTGCTCTGAATTCATTCAACCTGCACAAGGATGTATTTTTTTTCATCAATCCTTAAGGATTTAGATTCTTGTATAATTATGATTATTCTTTATTAATACATAATTGAAATTTTTATACAGATAAAATAAACGACACAAAAAAGTTAGGGAAGTGGGTTTTGTTTGTAGGAAAATCTCTAATTGCACAGATTCTTACTAAAGAATCTGGCATATCATTGAGATCCTAAGAATTTTGCAAGAAATACCACTCGCCTCTTTAAGGCCCATGATGGGGCACTCATCTCTGATCTAGTAGAGTCTCCCTCTCTAATAGCCTAGAATAGGCATGAACAATAGAACCCTCATGATCTTTGAAGGCACCTCCATCTGTGTATCCTTGAGTGAGTATCTATCAAAATTCGGCTTGATCATCCCAATCCTGGGGGGATCTTGGGCAACTTCATTACAGCCAAGAAAGGGTGAAGCCCTTTGACGATAGGAGAGACTCAAGCCATGTGAACTGACATGATCAGCACCCTCTTTAACACTCACCGAGCATTAAAATTATTGATGCCTTGAAAAATCCTCCTGTTTGCCTCACCTAAAGGACCACAAGATAGCATGCCAAGACAATGACAAAAGGTACTTCCCCTCGAACCTAGCCCTGCCAGCATACACTAGAATAACATTTGATTAAGGCTAGCCAGCATCACCCATGCCAACATTATCTGCTCCAGAAAAAAAGAAAGATAGATACTTGGTTGTTAAGCAATCACAAATGCTACAAGTGATGGTCATTTGAATCTCAATCCCTCATGCAGATAAGACATACATGAAGAATGGTGGTAAGGTACTTATATTTCATTTGGAGTGGATCATTAGGTTTGATTTTGTTGAGAGCCGTCATCTAGATGAAACTTGAATGCCTTAATCTTAGGGGGGACTGTAGGCTTCTAAATCTATACATAACGGAAAGGAGCAAAGGAGGGTTTAGAGTCACTACAAATATAAGATAAAAATCCGATTGGGGTTTAGGGTCTAGATTTATGTTCAAGCTCCTTCCCCTGATTGAGGGCTTTGTCTGGACAGTGCTCCTATACAGAATCAACATCTGTGACATTCTTGAAAAGAGAAGGAAACATCTAGCCTTATCTCCCCAGGTTTGTATCTTATGTTTGGCAGATAGCGAGACCATTGATCACATATTCTCTCACTGTTAGCTGCATACCGGTTGTGATGTTCTTTCCTTGGCAGGCTTGGGGTTCATTGGGTTCTGCCGAGGAGTCTGTTAGATGTATTCATTTGGTGGAGGTTTCCTATTATTGGGAATAGGAGTTCGAGATTGTATTGGTACGCGCTCTTTGCTACTATTTGGTGCCTTTGGGGGTGAGATGACCAGGAGAGTTTTCCATTTCTCGAGCTGTAAAGAACTTTCTTTGTTAGAGGAATTGTAGTTCCTTGTGGCATCTTAGGTGGTGCATATTGTCGGAGTTCAGAGATTACTTTGTTATAGACATTTATGGAGTTTGAGATTTTGTGGCAGATTCTTACTCTTGTTCAGAGAGGCATGGCATGGTGTTCCCTCAAGGAGGGGTTCATCAAGCTAAATTTGAACTGTTCTTCATTGCGAAATTTGGGCCCCTTAGACATTGGAAATATTTTTTGGGATATCAGAGCACCATTCCTCATACTTTTTCAGGGTCTATTGCTTAGGGGAACACAATTTGAGCTGAGCTTCTTGCAGTTCTTACAGGCTTGAGAGAGGCAGTTGTGCATGGGTTTCACCATCAAGATGTGGAAGGGGACTCCATGACAAATATTTCATGGCTTTTGGGTGCTTCTCATTGTTCATGGAGGCTGTTTCGTTTTGTTAGCTTGGCATGTTTCTTGGCATCTGGGCTGTCTTGTTCTCTCAAATACCAAGATTTGCTAACTCTTTAGTAGATGTGCTTGCTAGAAGTGACGTGGAGAGAGTGTCCTTGTTTTCGGGTGTGCTGTCTGAGAACATGTTGATGGTATGTGAGGATGAGAGCAGCATTGTGAGGTTCTTTTATTTATTTATTTTCCTGTTTTCCTTGATTTGTTCTTGATTTTGCTTCTGTTTGTACCTTGTTTTGGGGAGTCCATCCCTCCTTGGGATCAAGCTCCCCTTGCCTTAGTATTTTTCTGGTTTCCTTACTTAATATTATGCTTTTTATTCATGATCACCAAGGTCAATAAATATGCCCTCAAGGAGATGAAAAAGGGCTGCTAGCTCTTTTAGTACAACCAATCTTGGATCTGTATCAAAGCGAGATTCCAAGACAAGTCAAATGAGGGCCAAGAAAAGACATTGGCCACACAAGAATCCTTGTTTTGGGACAGAGAAAAAAATGCAAGAGAATCAAGAGGAAAGAAGAAACTCCACCACTACAGATCTTTCTAAGAACTGTAATGGACAAAGGGAAGAATCAAAGGACTACAAATAAGGATATTCCCAAGGACTGAAGACTAGCACTTTGTCCTTCTCATTAATTCCTCGAATCCCCGACCGCTTGTATCAATTTCATACTTCTTATGACCAAAAAACCACAATCTGTCCAACTTTGAGTGAAATCTCTAGAGCTATTTGCCACAAATTTGGCATTGTTGTGCATTCCCTATATTAGACTCCTTTTTCTTATCCCTGTAAACTAACTTCCAGTTCACTTGCTGGTCTTTCTTGAAGCTACCCATCTCCCACAAGACGCCTATTTGGATCTGCTCAATCTTGCCAGCTATTAAGAATGATCTTTTCTTCTGGAAAACCGTTTATTCCTTTCCTTCCACATTCCCCAATAAAAGACGCAAGGAAGAATCTCCTGAAGGACTATTTTGTATTTACCCAAACAAATAAATTTTGGATCACTTCCAAATGGGAGTTGTACTTGAGCTCAGCGATCACAATGCAGTAACCGTATTCTTACTCTTCTACACTTGACTAAAATAGGTTAACACTTGTGTTCAATAAACAACTTGAACGGGGAACCAAGTTCTGTGCTTTTGAGTTTCATAGAGCAGAGGCAGAGATGTAAGACATCTATTGACATTGTATTTACAATAAGTTTCCATGAGTATTCCCCAATCGCTATTTTACTTCTTAAATTTTCTAAATTTATCCTTGAATTTTTGCCAAAAACTTTATATACTATATAAAAATTACACAGTTTCATTGAAGTTTTCTACATTTCGAGGAATGTTTTTACAAAATTCATTTTTTGCTACAGGTACCCAAAATAAAGAAAAGCTAATTTCTTTTTGAACGATTTCTTCTAGATATGAGTTTCTATACCAAGTCTAAATATTCCTATGAAGGAGTTTGCAAGAAACTACATAATTTCAAGCAGATATGGGGATCAAGACACCTGGAATCTCTATATAATGTCCTAATATTTTCTTTTTGTTTCTTCTGTGTTTATATGCGTCTTAAGACTTGGAATGTATGTAAATATGATTGAAATGCATATAGATGCATCAGACTAATTGATTCATCTACATGAACAAATCTCGATTCGGAAGGGAAAAACTGAAAAACTTGGAAAATATGATTTTTCGGTTTTTCATCTTTCGAATTTTGCATTTTAGTGATTAAACACAATAGCTATCTTAGTTTTGTAATGACATAATAATTTAAATTAAATAAAATGGTAAATGATAGATAAGTTCGTCATATCTCTTCAGTATATATAGCTCGAAATGCATAACATTTACTGTGTTTGTTTTATTTTGATAACATTTGCATTGTGGTTTTCCATGAGCTGGAGAACGACATACAAAAGATTATAGACAATACTCTATTGTTAATATTTTTTTGGGCGTCTAGTTTTACTGAGTTTATGGGAAACTTGTATTCAGACTATGATTGTATATGGGGCTTGACTTGGGATACATAGAGTTAGTATTATACGTTTTCTTTTCTATTCGGATTGGCAAACTGTAGTTTGTATACTGCCTGTACTTTTTGGCCTTTCGGCTAATTTAATGAATAGTTATCTTTACTGATAAAAAGAAATAAAAAATAATGGCAACTCATCATCTAGAAACTTCATTTGGAATTTTGGTTGAGTCCCTTATACTATATATGGCATTTGTTTGTTGTATTTGAATTCCATGTTTGTGTTTGATGCATTTGTTCTATTTTGATGACATGTGAATTGTTGATGGTCATTACATTGGCGTAGTAATGTTTGTATTAGTTCTCGACAACATATGTCTTGGTTGTCTAGAGTTGTTTTACTTGT
>JAUPMG010000006.1:17200465-17213752 GCA_031762675.1 Pachysandra terminalis
GTTTGCCTCACCTAAAGGACCACAAGATAGCATGCCAAGACAATGACAAAAGGTACTTCCCCTCGAACCTAGCCCTGTCAGCATACACTAGAATAACATTTAATTAAGGCTAGCCAGCATCACCCATGCTAACTTTATCTGCTCCAGAAAAAAAAAGATACATACTTTGTTGTTAAGCAACCACGAATGCTAGAAGTGATGGCCATTTGAATCCCTCATGCAGATAAGACATACATGAAGAATGGTGGTAAGGTACTTATATTTCATTTGGAGTGGATCATTAGTTTTGCTTTTGTTGAGAGCCGTCATCTAGATGAAACTTGAATGCTTTAATCTTAGGGGGGACTGTAGGCTTCTAAATCTATACATAACGGAAATGAAGGTTTAGTGTCACTACAAATATAAGATAAAAATCCTATTGGGGTTTAGGGTCTAGATTTATGTTCAAGCTCCTTCCCTGGATTGAGGCCTTTGTCTGGACAGTGCTCCTATAAGAGAAGGAAACATCTAGCCTTATCTCCCCAGGTTTGTATCTTATGTTTGGCAGATAGTGAGACCATTGATCACATATTCTCTCACTGTTAGCTGCATACTGGTTGTGATGTTCTTTCCTTGGCAGGCTTGCGGTTCAGTGGGTTCTGCCAAGGAGTCTGTTAGACGTATTCATTTGGTGAAGGTTTCCTGTTATTGGGAATAGGAGTTCGATATTGTATTGGTACGTGCTCTTTGCTACTATTTGGTGCCTTTGGGGTGGAGAGGACCAGGAGAGTTTTCCATTTCTCGAGCTGTAAGTACTGACTTTGTTAGAGGAATTGTGGTCCCTTGTGGCATCTTAGGTGGGCATATTGTCGGAGTTCAGAGATTACTCTGTTATAGACATTTATGGAGTTTGTGATTTTGTGGCAGATTCTTACTCTTGTTCGGAGAGGCATGACATGGTGTTCTCTCAAGGAGGGGTTCATCAGGCTAAATTTTAACTGTTCATCCTTGCGAAATTTGGGCCCCTTAGACATTGGAGATATTTTTAGGGATATCAGGGCACTATTCTTCATGCTTTTTCAGGGTCTCTTGCCTAGGGGAACACAATTTGAGCTGAGCTTCTTGCAGTTCTTACAGGCTTGAGAGAGGCAGTTGTGCATGGGTTTCACCATCAAGATGTGGAAGGGGACTCCACGACGAATATTTCATGGCTTTTGGGTGCTTCTCATTGTTCATGGAGGCTCTTTCGTTTTGTTAGCTTGACATGTTTCTTAGCATCTGGGCTGCCTTGTTCTCCCAGATACCAAGATTTGCTAACTCTTTAGTAGATGAGCAGGTGGAGAGAGTGTCCTTGTTTTCGGGTATGCTGTCTGCGAACATGTTGATGGGATGTGAGGATGAGAGCAGCATTGTGAGGTTCTTTTTTTTTTTTTTTTTCTTTTTTCCTTGTTTTGTTTTTGATTTTGCTTCTGTTTGTACCATGTTTTGGGGGAGTTCATCCCTCCTTGGGATCAAGCTCCCCTTGCCTTGGTATTTTTCCGGTTTCCCTACTTAATATTATACTTTTTATTCATTAAAAAAAATGGTCATGATCACCAAGGTCAATAAATATGCCCTTAAGGAGATGACAAAGGGCTGCTAGCTCATTTAGTACAACCAATCTTGGATCTTTATCAAAGCGAGATTCCAAGACAAGTCAAATGAGGACCAAGAAAAGACATTGGCCACACAAGAATCCTTGTTTTGGGATAGAGAAAAAATGCAAGAGAATCAAGAGGAAAGAGGAAACTCCACCACTACAGATCTTTCTGAGAACTGTAATGGACAAAGGGAAGAATCAAAGGACTACAAATAAGGATATTCCCAAGGACTGAAGACTAGCACTTTGTCCTTCTCATTAATTCCCCGAGTCCCTGACTGCTTGTATCAATTTCATACTTTTTATGACCAAAAAACCACAATCTGTCCAACTTTGAGTGAAATCTCTAGTGCCATTTTTTACAAATTGGGCATTATTGTGCATTCCCTATATTAAACTCCTTGTTTCTTATCCCTGTAAACTAACTTCCAGTTCACTTGCTGGTCTTGCTTGAAGCCACCCATCTCCCACAAGAAGTCTATTTGGATCTGCTCAATCTTGCCAGCTACTAAGAATGATCTTTTCTTCTGGAAAACCATTTATTCCTTTCTTTCCACATTCCCCAATAAAAGACGCAAGGAAGAATCTCCTGAAGGACTATTTTGTATTTACCCAAACAAATAAACTTTTGATCACTTCCAAATGGGAGTTGTACTTGAGCTCAGCAATTACAATGCAGTAACTGTATTTTTACTCTTCTATGTTTGACTAAAATAAATTAACACGTTTGCTCACTAAACAACTTGAACGGGGAACCAAGTTCTGTGTTTTTGAGTCTCAGAGAGTAGAGGCAGAGATGTAAGACATCTATTGACATTGTGTTACATAATTTTAGATGTTGGCAACATTCACTTTTTGCTTCTTGGGGATAAGTTTCCAGGAGTATTCCCCAATCACTATTTTACTTCTTAAATTTTCTAAATTTATCCTTGAGTTTTCGCCCAAAACTTTATATGCTATATAAAAATTACACGGTTTCATTGAAGTTTTCGACATTTCGAGGAAAGTTTTTACAAAATTCATTTTTTGCTACAAGGACCCAAAATAAAGAAAAGCTAATTTCTTTTTGAAAGATTTCTTCTAGATTTGAGTTTCTACACCAAGTCTAAATATTCCCATGAAGGATTTTGCAAGAAACTACAACATTTCAAGCGATCAAGATGCCTGGAATCTCTATATAATGTCCTGATATTTTCTTTTTGTTTCTTCTGTGTTTATATGCGTCTTAAGACTTGGAATGTATGTAAATTGGATTGAAATGCATATAGATGCATCAAACTAATTGATTCATATACATGAACAAATCTCAATTTGGAAGGGAAAAACTAAAAAACTTGGAAAATATGGTTTTTCAATTTTTCACCTTTAGAGTTTTGCATTTTAGTGATTAAGCACAATAGTCTATATTAGTTTTGTAATGACATAATAATTAAAATTAAATAAAATGTTAAAAGATAGATAAGTTCGTCATATCTCTTCAGTATATATAGCTCGAAATGCATAACATTTGCTGTGTTTGTTTTATTTTGATAACATTTGCATTATGGTTTTCAATGAGCTGGAGAACGACATACAAAAGATTATAGACAATACTTTATCATTAATATTTTTTGGGCATCTGGTTTTACCGAGTTTAGGGGAATCTTGTATTCAGACTTTGATTGTATATGGGGCTTGACTTGGGATACATAGAGTTAGTATTATACGTTTTCTTTTTTATTCGGATTGGCAAACTGTAGTTTGTATACTGCCTGTACTTTTTGGCTTTTCGGCTATTTTAATGAATAGTTTTCTTTACTGATCAAAAAAAAAAAAATGACAACTCATCATCTAGAAACTCCATTTGGAATTTTGGTTGAGTTCCATATGCTATATATGACATTTGATTGTTGTATTTGAATTCCATGTTTGTGTTTGATGTATTTGTTCTATTTTGATGACATGTGAATGGTTGATATTCATTACATTGGCGTAGTAATGTTTGTATTAGTTCTCGACAACATATGTCTTGGTTGTCTAGAGTTGTTTTACTTGTTCCATGCTATTGTTTTTTCTTTGTTATATTTTGAGATTATGTTTTGTGAGGTATTTATCTCTACTTCTGTAATCTATTAAATGTTTACTTTAGATCTGTTCAAAACTACAATCAGCTGGTCTAAAGTGTCTTTGTTTGGAATTCTAGGTTTGAATGCATAATTAAGTGTGGCTTTATTTGTCTCAACCATTATATCTTAGTTCTGTGGGTCAAAACTAAATTCGGTTGGTCTAAAGGCAAAAGGGAAATGGTTCTTTTTTCAGTCTTTCTTCTATTTAATCTCGACAAATTTCATTGCCACTTATATAAACATGATGTTAAGTTTCTGTGCAATGCTTACAGGGGTTTATGAGCTTTTACCTTACTATAAGGGAGAAAATACAATTTTTGATGTTTCACCTACTGTAGTGTCAATATCTGTCGAGCATCATCATGTTACTGTCCCACAAAAGTTTCAGGTAATACAAAATGTCACTTATCTGGTCAAAATGGTTGGCTTTTGTTTCTTATCTTCTGTATAGTACCAGTATAGTACCATTTTTCTCAGTTCATCTTTAAGCATCTTGCTATGGGTGGGTTTCTCCATTAGAAAGTGTTTTACACGTACCAAAGCATTTGTTTCGTTTTCATAGCTTATGTAACTGTAAAAGTAGGAAATAGGCGACATGCTTGAGCATGTCTTCAGTTTCTAAGAAGATTGTTCTTCGTTTCGATGCGCTGATTTGATTAAATCAATCAAGGTATTAAATATCACCGACAAATGCAAAATATCAACTGCTATTTGGAATTTAATGAACTGGCCATAGTAAGTATAAAATTATTCTATATTTTACATTTTCTTATAAAAAATATCGACAGAATCTTGAAGCATTTTTTCTCTGCCCTGGCTGGCTGTGGGATATTTTAGGAGAAGGAATATGATGATCTTTAATAACATGATCTCATGTCTCCAGGTGATCATTGAGAAGATTATATTTTTGGTGGTGAATTGGGTTTCCACTTTGGAGGAGTTTAGGGATGTGCCTTTTGGAAATTTTTATGAGACTTGAGACAGGTTGCTTTCTCTAGTTTTTTATGTATGAAGATTAAGTTCGTTTGGGTTCCTCCACCTACTTCTTATCCTTTTCTTGTGAGGTATTCTTTTAAAGAGAGATTATTGCATTTATTGCAGCCACTTTTTCAAGGACGTTATTTTTCTTATTTTATGGAGAGAACTGTTTTTAAGTTACCAAAAAGACCATCTAAATCGTTAACAAATTTGCGCATTTATAACATTGAGTTTGCAAATTTATGATGATTTTTCTTGTAGATTGTCAATCTGCAACTTTAGAGTGGGTGCACCTCCCCAAATGGATGAATTAGGTAACAAGGTGTCGGGTCCGGGGATGTGTCTAAGTGTTAGATACGTCTAGTCTCCATATCATAGGATATGGGACTCGGCCCATACACTATATATTTTGAACTTATTTAAGCTAAAGAATACCGAACATGATAAAATTCAGTAATTACACATTTAAAACTTGATAATTAAGTATGTAATTAAGATATAGAGGAGATATCTGTTTAGAATAGAGGAATTAGCTGTTATAAAAAAAATTCGACATAGTATGAATTATCCGACATGGATCCATACCTATACTCGTGTTGTGTCATGCCAACATGGGTGCTTTGAGGTGAGTAGAAGAGTTTGCGTAACATAACTCTGCTAGCAGGATAAGCCGAGAAGGACTGCTACGATAATTCCTGAAGATTCACATCTTGTATTGCTTATTTATCAAAAAGGGCATCATGATATTGCAAGATACTTAGCTGTACACTGTCAACATAGGTTTAATTGGGGAAGTGTTGGGCAATAGCTTTAATGATTGGGAGGTTTGGCTAGATGATGGTAGTGTTGGAAGTGTATTTATGTTGTCTTCAGGATTTGTGAAGACTGTGCTCACTAAGGGCAGTTTTCACATTTCATTTCTGTTTAGCAAAGATGAAAACATTGAAGTGTGGGTTTTAGCTGGGATTTTATCTAGCAAATGACAATCACCCTGCTGCTTATGTGGGTTTAACTTGATGAAGCCATTCGTAAATGGCCTGTGCCACGGTATACGGGTGAGGTTTTTCCTGTTGTCAGGTTACTTCTAAAGTATTCTTGTGTTGCTGGATAACATCAGAATGCAAGATTTGTCAGGCTTTGTGGGCGGAACTAGTTAATTGATCTCTTGATCTCCCACTTAAAGGAGCTAAATATACCATGTCTAACATGACCTTTATTAAATCATACTTCTATTGTTCTTTAGAGCGGGAACTCTAGTAAGGCTAAAAGCCTACTTAAAACTTGAGAACACATAGAAGCAAAGATTTCATTGAGTTAGTAAAGGAATGGTGCCCGATTTTGATTCTTTGATGCGTAAACTTGTGTGGTTTCAATTTTGTTTTATTTTATTGTTGGAAGATTCAGCTAAAGCAACTCAAAGGAGTGGAATAAGGGTATTTTCAGGTAAATGGATGAGAGAAAGGGGATATTGGAGGTCATTGTGAGAGCGGATAGAGGGAGCAGGTGAGTCTACTATCATATAGGAATGGGAAAGCTAGGACCATTTCACAAGGGGAATCAAGGTGGATAGACTTGAGGAGACCCGTTGACCCTGGCTACAAGAAGGGGTTCAGACGACCAATTCCTACACAAATTTGTCATTTCTTGATGTATAGTTAGTACAATTGAGAGCTTGGCAGTGGATGAGATCTTTTTAAGGAATAGGATAAACTAAATTGCAAATAGAGAGCTTTTTAACTGAATATTTCTAGGGAGTTGGTTAAAGTTCACCCTATTTTGGTTGGTATGGTTCTTTGATTCCATTGATTTTGCATTGGGAGATTGGTGAAGCAGAGGAAGTTGATGGTATAGTGGGCATTGGGAAAATCTTGTGGGAATAGTGCTCCGTGTCTTTTATTTTATTTTTTGTGCGTGGCAAGAAATGTTGGGGTTTTAGGAGGATCTATAAGAATTGTTAGTAATTTAATTTGTTTAGCTACATATAAGATGTATGGGAATGTGACATTGATATCTATTGGTTCCAAGAAGGAGAAGCATCTGACATTTAGGCCCATTGGTTTAGTTTTAATATGGATGGCAATCGAACGGCTTAAACTGTTAACCCTATTGAACCTTACCTTATATGGATGGTTTAGTAAGCCAAAAATGAGAGTAGGTTTGTGAGCGGGGGAGGGGTCGGGATCATAGTGTTTAAACTCGGTATCGGATCGGCCGATTCAAATATTGACTCGTAATTTAAAAAAAAAAAATCAAAAAAATCAGAAATAAAAAATCTCCTTCGTGCCCTTCTAACCCGACCAATCTTAGGGTTTTATTTCCTTACGTATAAAGAAAATGAGAAGAAGGAGAAGGAGAAGGAAGGAAAAGAAAGAGAAGGAGAACAAGTTCAAGAAGAAGAAGAAGGAGAAGAAGAAAATGAAGGAAGAAGAAGACACTGGCGGTAAGAGTCTCTCTCTCTCTCTCTCTCGCTCTTAGGTCCAGCTCTCTGCCTCTCTTTCTTTGAAACATCTCTCTGAATTTTTCAAGGTGACCTGACCTGCAAGGGAAAGGTTTTTAGCTTTCGAAATCAGATTCAGATCCAGATCGTGATCGAGGCCTTCCTTCCTTGAATCGACAAACAACCGAACCCCTTCCTTGACTCGACGAACAACTGAACCCTTGGGGTTGAGAGCTCTCTTCCACGTTCTGGAAACTTCTCCAGGTTTCCTTCCTTTTTTTTTTTTTTTTATATTTTATAAAGACGTGGACTGTCTCTCTCTTTGAACCGGACGATCCAAACTGGATCGTCCGGTCTGACTTGCTGATTCCGAGACGGATCCTCTGGATCGCCCGATTTGTATCAGGATCGGACCGAGTTGACGTATTTGGGATCGGTTTCAACTCGGGGATCGTCCCAATCTGATCCCGAGTTGGATCATTCGATCCAGACTGGGATCGGACGATCCTTTACACTATGGTCGGGATTGGGTTTGCGAAAACTTGCCTTGAATCCTACCTGTTACTGTTTGATTGTGGTCACGTGTGTTAATAAATACATATGTTTTGCATAGAAATATATTTTATGGGAAAATCTAGGGTTTGTTGCTTAAGAACTGAAAATAAGGATTATTAAGCGACAAAAATCTGAAATGTGGCATGTTTGTAGAACATTAGACCAATCATCTTATTAGGATTCCCATGCAAAAAATCATTGTGGTTGGACCACTTTTAACCAATTGATTGGCATATTCATTTCAGAACTCAAGCCTAAGTTTTTTAACTGTCCAACATCATTGGGAAGTGTGTAAAAGATCTATGTTGAGGTCGGTTTTCCCCCCAAACGACCCTAGCGTACGGAAGAGAAAGAAGGTCATTAGTCCTATTAGTCAGAAAGAATAAAGCCAAACAAGCCGCTGGCCAAAGAATGCAAGGTTATCTAGAAGTATTATATCTCCTTGTCAATATGCATTTGTTAGGGGAAGGCAAATTTTGGATGGGTTTCTTTTTGGTAATGAATGCATAGATTCAAAGCTCTCTGGAGGTATTCGAGCATTTTGTGGAAAGTTTAGTACCATGTCAGCAGACATACGTTTAGAGCAACAATGGAGAAGCTAGCGGCAGAAGAAAGCTATAAACTTGACCAATGGGCCTGTCAAACTCAATCCCAAATTGTTTATGAAAGTTTAGAAAAAAGTGTAGAATACAATAAGAAAGGTCAAATAGATAATAGAAGATGACTAAAATCTTTGGAGATGTAGAGTTACCAGTCGCTGATGTCTGGGTTACTTTGTTGGAGTTATTGACTCCAAACTCACAGTTGGGATGCTACACTTCAAGGCTGGAAGGTGTATTTGTGCACAACAAATCATCTTAGGGTAAGGAGGATGACTTAAAGGGTCCATGGAATTCAAGTCCTCTTCTAGTGCATGTCAGCAAACTGCTAATGTTGGTATGACCCTAAGTAGTAAAGAAAAGAACCCAATGGAGACTGGAAGAGGGATGCCACTGTCACAAGCTGACAAGCTATTGTGGAGTATTAAAAAAAAGGGTCAGATGTCAGAACGTTTTAAGCATTATACTTTTTGTTCTTTAATTAGCAGTGATATTTGAGAGTGTTACTAACAAATAAGAAAAAAATCATTATATTAGAGAACTTCTCAGCTGATCTCATGAGAATATATTAGGTAAAAGGAAAGAAACTGCAGAAATTTTTGAGGGTAAGGAGGTGTCTGTAGGAAAGTGGTGGCTCTTCTCTTTCAGTGGGCAAAGTCTTCTCCAGAATTTTCTGATATTGTCTTTGCAGATTTTGTGAATAGGTGGGGGGAGTTTTATTAGTCAGGGTTTGAGTCTTCTCTCTTCTTTTGTATCGGAGGGTGGACATCCTGTGGGGTGCTTTCCTTGTATATGCTAACTTTTGTCTGTAAATTTTCTCACATTTATACAATTGCTAAACTTTAATTATCAAAAAAAAAAAAAAGGAACATTTGGCAGAAACGATGGAGCTCATGTAGACTGCCATGTGTCTCTAAGATTGCCATGGAGCTCATGTAAACCCTGGAACTCATAGTTGGAATCATCGGACAGGATTAAGGCTGTCTATCCCGATTCAATTGAGAGAAGGCATTGTTGTTGTACTATATACACACACATATATAGTATGTGTATGTATATCTTTGAGATGCTTGAGAATGAAGCTGAGACCTTTATTCAGTTGAAAAGTGTTGAACTTTCAAATAATTTGATGCGTATTCTACAAAACTTCAAACGGGTTAGAGAATGTTAGCTCTAACATATATATACTAGTGTTCAATATCAAACTCATTAATTAGTATAACTCAATTGGAAATTCAGGCTCACAATTATATATACGAGTTTAATATTTTTGTTTTCTCTTCCAAATTCCTCCAATTAGTTGTTATCTTTGTCTTTGTGTTATGTTGACTTTATTCATTCTTAGCATCATCACCTTCACTTATGATTTTAACAGGTGACTGGATTTTCAGTTGGGGGACGTGTAGTTGATGGAAATGGTGTGGGAGTGGATAGTGTTACAATTATAGTTGATGGTCAAGAAAGGTCTATCACTGACAAAAAAGGATATTACAAACTTGACCAGGTAATAATACTAAATGCATACTTTTAAGTACGGAATTACTTATTATGTTTATATTTAGCTATCCTTGGTCCCTTTTTCATTTAGAGGAAGTTTGCTTGGTGGAGTTTCTTGAGTAGTTTATTTGTTATGACACCTTTGTATAATGTTACATGTGTTATGTGATCCTTCCACTATTTCAATTCTTTTATATCTGTCATACTCATAAATTAGACTTGATCAAATAGCATCAGTTCTTTTTTTATTTTATTTTTTTCTGGAGGGAATTGATGCTTGATAGCCATTACGAATTTCAATGGCAGATGGTGGAACTAGTAGGAGTCAGACTAACTCAGTTCTCTGAAGTCTGAAGTTTTATAATGCTTTTGTCACTTGGTTGCATCCTGATAAATAGTGTACTTAAAAAGTGAATCTTTTCCTTATTACATGGTACTGGAATATATAATATAGCGTTCTCCTGAACAAAAACTAAACTTCGTAAAGCTTACACCCTATGTATAAGAAGAAAATTGTCAGTTTAATTCTTCATTGGATTTGTAAGTTTTTTGACCACTCTACCTATAAGCTTCATGAATTGCAACTGGAATTTTTGGTCTAATTCAAAAGTTGGTGCAAACCAAAATTGCCAAATGGAAGATAAATCAATAATGACATGCTGTGAAACAGCAGCAATCCATTAAATAGGGCCATAAGGGGGAAGGAATTCATATGGATAGATTAATTGCAGTTGATAGAGTTTTTCTTCAAGAATTTTCATCGATTATTTGTAGAGGATGCAGTAAAAGGCATATTTTGGTACACTTATATAACTTAGACAGCCTCTAGCAACCTACTTAAATGTGTTATAGTCTCAAAGACACAATTAAAAGTCTAATGTGGCTTTTTGACATAGATAACTACAGTTCAAGTCCCCACAACATAACACTAATGACTTTTAAATAAAATATGAAACATTCCTGAACATCCCCAAAATATATCAATATGACTAAGCTGCTCCTAAAATTTCAACAAAGTAAGAAAGATCCAAAGGCCCTAAATCTGTCTTTCATCACTTATTCTAAATCATTACGTCAAAGGTATAGAGTTTATTGTCAATGATTTTGTTTACCATTTAGATGCAATGTTTAAAGAAGAGCTGCACTTTCTATCATATTTCCTTTCATCCAATGACCTCTGCAAGTGTATCCATAAGAATCAAGTGGGGCAGCACCTAGTTTTGGAACGGTATTTCTGCTTGTCTCAACTTTTATCTTTTATCATAAAAACCAAGCCATCTCTGCCCTTATGGATGTTATCTTCTGAAAACTCATTTTCCTTTTCATTTCAAGAGAAATCATTTGACCTTATTGAATTAGATCAAAAGTCCTTTTTCTGGAAACATTGCTACTGTGCGAATTGTTTTGGTTTAATTGAAGCGTTTAACTCTTAGAAACATAAATGCTAGTGATAGACTTAAAATAGTGACCACAAGATATATATTTATTGAAATTGGTTATTGGAAATTGTTGATATAAGATTTGTTATTTTGGTTTTATCTGATCTTTGTTATAGGTAGCTAACTTGTGAAATATTGCTAGGTTACATCCAAGCGGTATACAATAGAAGCCAAGAAGTACCACTACAAGTTCAACAAATTGGAAAATTTTATGGTAAAATATATCATTAACATACTATGTATTTGCTACATGATAAACTACCTCATTACGAGATAAACAAAGTCATATTTGTATGTGGAGCTTAGTGTACCTCTTCTATCTCCAATTAATTTTAGTGGAATGCTTCGTGTATTTTAAAAAATTCAGGTTCTGCCAAACATGGCGTCAGTTGCAGATATTAAAGCAGTCTTCTATGATGTCTGTGGTGCTGTCCGAATGGTTAGTGCAGGTTACAAGGCAAAGGTAATTTCTATGTATGCTAATATTTTAACTTCTTTCAGTAATATATGACGACAATTTCCCTATGCATGGCACATAGGAAATATTCCTTATACATACCTCAATATGCCAATACACGCCCCACCAAAATAAAAATAAAAAACGCCACGGATGTTTTCCAAAAGTGAGCCTCCTTGAAAAAAATCTTGATTGGACGCTTGTAGCCATCTGATTGAGGCCTAAAAATGCTGATCAAGTCGTGGACTACAGTGCCTTGTTATAGTGCTTTGACATGATCGGCATTTTATTGTCTCAATCAGATTGCTAGAGGCATCCAATTGGGCTTTTTTTTTTTTTTGAAGATGTTCAAACTATGAAAATATTTATGCAGTTTTCTTTGTAGGTCCAAACAAGTGTTGCGTGTTGGCACATTGAGGTGCGGCATTGAAGATTTCCTATGCGATAGGCATATGGAACTCGTCTTTTCTCTTTATACACATACACAGGCACAAACATAACAAATGGTTATGGAATTCATTAGTTCCCATTACTCTGTTTCCCATATCTTTCTTTATTACTATGAGTTCCAGGTAGCTTTGACGCATGGGCCAGCGAACGTTAAACCTCAAGTGAAACAAATGGATGAAAGTGGAAATTTCTGCTTTGAGGTGTGTTATCTTATGCAGCAGTAGTGGGTGTTATCTTAGTTTTGTCTTAAGCTGTTCTGTTTTGGTTACCTTCCTGCAATTTGTTCATGACTATATGCTATTTCTCACGGAACGTTAATTTGCTATTTGTACTTAGCTTCTTCTCAATTTTCTTGAAGTAAGATAGGAAACCCTTTAATGTTGTTAGCACAATCAAAAAGTTCTCTGCAAAAGCATCATACCAAATCAAGCATCATGCGGCACATGGTAGGTGCAATATTTGTGGTATATTCGTATTTCATTTGGGCATTGATGAGAGCCGATGGGCCTTTTGTGAATTCCTTTCAGAAGAGCTTGATTTCTTCCACTGAATTGATGCATAGGAGGAGAGATTAGCACTGCTAGATTCAGACAGAAGAATAGAAAGGGGTATTTGAAGGACATGAAAGAATTTGTAGATTTTGTTATTAGAAATTGATTTATAAATCTTCTATTGAATAATGGAACCTTTATTTAATCTCTAGGAATGTCTGTTGGCTAGATGGCTGAATGGTATTTCTTCCAAGCCTGAAGTGGATATGCTTCTTAGTAATAGGGACCTTTTCTGAGGTTTGACTTTTGAGGTCTTCCAGGTTTGAAAAATATGTGCTTAGGAGATCCCTTTTCAAAAAGGATATCTAGGTGGAGGGAGGCAGCAAAGTTTGGAAAGAGGCTAGTTATGTGTTCATGATGAAGTTGAAGGATTTAGGTGGGTGGACTTAAAGAACAGTGTTCTCTTTCATGTTAGTAACCACTAGAAAGGAAAATATGGGGTTTAATCATTAGAAAGGTTGGAAGCGATGGAAGGTTTTTTGATCAGTAAAGTCCTATTAAATTATATTAAGTAAAGCATCAACCTGTACAAGAATGAAAACCAGCAACAAACCCAAAACTATACACTTTCAGTGTACTATTTACTCCCAACATAAACCCC
>JAUPMG010000006.1:17228306-17257413 GCA_031762675.1 Pachysandra terminalis
AAACTGGAGTCAGTAACATTTCTCTGGTTTGTACACCTTATGCTCTCAGATTGTTGTGAGAAAATGCTTTGCATCAGAAGAATATGCTTTGCTAGTTTCTTCTGGGAGGACAGAATCTGGAGTTTCCTTGGAATAATTTATCTCTGTTTGCTCAATGGGAAAGAGACACGTATCTCAGGAGCTCATGCCCCTCACATGCTAAACTTTTCCCTTTTCCAATTAGTGATTCATGTGATAGGGGTATTAGCTCCTGAGACACGTTTCTTTCTTCCATTGAGTGAAGTTTATTTTGGTTGTCATGGTTAGCAGCATTATATAATCATTGGTTGCATCTATGTTGAATAAATTGGTTTCCTTTTCCTTTCTTGTACAACTGTTCTCTGTTATTTGTTTTTATTCAACTTGCCATCTTTTGAACAATCTTCTTAATTGTTTGATGAAGTCACTTCGACTTAGTTTTTTCTGTGCAAGGGATTGGTGCTGATTGCCCTTCGGATCCACGTGAGCCTGGGGTTCCAATATTTGGTTATTTATATAACATCCATGTTATCCAAGCTGCTTGCCAACAGGTTAAGAAAAGTGCTTTTTAATATGATCTCTCAACCCAAACTGCCTTCATAGTGGTAGATAGATATTAGATGGTGCGTTGATAGCTAATGAATGTTTGGACTCTAAGTTGAGAGAAGAGGATTGGTTCTCTTTCAGAAATTGGATATGGAGAAAGCTTATGATTTTGTGAACTGGGATTTCTTGTTGTACATGTAGAAACATTTAAGCTTTAGTGTTAAGTGGAGGAACTGGATTCGGGTTTGCATATCTCGGCACTTCTTTGCGTTGCTCAATGTTTTCTCTTCTTCTTCTTCTTCTTCTTCTTCTTTTTTTTTTTAAATTTTATTTATTTATTTATTTTTTTCAAGATCTTCTAAAATGTCGGGGCAAGTGGATCCACCTTCCCCTTTTTAATTCATCAATACGGTCAGTGCTTTGAGTAGATTGATTTAGAGGGTTTCTTCTGGAGGTCGTTTAGAGGGATTTGTGGTGAGTAGGGGTGCACCTCCTATTTCACATCTAAATTTGCAGATGACACTTATTTTTGTGGTGTTTTCTATTTGCAAGTGAGAAATCTCATATAAAAAAAGTGAGAAATATCATATTTATTCTGGTATGCTTTTAAGACGATATTTGGATTGAAGATCAACTTTGGGAAGAGTGAGGCAGTTGCTATGGGATATGTATGGTGAACATGGATCTCTGTCCTCTAATTTGGGTTGTAGTGTGGGTCAGCTTTTGACCAAATATTTGGTTATTCCTCTTGGGGCGAGCTACAAATTTACAGTTATGTGAGACCCTATTATGGAGAGGATGAAAAGAAGGTTGGCATTGTGGAAAAGTAGATATCTTTAAGGAGGTAACTTTGATTAGAAGTACTTTTTTGTACACACTTATCTATTTTGATGCTACTGGCGTCAGTGACTAATCAGATTGACTATCTGCATATGTATGTATGTATGTGTGTGTATATATATATATATATATATACATTTATATTTGTGTGGTTTGGGTAGGGCCAATCGGTATGATTGTATGAGTAGACTTTGGTGTACAGGACTAGGTTGGAGGGGAGATTAGGCCTTAGATCATTAAAGAAGTTCAACAAAGTTCTTTACTGTAAATGGCGGGTGGCTTGGGAAAGACAGGGAATATTTGGAGTAAGGACACTGTAGCCAAATATGGCAGTAGGCCAGGCGACTTGGAAATGATTCAATTTAGAGGATCGTATGGGGTGGGAGTTTGGAAGGATATTTTTGGCTTTTTTTGATCAGTTTAAAAGAGGTATCTGATTTCCAGTTGGTTTGGGAGATAGGGTGAGGTTATAGGAGGATCTATGCTGTGGAGGTTCTCCTTTGATGCAACACTTTTGTGACCTTTCACTGGTAGCCCAATGTATGGAGGCTTGGGTTGGTGACATTTAACCAGAAATGAAAGGGAGGTGGACTGGAATCTTCAGTTCATACGGCCTCTATTTGATCGGTAGTTTGATTGGGTGACTTTATTGTTGCTTTTGCTTCATTCATCCTGCATTAAGGAAGGTCATGACACTCATCACTGAGTTTGAAAATATCAAGGCTTTCCTTTTGTTTTTCTCTTTTTTGTGGTCATAAAAGTTTGCCTTTTACCCTTCTAACGTGTGGCTTATTTCATGTGGTAGACTGCTCTTGATAAGGTATTGATGATTGATCACCACGATGGTGATCACCTATTGTCTAGACAGTGGACTATTCCTAGCAGATGTTTATTGTGCCAAATTGAAGCAGAATCAGTTGACTGCCTCCTTTTGCATTGTCAGCTGACCTTCTCTTTTCCTTGGTAAGTTTGAAGTGTGGTGGATGATAAATAAGAGGTTGGAGGATGCACTTACTTCTTAGGGTTGAAAGAGGGGGAAGGGGAAGAGATTGCTTTGTGGAAAATCGTCCTTCTTTCATTTACAAAAGAACCTTTTCCTTACGTCACTATTGGATTTCAATTATTCTGGGTTTCGAAGTCGTTCTGTTTTCTGGTTTTGTAAGTAGTCTTGGTTGGGCTACGCATGTTTTTCTTTTGCTAGCCCTATTGTATATACCTATTGGGTACACAGGGCATAGACATCTCAAGTCTCACCATTAATGCCAAAACCGAGTAGATGCTTACAATACATAACAGTCAACAAAGACCAAAAAAGTAATGTGCAGAAGCTGCATCCGAGAAGGACCCATGGTACCTTCTGAAAATTTAGGGAAAAATCACCAAAAACTTGTTAAATCTGATTGTTTCACATGGTACCTTCTTCAATCAACATTATGGGGTTGACTGCGTAGCTTTTGATGTCATCCATACGGTCAGATTATGTCACTGGATATTATAATCAATTCAACAAAAGCAATAGACAGAGATCCTTCCAATCTAAGCAATACACCAATTTGAAAATATGACTCGGGTTTCCAAGGAGAAGAAAGAATAAAAGGAAAGAGAGGAGAAAGAGAAAAGAGATGAGAGTACTGTATGAGTATGTTACCGATGACACCTTTATATTATTTATATAATAAAACAGCTATGGGAAAAGATGCCTTTATACCATATAACTAAATTCAACCATGTCTAACAATACGTGTTCCTCCCCTCCACATGGCATAGACTCATGTCTCACCAGGATTTTAAGCCAGATGAACAGGACAAGAAAACCTTTGTATCTTTAGTTGATTGGTTCTTAAGGTCACTTTGACAGGGTGTAACTGGATATTTGCTTGGTATGCTCCATTAACTACATATTTCTGCTGCACTTTTTGTTATTCCTGAACGAATTGATTCTTTGAAGTTCTTTTTGACATTTTGTGGTTGAGCGTTGTTTCTCTTGTTTCAAATTAATAGGAAAGAATCTGTAAATGTATGTGTTCCCTCACATGATTTTGCATTTCTTATATTCTTACAACCAGATGGACATCTTGGACCGGTCACATCATCCCTCCACATGGCAAAAAACCCCATGTCTCACAAGGATTTTAAACCTGACAAACAGAACAAGAAAACCCTTGTATCCGTAGTCGATTAGTTCCCCTAAGATCACTTTGATAGGATAAAACTGGATATTTTGCTTGGCATGCTCCACTAACTGCATATCTCTGCTGCAGTTTTCATCTTCTGTTTTTCAAGAACCCAGCCTTTACTAGTGTCACGCCCTGGCGTGAAGCACCATAAAATCCCTCCCTTATTGGGCCTAAACGTGGGTTGATTAACAATAAGGCCCATTAGAAAGATATTTTGAGGGCTTTCTAGAAAAGGTCCTTTAAAGTGGTGGAAGAACTTTCTAGAAAGAACTTTTTAGGGTGTAGAAGAGAGAATCATGTGGAAGGTTCTAGAGAAAGATCTAGAACCATCCTTAACCATTAGATTTATTACACTTGTTTTAATCTAGGCTGTCCATTGTAACTCAAGGGCCTATATGAAGGGGAGAGCCTCTCATTTGTAAATCATTTCAGAAGTTGTAAAGTCCTTTGAGTAAGAAATATAAGTTCCTTCCTAAGTTGCTTCTTGTGTTCTCTTTACTTCTAGCCTTCAAGGCATTGTAGGAGATAGGCTGACTTGTGCTACAAGGTGTTGATTCGAGCACAAGTGCCGCACAGTTGGCTTGGAAAACTCCAAGGTCGTGACACTTTCTACTCACTATCATGTTATTCTTGAAGAACATTGAGTGGGTTTGACATTGTTGCTGAGCTTTGTATCTTTCATTTCAAATAAAGAGGAAAGACTCGGTAAATGTATTTGTTCCTCCCATATTTTTTTCCTTTCATGTATGCTTAGAACCACATGGTTTTTTCATGAACTCATGATTGGGTTTTTATTTCCAAACCTTCATTGCCAATGGCTTTGAATGATTTTTTATTTTTTATTTTATTTTTGTATGTGTTGTCCTGTGTGAGGCAGGTATTAGGGTATGCCTGCATATATGTAAATGTATATTCGTCTTTTCTGAATTTTCCATAACTGAAATTAGAGGGCCTGCTCTCTGGTATTGTTCTTACGTTGTGCAGCCTGGCTATCATGTGAAGCCAATTGGACCTCATTCATTTTCAAGTCAGAAGCTTAGTAAAATTTCTGTGCATATATACTCTAAAGAAGAATCCAAAGAGCTATTTCCTTCCGTTCTGTTGTCATTGAGCGGGGATGATGGCTACAGAAACAATTCAGTTACTGGGGCTGGTGGATATTTCTTGTTCGATGACTTATTTCCTGGAAGCTTCTATCTGCGTCCACTGCTTAAGGTGCTCTACTATAACTTATAAGATCGACACACACACACACTATGATATGCGTCAAAGCTAAAGTTAATGTTTACTATATCACTCTACTATTGACCTTTCTTTCTGATGTAGGAGTATTCATTTTCACCCTCAGCTCAAGCCATAGAACTTGATTCTGGTGAGTCTAAGGAAGTTATTTTTCAAGCTACCCGAGTTGCTTACAGGTTTGTCTAATTGACTCTACTGTACATCTATTGCAGTCTTCTTTGCATGTCATTCAGTTGAGTGCATATTATCGTCCTAAAGCACATCTGCAATTGTTGACCTTGATATAACGTCAGTTTTATATTTGTATACCGTGCACAACATGATTAGAGGAATAATGAATGAGTATATATGTGCATGCGTGTCTATATGTGTGTATAATTGGATCAAAAATCAAGAGGCCAGGATATACTATTTTCTACATTAGTGTACTGATGGATTTTGTTGAACCTAATTGGATATCGAGGAATGAGAAGTTACAAATTTTAGTGACTCTCTCTCTCTCTCTCTCTCTCTCTCTCTCTCTCTCTCTCTCTCTGTGGTTATGGTTTAATAAATGAAAACTCAAGCAAGTTCGCTATGGTTTACATTTAAGGCCATTGTTAAATCAAACCATAACCAAACTGAATTAAACCGCATAAATACAAGTGGAAAACCGAACTAAATAAATCATATATATATTAGAAACCTAAACAGGTAAACATTAATTAAGAACTTGAGAGAGAGGAAAGAGATCGATTCTAACGGAACCAAAACCGAAAACCAAACCGCATTAATACAAGCGGACAACCGAACCAAATAAACTATATATATATATATTAGAAACCTAAAACTGGTAAACATTAATTAAAAACTTGAGAACGGAAGTCTGAACTTTATCTGCAGGTCTAGGGTAGGGTATATGACCTCTAATTGATTTTGAATGAACCCTATACTAGATAGGAAATTCTTACTTCCTTTAGATCTACCGTTCTAGAATTTGAATGAGCTTTTTGCACTTTTTGATTGTGGTTTATCTTAGGAATCAACTTTTAATGTTTGATTAGAGGATTTTGGATGACCTATTGTGTGAACAGCTTGATGGATTTATTTGAATTATTTGCCTATATTCTAAAATCTGATATCTAAGCACCGTATTACACTGCTTTCATGCATGCTGCATCACATAGGCTTAAGCCTGTGGTTCAGTTGATGTGCTATTTCACAACCATGAGGTCACATATTCAAGTCTAACTTAGCACTCAAAACAAAATATGTTCATGTCACATGCAGTTCACTTTTGCTATATTCTTCTATGGCCCAAGAAACCTCAAAACAATTTTTCCCTTTTACAGTGCAATGGGTATGGTCACACTACTATCTGGTCAGCCAAAGGACGGTGTTTCTGTGGAAGCCAGATCAGAGTCAGAAGGTTATTATGAGGAAACAACAACAGATGCTTCAGGAAGTTATCGTCTGAGAGGACTTTATCCTGATACAACATATTTAATCAGAGTAGTGGAGAAGGAAAACCTGGGAAGCACCACGATTGAACGTGCATCTCCTGAATCTGTTGTTGTTAAGGTGAGCTTTTATATCATATTTTCTAAATTACTCAATGTTCCAAGGGTTCGTAACCTAAGATTTTATATTTACTGTATGATGATGCACCAAGTTTTTGCAATCATTCGAACTTCAAGTTACCTTCAATTATGTTTTTGTGGTCCTAGAAATCAAGGCACTTATGTTTCCTATAAGAGAGTGAAAAATTCTACCACTATCTCACATTAAAACAGTGATAATAAATCAATAAATAATTGGAACCATAAAACCATAACTGCTCCGTTAGATGGTAACCATGATTTCAGTTCAGTTACCCAAAAGTTTATACATGAATTGCTATCTTACGTGCGCTGTAAATATTGCTCACATACCGGTAAGTGTAGTGAAAGTGGGACCAAGCATCAGTTACGCAATCAATTCATTATTTGATAGATCCCCGAATGCCTGCATCATAGTGTAGTTGACACCAGGCGCTAGTGCACTGGGTGACAGACGGGATTGCCCAAGGCAAGATATTTCATATGGTTAGTTTTGGTTGGATTGTTCAATATCTTTCAACAAAGAAATAAACATATATAGACAATAATGTGTTCAAACCGGATGCTAGAGAAGTTTGGGATGAGATTTCTTGCTTGATTAATAACTGATGCGTGTGTATGGCCAATATTTTGATTCATCCTTTAATGTACAAAGCTAACCTTCTCTTTTATTTAACTTCATTGTAGGTTAGTTATGAGGATATTAAGGGGCTAAATTTTGTGGTATTTGAAAAGCCAGAAATGACCATTCTAAGTGGACATGTTGAAGGAAATGGTTTCAGGGAAATAGAATCAAATCTCCTGGTAGAAATCAAGTCAGCTAGTGACCCATCCAAGGTTGAATCAGTCTTCCCATTGCCACTTTCACACTTCTTCCAGGTAAAGGACTTGCCCAAGGGTAAGTACCATGCGCAACTTCGATCCAGTCTCCCATCAAGCATTCACAAATTCGAATCCGAAATTATTGAAGTTGACTTGGAAAAACAAGCTCAAATTCATGTGGGGCCACTCAGATACAAAGTTAAAGAGGATCATCAGAAACAGGTGTGTGCCCTTTGCTAGCAAATCAATGCACTTCCTGAAGATAATGATTGTTTCATCAATTGTCCTCATGATGTTTGCCAGGAGTGCAACTTGGTTCGCTTTGGATTGGGTTGATCTCAACCCAACCCCAAACCGACCTCTTTGAAGGTCAACCCAAACCGAGTTGAAATCCGAACTATGAAACCCAAACACCAAACCGGTTTTATTTTGTAAATCCTAAACCCAGTCCAACCCAATCCAAACTACAATTTCGGGTTAGTTTGGGTCGGGTTAATTCGGGTTGATAAGCACAGTCACAGCTTGAGTCATATATTTGGACTTGAACCAATCTGAAGACGGAAGGACATTCTCTAAATATTGAATGAGCTCCTTGGCTTTTATAGCAAGGGATGTATTTAGAAATAGCAAAAGTTTAAAGGGGTTCTTATAAGAACTCCTGAATTCTAAAATTTACATAGTTCTAGTATAGATATTATATACTATATGTATTATTAACCGGGTTAATTCGGTTTGGGTTTCGGGTTACCCGAAGCCCTAACTCAAAACTGAACCGAAATAATTCTGGTTGGAAACTTTTTTCAACACAAAACCGACCCAAAGTGATATAAAATCTAATGCATCCATAATGTTTGCTGAACTGACATGATTTTCTGTTGCAACACCTCTGGTATTCTAAATATTTTATAATGATTCAAGTGAGATCAACGTGAGGACCTAAGAACCTGAAGCTGTGTTTCATTTGTTCAGGACTTAACACCTGCACCTGTATTTCCTCTTATCGTTGGAGTATCAGTGATCGCTCTCTTTGTCAGTATGCCAAGGTGATCTAATTTGAAATCAAGGAAAAGAAAGAAAAAAAATGCTCCTTTTCGTACTTACTAGTCCTTTTATCTGTTCGATGGACTATAAATTCTTTCATGTACTACCCTTTACAGGTTAAGGGATTTATACCAAGTGGTGGTGGGAATTTCTGCTTCAGGATCTACAACTGTAAAGAAGGAATTGCGTAAGCCAGCTACGAGGAAGAAGACTTACTGAAGATTCTTTGATGCCTTGAGCGAAAACACCTTTTTTTTTTCATTGCAACCAAAGTTTTGGTGATTGCAGGCTGTAGTGGACAAGATAATACGTGCATCTATACACTAACCGGTAATCATTGTGTAGAGCTTTAGAATATACAGTTTAAGGTGTTAGTAGAAGTTGGCTACAATTTTGTCCAATCGTTAACTTTTTAAGTCATTGTTTTGGTCAAGTCCTAATCCCCTCAGTTTAAGCCTTTTGATCATCAGCATGATTGTTTTGGTCAAGTCATGTAGTCCGTCATCGGCATTTTCCATATGTAAACATTCAATTGACAAACTTTTTCATGGGCAACGATCCATGTAGTAAGGTTCTAATTAGGCTAGGACTTGTAGCAATAATCATCTGATCATAATTAAGGTCTAACCAGTTCCTTTCATTGATCAATACCGATCTGGTAATTTGTTACAATCACCTGTATGGTTTAAAATTCTGTCCCTGGCAATTAGGGAGCAGAGTTCCTCACTGGATGCAGTGAACAATTAGCCAAAAAACTTCTTTATTACTCCATTCAACTGCCTGGCAGCAATAACAATGTTCTCCGTTGAGAACCAAAACTGAGGAAATTTTGGCACACTAGCTGTACTGGAAAGCAATTAACGTGATAGATATTTACATAGTTACGCTGGGAAAAGACGATCGGCTTCAAGAAAGGGCTGCAATTGGCTCATCGAATACACAATTAGCTGTTACTGTTGATTCAACCATGTCTAAAGAAGCTGGTATGCAGATTCATTCCAGTAAACATGAGATAAAATATCCAAAATGCAAAACATGCAAAGGCAACATACTTTGCAGTAATGGATGGAGGTTGCAACACTTATAGTCAAGTTTGGATTAGGTTCTTTGCCATAGTAACACGTTTTACATCCAGCAAGGAGACACCATTTCAGCCCTTGGTGGTTCTTGCATGCAGGCCGTTGGGGGGAGTTGGCAGCTCCTGCGTTGCTGCATTGTTACATTAGGTTTCAAAATTTAAGTCTTGAAGTAGTGGAAATATCCAAGACCCACATAATGCCTGAAACCTTTCGGAGAAAGATAACAGAATACTTGAGAAAATCAGAACAAAATAATTATGAATCAATATATGTAAGTCAGCATTCTCATCAAATATTTTTTTACAGGAACAAACCTGTAATGGAAATCAAATCTGAATCCCCATATAGACGAGAAAATTGTATACAGGGTCATTGTGGTTTCAAGCTTGTCATCTCCAGATCTACAGAACATGAAAGGCCTGTCAGTGATTTACCATAACCCACAGCAAGGAGCCAAGTGACTGTAAGCATCATACTTCATTCTATTAGTTTTTATTTTTTGTGACGTGGAACCCCCAACCAGTCTTAACAATATTTTGGCTAGAAGTTTACTCTGTCCAAGTTCCAGATTAAAATGGAAAATCCATCAGTCAGTTGACTTTTCAGCTATGACCCATCCAAGAGGTTGCCCACCAATTAAAGTATGCACATATATATCTACACACACACACACACACACACACGAGCATTTCACTTTAGGTAGATTTCATAGAGGCTGGCCTCAGCTTCATCATATATGTCCTGCATTTTTTCTATGAATATATATCTTGCTTCAGATTAACATAAACATTAACATGAGGAAGAAAACCATCCTTCTAAGAGCAATCAACTCATAGTGAGAAGGTAAGACTACTTACTTTGAGAATCAAAACAGCGGATCAAAGGAGAAAAGCCGTCTTTGTTCATCTGTTGGGTTCACCAACCATCGGCAAAACATCCAAGCTGCCCCAACTACTGAGGAAAGAGATAACATTGCTAAAAAACCGAAATGCGAAACATCATTCGCAATTATCGCAACTCCCAACATTACAAACTCTGCTAAACTTGCCACTGAAACCTCTGTTGTCCCAATCAGGTTCGCTTTAGAAGCTGGGATCCCTGTCTGAAGAATTTGGGCCCCAACAACATCATATGACATGTGTCCCAACCTTGATAATACCTGTAAAGATATACGGGGTCATAACCATCGTTCTAAAAAAAAATTCAAAACAAATTGGTGGTTCAGATGGAAAAACAAATAAAGAAGTAAAATCATGGTTTCAATATGAACGCTGGTAGACTCCAGGTACAGTAATAAGGTAACGATTTTTTTAATCACAAGTCACAGTTTTCCAGTGTGCTAAAACTTGAACTGTAAACTTTAACCTAAAGTTAGGATGAGGTGAGGGGACCCAAGGCCCAACCAAGTAACTCAAAAAATCAATAATCTCCAAGTCTTGATAATCAAATACCAAGTGAATTTCATTTCAGGGTTTTATAATCATGAAAATCCATACAATACCCCTAAAGCTGACGAGAAACCTGAGGAAATTTTATTTAGTTAGGTAATACTTCAATGTGGTCATACCGAGTAACCGGAGTCATCACATTGAACTTTTTGCTATTAAGAGTAACATTTTTCAGCTTCCAACTCTCAACAACAAATTGCCTTATCCAAACTAGTTGGGGTCGGCAACACTACAACCTCAAAATTGTCTCATTTTAGTCAACTTCAATCGATCAATCAAGGGTCAAGTTAGTTCGATAGATGAGTCAAGTTCTGATAGTGACTCGAAAGAGAAAAATATATAACGAGCCCTTAATGAGTCAAAGTTGAGAATTGAGATCAACAAGGAGGAGGAATGCTCGAGACGCTCAAACCCTCAGTTCTAATCAAATTTAATTCATATGATCTCCATCTCAGATATACTGATGTATCTCACGCATAATTTTGTTGCAATATTTCAGCATGTTCTCTAATTTGGAATAGCATAAACTTAGAAGTAATGCTTACAATCAAACCGAGAAATAAAAGCAGGGGCATTGTCTGAGAAAGAGAACCACTCCAATACACAGCAACAGCCATTGTGAGCAGAACAGCCTGGAATATCAACCCAGCTGCTCCAGCCTGGAATTGGAAAGCCATCAGAGCCATCAAAAGTAGATTTAAAATAAGCGATAACCATAGTACTGACCAAGTAGAAGACAACCTTTAAGATACCAAATCGCTTGACCAGATTTGCTGATATGAAAGTTGCTGCAACACCCATAAAAGCACACAATCCACTAAACCCACCGATGATCGACGGATTTAGACCTGTTAAAACACTCCCAACATTATGCATTGGACTTAGATCTCGTCTTAGAGAAACCAAGGATGCTAAATTGAAGAAGAATAAAAGCGGAATGGAAAAGCACAAAGGCAGCATAAGAAGATTTTATTAATAAGCACAAAGGACAATCACATTGAGGAGGGTGGATGTCATACTTACTGTCCTCGGTGTAGATATTGCACCTCAGGATGGCCAAAAAATAAAAATTGTGCTGAAAAATATCAAAAAGTTTGTAGACAAAAGGTTGTGTTCAACTATTGGATCAGCTTTCTAGCTTGATCATGGAGAGACTGCTCAATTTGTGATCCCCATGGATTTTTCTTACAGGTCTGGATTTGGATAGTCTTTTCACATTCTAGACAAGATAGCATAAGCTATAGATCTGATGTGCAACTGCTGCTAAATCACTAGAAAAAGCTTAGGGGAGAGTAATCAAAAGTAAGAAAAATACCACGTTGTGTTAAGAATGCAGTCATTAAGCCACCTGGTGTAAGAACAACATTAAAGCAAAGCAGCACGTAGGCTAGACTTGCAGGAAGAACAGGCTGCTGCTTGTACTCCAGCCACCCATGCTTGATGGCATCCACACCTATTACAACTGGTCACCAAGCAAAAATCCAAGGAATATAGTATAGCCAAAACACCCTCTTCACAAAATAAATCAAGATAAGCAACTTCTACCTAGATTTCCTGCATATGGCAGAGTTTCTCCATTGAAAGATTTTCCAAAGGCTTGCGAAGATTTAAAGCAGTCAAGAACCCCAGTAGAAAGAATATTAGTTAGGCACGTAAGAATCACCTGTGAAATCAATATGAGCCTAGGGAAAATCAGGATTTAATCAGATTTCAAGAATTTACCATAGAACTAAAATTGTAGAAAAAGCAGTTACCACAACAGGCAGTGTACATATCATTAGGCCAGCAGCAAGCTTCAAGCAAGTAACAAGGTCATACTTAGACAAAAGTACGCCAAAGAGTGATGCACCAGCTATCTGCGGCCATAAAACACAAATAAGTCTTGTTTTCAAGGCTTCTCAATAACAAAATCTCTCCTTGTATCATAGAACAGAAAGTTAAAGATATAAAATAAAGTAGCAATAATTGTTATTAATTATTTATTTCAAGATTTGAAGAGGAAAAAAAAAGTATAAACATAGTGAACACCTCACAAAGGAGATCGATTCGACTAATAATAGCATTTGCCCGTGCAAGTGCAATCGGCCTATTCGTACCTGCCAACTGTTCACACAAGAAAGCAAAAAATTAGAAAGTCATCACTGCCCCGAAAAGAGCAAAAAGGGGCTATCCATCAACATGTTTTTAAAGGAAGAACTGTTGTATAGCCTGCATTACCAGGACAACCCAATCACGTTCCATAGCAACCCCCAAAGCCAAACCAGACAGCCTCTCAACAGCACCCACTAATACTAGTACCACAAACCAAGGCTGGAGAAGCACTGACGATGCAGAGGTAGGAGGAACAGTATGGGCATGGATTATCATAGCTAATGACAACAACTGAGCAGCTGCCTGACATGAATGGAGATATTAAATAGATGATAATCGTCCATTTAGAAAACAATATCTTTTGCAATTAGATCCCTAATGGCAAGAAAATTGTACACTGAGAGAGTTACCTGGACAGAACTCAAAAAATTATAGGTGGGTACTCTGGGAAAATGATCCATTAGACTACCAACCAAAGGGCCTCCAAGAAATACTGCAAGCTGTTTAACAGGGAACTTAGTAGAACTTCTTCTAAACAGAGGTAATTATTCTGCTCCTTATATGTCTCCACAGGTAATCTAGACAGAATAACTAATAACCTTAGTGAAGAAGCCCACAACAGCCACTGGAAGAAGGCTTGGATGAAGCAATGCAACTGCAGCAGGCCAAACAAAACTCCACAGCTGTTCCACCAAATTTCCAGCTAAGCAACTAGCATATAACGCTGAAAATAAATTCTTGTTCGAGTCAGGAGATTGCTTTAACAACTCAAAATATATGCAAGATAAGATACTTTCTAGTTTATATTGTATGTTCACAGATGGTTAAGCAATGGACACCATCACCGATTTGGAAGTTGATTGCTAGTTACCAATGGTTAGAGGATGGTGAGAACAAGATACCATCAACTTCTAGAGTCCAGACGCCACAAAGGAAGCATTTATTTACCACCAATCAAGATTGATCTGAACATAGGCTCCAGGGAGCAAGAGGGATGAATGTATCAAAGCAATGGTTAATGCAAGGAACTCAAGTGAAGACAGTTACACCACTAACGTGTTATAAGATCAAGCAGGGTGTAACAAAAGCAGTTTACTCTAAAAATGGCCTAGTTTGTGACACTGTATAGCTAGAATCTTAAAATGTAAAGATATAGCTCAGAAACTACTTAAATCAAATAGTTTATCATATACATATTCACACACACACACACATATATCAAGACAGTTTCAAGGTTGAGAGGATATCTCCAGCTCTATAACATGCACACACATGTTATGGAAGCTGATAGAAAGCCATTATTTCAGCCTCCAGCTCTCCAACAGTTGCATATATAACCAATTCTAGACTTAAAAGCATCCAAATCCAACTGTGACCTAGGAATTTATACAGAACCTATGAATTGCAGGGCTAGAGGAGACAGAAGTTCCATGCTATCAAATCAATTTAGGTTTCCCTCAATTACGAAAATGTAGCTTAAAGCTTCTTGTTGGTCAATATGCAAATGCAACCATTAATCTAATTTGAGTTATATTACTGATTTCCCAAATTCTTGCCTTTCTAAATTGTCCTGCTAAATTTCAGTACCAAAATCAATATCCTATTACAATCTAATTTAATAGTCATCAACATGGTCAAACCAATGATGTAAAAGTTAAAACGCGAAAAAAAAAAATAAAAAAAATAAGGGAACTTACCATATAGTCCTGCAGGATGTGCTGGAGTGGCTGCTAGAGCATTCTGCTCCTCCTCTGATAGAACCTAACTTGTGAAAATCAGATAAATAAGAGCTTGCAGCTAAAAAGAGGGAGAAAAAAAAACGGAGTATTTAGCCAATGATGTTAAATTAATTATTTTACCCGCACTGTTGTTAACAGGTTGCCTACAAAGGTGTCTTCAGTGAGCAAATTTTGGGTTTCCGTCTCAAGAATCTCTGATTTAAGACGAACAATTGGGACTGAGCAACCAGATGATAAAACTTCGGAAGCCTCGTCCTCCTCAACAACATGATCGAATTGTAAATCAGTATTGGTGATTGAACACCTCGAAATGAACTTCTCTAACCTAGAACAACACACCAGAACTGTCAGGCGAAGTATTGTGACCTACTAAATTAGGTCCGAATTCAATCATCACTAAGTGTGGAAAGTGCAAATCAGTTACCAGATTTCTATCCCATTCACATAGTAAGGTTGTTCCACCTCATATAAAATCTCACAAACCACTAACCAAATTGCTATATTGCAGGTTATTAAAGGAAAATCAGGATTTCCGCATTGAACACTAGAAGAATACTGTTTCGTTTTAAATATTTGAACTAACAATCAACATTTTGAAGTGTGGAAAATGCAAATCAGTTACCAGATTCTTTCCAATTCACATACTAAGGTTGTTCCATCTCATATACAATCTCACGAATCACTAACAAAATTGCTACACACACGCACGAACCACTAACAAAATTGCTACACACACAAATGGAGAGTACAATCTCACAAATCACTAACAAAATTGCTATATTACAGGATTTCCGCATTGAAGTAACGATCAAAATTTTTTTCTATCTAAGAACAAAGAATCAAACAATTCAATCACACACACACACACACAATTGGAGAGTACAATCTCACGAACCACTAACAAAATTGCTATATTACACGATTTCCGCATTGAAGTAACAATCAAAATTTTTGTCTATTTAAGAACAAAGAATCACACACACACACACTAATGGAGAGTAGAAGGTAGAGAAACTGACCTGTAATGAGAAGCTGAGAGATTCAGCCATCGACGAGAAGAGAGACGATGGCGAATTCGAGAAGTAGTCGTCGGTGAGGAATTCCGGCGAAGAGAAACAGAGATGAGAGATGAAGACGGTGGCTGAGAAAGGATAACCAACCCCATGGGCGCTTCAAGAACCTAGCCTTGAAGGAGCTCTGCTTTGATTGCCTACTCATGCAGACTTGCAGTTGAGGTTGTAGATAGAGATGCTTCACAAGTTCATCAAAATTAGGGCTAATCGGAATTTGAGGTTTAGGGTTAGGGTTTATCAGTCATGGCAACAGAATAAATACGAATTTCTATTTGCCTCTTCTTCCTGGTTTTTTGAAGGTTTTATATCCTTCCTTCATCCTTCTCCTTATCCGTTGACTAAGCGCGCCGAGACCGATGAGGCGGTCAAGGCAATGCTTCCAAATCGTGTATGGATTTACCCTGTGGAATACCTGTGATTTGGCCACGATGGCAGGAAATGGCATTTTCGCAATTCTGATTAATCTACTCTTCGTTGTTACCCCCAATCACAGCTAAGACACAGAGAAGATCAATAGACGATTTGCTCGTTCCATTCAATACATTCTCGCGCGTGTGCGTGTATTATTGGAGACCATCTGAGATGACGAGGATACTGGGTCCCACTACCGTAGATTATTGGATAAATTATATTTACACCCTTTGAGTTTGACATAATGGCAACAAGTACCTTCAAACTTTGTCCATCACAAACACGTCCCCTATGGTTTGAAAGTATGTTACACCAAACCCTTTCCGTTAGTTATCGTTAACTACCGTTAACAAGGTAACAGAATATAGATATATTTTTCATTTTTGCTTAGAACAGCATTATTTTAAGGACGAAAATACTCTTAAATACCTTGATTAATGATCTTAAAAATAAATAGGTGTTTATATCGCAGAAGAAAGAAACTTTGTAATAATTGAAGGTGCCGCTTGGGACAGTGGTAAAGTTTTGAGGTGTCATCCCCAGCCAAGACTTGGGTTTGAAACCTGCTTTCACCAATAATGGGAGCTTGCTCGATGGTTTACCTCCCATCGAGATGTCATGTGTCACTAAAGTTGGCTTGCGGGTCTCTTTTGTAGCTACACTATTTGAAGGCTTAGGACAATAATTAGATGAGTGCGTGTATTATTGGCTATGTGCCAGGTAGGCGGTGGCTCATGAAAAATGTACCCGAAAAAAAAGAAGCTTCGTAATATTGAAAATTGTGAAAACCTCAACTATCTATATTTCCATAAAATAAATTAATAATTTAATTTTTTATTATTTTAACATACTTAAATGTAAGTATTGATAGAGGAGTATTATGGTCAAATAGTCAGTTTCATCGTTATGCCCAATATGGGTACTAAGGTTTGAGGGTACTTGTTGCCATTATCCCAACCTAAGAGCGTCTCAATGTAATTTACCCCAATTTCTTGTACGTTGGGCCTGTATTTCTTTTGGGTTGGGCTTTATTAGTTAATGGGCTGGGCTTTTAGCCGATAGTCTTATCGGTGGAATCCATGCGGGTCCCATTTCGTAGGGACCCAATCACAGGGCGAGTAACCTTACCTCTTTCTTCCCTCCAAAATAAATAAACATCATCATCACCTACTCAACGACGTTCGACGAACGGAGAAACCGATGTCCGAAAGAAAGCTGAACAGCTAGCTGAAATACAAGTAAAACAGAGTCTCCTCCAATACTCAGCCGGAGTTGCCGGAAAGTGTCCACCGGAATTTCCATTAATGGCTTCATCGACTACTCCTCACTGTTCTATCACTGCAACCAAACCCTACCAAAACCACCCTCAAAACCACCATCAAACCCACCATTGGAGCTCTCAGAAGTTCTCTCTCGGCTCGTCTTCGCACTCAACTCGAAATGCAATCAAGCCAGGTAACACCCCTATCTCTCGAAACCCTAGTTTCCCTTCTCTCGCTCCTCTCCCCCCTTCGAAATCCGAGCTCGGTGCGGATTTCCGTGGCCGGAGATCGACTCGTTTCGTCTCCAAGATGCATTTCGGCCGGCCAAAACCCGCCATGGGAAGCCGGCACACGTCTGTTGCAGAGGAAGCGCTGCAACAAGCTATTCGCTTTAATGGAGACGATAAGAACCTAGAGAGTGTTTTGCTTAGCTTTGAATCTAGGCTTTCTGGTTCGGATGATTATACGTTCTTGCTTCGGGAGCTCGGGAATCGCGGGGAATGCTCGAAGGCGATTCGATGTTTCGAGTTCGCGGTTCGGAGAGAGCGGAAGCGTAACGAGCAGGGGAAATTGGCGACTGCCATGATTAGTATTCTTGGTAGGTTAGGGCGTGTTGATCTTGCAAGGAGTGTATTTGAGACTGCTAATTTTGAGGGTTATGGGAATACAGTTTACGCCTTTTCGGCTCTGATTAGTGCTTATGGGCGAAGCGGGTTTTGCGAGGAGTCAATTAGGGTTTTTGAGTCAATGAAAGATTCAGGATTGAGGCCCAATTTGGTGACCTATAATGCTGTCATTGATGCTTGTGGGAAAGGGGGTGTCGATATCAATCGAGCGGTGAAGATATTCGATGAGATGGTGAGGAATGGGGTTCAACCTGATCGAATTACGTATAATTCTTTACTCGCTGTTTGTAGTCGTGGAGGGTTGTGGGAAGCCGCTCGGAATTTGTTCAATGAGATGGTTTTTAGAGGGATTCATCAAGATATTTTTACGTATAATACGCTTCTTGATGCTGTTTGTAAAGGTGGGCAGATGGATTTGGCTTTCGACATAATGTCTGAGATGTCCGGGAAGAATGTATGGCCTAATGTGGTGACTTATAGTACAGTAATTGATGGGTTAGCGAAAGCTAATAGATTAGATGAAGCGTTGAATCTGTTCAACGAGATGAAAATTTTGGGTATCGGTTTGGATAGGGTCTCGTATAATACCTTGCTTTCCATTTACGCGAAGCTTGGAAGGTTTGAGGAAGCTTTGTGTGTTTGTAAGGAAATGGAGGATGTCGGCATTGAAAAGGATGCCGTCACTTACAATGCGCTTTTGGGTGGTTATGGGAAACAGGGGAAATACGATGAAGCTAGAGAGCTTTTCAAAAAGATGAAAGCACGACAAATTTCTCCTAACGTATTGACTTACTCGACACTGATCGATGCATTCTCAAAAGGGGGTATGTATAGAGAGGCAATGGAGATTTTTAGAGAATTTAAGAAGGCTGGATTGAAGGCAGATGTTGTTTTGTATAGTGCACTTATCGACGCCTTGTGTAAAAACGGGTTAGTGGAATCCGCTGTATCCCTTCTTGATGAGATGACAAGGGAAGGGATCCGGCCTAATGTTGTCACTTACAATTCTATAATCGATGCATTTGGTCGGTTGACAGCCATATCGTTCCATGAAGATGTTGCTGATGGAGCCAATAAGACACAGAACGAATTTTCACTTCCTTTGGTCCTCAAGGATACGACTAGAAGTAAGGTGGGAGATAAAGAAGAGGATAACAAAATCATGATGATCTTTGGGCAGTTAGCTTATGAAAAAACGTGCAACATGAAGGAACATAAGAATGGAAAGAATCAGGAGATATCGTGCATCTTGGGAGTGTTTCAGAAGATGCATGAGGTTGAAATAAAACCAAATGTTGTCACCTTCTCAGCCATCTTAAATGCTTGCAGGTACACTTCTTTTTTTGTTCCATCCCATCTTATATTTCTCACAAAAATACATATGGTTCAAGGCATGCATTGTGTATATAATTACTGGTGTATATTTTAAATTTGAATGCCATCAATTATATTCTGTTAAAAAGTGTGTATTATTGTTTGTAATATTGGTAGTAGTTATTTATTCATCATATAATTTTTATTTTCAATGGAAACTATGGGTCTTTTTATTTTGGTAAGTTGGAACCCCCAACCCCACTTAGCGGGGACAGGGTAAACCCTGGATACATGACCCCACCCACAAGGACCATATATCAGGTAAACCCGGGGACTCAAACCTGGGACCTCCAGTTCCTGAGCTGGAGAACCTGCCAGTTGAGCTAACCCGTGTGGGTTCAACTCATAACTCATAACTTTAGTTTCTTGGCCTTGTAACATGTTTGTCTGGAACACAAAATAGATCTAGTGGATAAAAACTGTAGTCATATTGTATAACTTGTCCAAAAGAGCCTTGGGGCTTGGTGATTTACAAGTGGAGTTATGTTTGTCTTTGTTTTTCATAGCCCATGCTTTCCCAAATACCATTCACTGAGATTTCAAATCATTCTACTGTTAGTTTTGGGCAATCACTCTTGACACCATGCTCAGCTATCTTCTCTGTGTTATTCACTTTCTGGTTGCAGCCGCTGCAATTCAGTTGAAGATGCTTCAATGTTGTTGGAGGAACTCAGGTTGTTCGATTATCAGGTTTATGGTGTTGCACATGGACTTCTCATGGGCTGTAGGGAAAACATGTGGGCTCAAGCTCAATCATTATTTGATGAAGTGAAGCACATGGACTCTTCAACAGCATCCGCATTTTATAATGCTTTGACTGACATGTTATGGCACTTTGGCCAGGTAAGAGTTATAATGTGATTGTTTGTATAGAAAATTCCGCCATATGTTGAGTCGATTGGTCAATCCATGGTTGATCTTTCATCTTTTGGGTCTCAAATGTATAATTATGTATGATTTTCTGGCTGTTTCCTTTCTCATTTACTACTAGGAATTCTTTTTGTGGATATCAGCTGAATTTTTTGGTACTATTATTCCTATTGTTGCCGTTGTCGTTATCGTTATTATTTTTATTGTTATTTTCATTACTGTTTTCATTATTATTGTTAGTGTTACAATTATTGTCATATAAACTTTTGGTGTTATAGCTGGAACTGAACACACATGTTGGTTCAGTGTATTGTCGACCAACTGAGTCATGGTCTTGAGCATATAATAGCTGAAATCCTTTAATTAGCCGTCTCCAAAAAAGTTTAGTTCTCACTTTCTCGGCGTTGTCAACTAATTGATTATCGTTTTATGTGAGAAATCATGGCCTAACCACAAAGGTAATGGAAGTAGTCCAAAAACTTGCCCAAAGTGTTCTTGTAGGAGACGTTTGTGGCTGAGGATTAAGATTGTATCTGCTCAGCAGAAAAGGAAAATTTTTTGTAGTTCGTAGTTATTCACCGCTGCAGATTTTTCATCATAGCATCGATTCTTTAACCCAGTGATCATTTTCTCTCCCTTCAGGTGCTCTCTTACTATTCCTTGCAAATGGTTGTGAATCTTAGAGATATTGTACGAGGCAGACTCTCTTAAACTCCCCATATGCTGGGTATATCTTTAAGACATGGGAAAATTTTCAAAAAAATAAGTAAAAGGACTTTTTTTTTTTTTGGTAGGAATGATTAGATTATTTTGGCAACACATTTGTTTAATTTTCATTTTTCACCTTCTCCTTCACCCCTCTCCTGTCTACTTTCTTCATTGAACCTCCAGTAAAGGAACAAGACCTCTCAATCTATTGCATCTAAAGGTGCACATTTGATGGGCTTGGAGCAGGGCAATATAAGCCCAATCTCTGCCTGAGATACAAGATGGGAACAAGCATGGTAGGATGGCTGGACTGTCACTAGCTAATGTTAGTCCAAATGTATCCTTCGCTAAACACTTGAGCTTACTGAGGGTGACCTATACTTAATTTAAAAAAAAAACACCAGCTCGATTAAATTTTGGGCTTGATTTTAGCTCTAAACCCCGTCGATGGGCTCTCGTAAGCAGCCCAGGTTCATCTTATAGAGGTCTGGGATTAGATGCTCATTGTGCCAACCCAGACCATATACAATCCTAATTGCATCAAAGCAGTTCTGTTGTATGGGTCTAATTAATAGTATCTCAACTGTTATAATGTTATCAAAAAGAAATTTAAATTTAAAGTAGCAGTTTTCTTTCTTTTCTTTTTTTTTTTGTTTATAATGATAATCTTATTGTGAGTTGTGACAAAAGTGATTACTGATTTTGTGGGAAAATTGAAGAGAAGAAAAAGAGAAGTAAGACAACTAATCCAAGTATGAACGAATATACTAGAAAATGCATTTAATGCTTGGGCATAAATCCAGGCATGTAATAGCTTTAGCGTATCATAATATACCGGATTGTTAGCCTTTTAGCATGCTATTAGACAATATAACAGCCGTATTATCATTCTTTCAACTCAGCACATCTTGAATCTTGCTAAGTGGCTTTCAGAAAATAATGTAAGTTGGTAACTTTGAAGCACAATGCTATGCGAGATTCTATCCTTCGTAATTGTAGGTACTTCCCTTATAAGGGATTGGATCACCAAAGGTGTCTCTTGTACAAGATATGCATCCTATAGAACTTGCTCTGGTTGTAAGTACTTTAATCTCATGTAATTTTTCTTGCAGAAACAAGGAGCCCAGTTGGTTGTGCTCGAAGGGAAGCATCGACATGTATGGGAGAATGCATGGTGTGATTCTTGCTTGGATTTGCATCTAATGTCTTCTGGGGCTGCACAAGCAATGGTTCATGCATGGTTGCTCAATATACGCTCTATCGTATTTGAAGGACGTGAATTACCAAAATTACTGAGGTATGTATGCATGAGCATGCTTAACTTATCAGATTTGAAGGATCTTAGGGCAATCTTAATCTTAATTTTGTTAAATTCTCCTTCAATGTAAATCAGTACTCTTCCATGTATTGAAAAGTTCCTGTTTCTGCAGCATCTTAACAGGATGGGGCAAGCACAGCAAAGTGGCTGGTGATGGCACTCTACGGAGAGCTATCGAGGCACTGCTTACTGGAATAGGTGCCCCTTTCCATGTTGCAAAGTGCAATTTAGGGCGGTTTATATCGACGGGACCTGTGGTGGCTGCCTGGTTAAGAGAGTCAGGCACACTAAAGATCCTCGTTCTGCATGATGATAGAACACATCCAGATAAAGCAGGTCTTGATCAACTCCCCAGTCTACAAGTACTTCCATTGTAACTGGTTGTTTTTGTTGTTGCTTCAGCTTTTACTCTAATTTGTTTAATCACTTGTAATTTACATGTGAAGAACAAAAATGAACTTTTGCATGTCTTTGTTTAGCTGTTTCGTCCTTGTTTCCAGCTAGGAGAAAACTTTTGAGTTTGTAATTTTGTACCATAAACATCTTTTATTCAGAAATAAAGTGTATTGTAGTGAAATGTTCTATAATTTGTTTGCTGCTAATGAGGCCTTAGTTGAGATCTTGGATCCTTTTAAGACATTATTTACTAATTGAATAAACACAACCTTGTTACAGGAAAGAAATAAAGCTTGATCCATGCTTAAAAACCCAGTAACCTACATTTTTCTAGCTCTTGGTTTATGTGACACAGAGACTGGGCAATGTCTTGTATTGTTAGCTCCTGAGGCATGAACATTTTTTATTTTATTTTATTTTATTTTTTTGTGACGTGGAACCCTCGACCCCACTTAGTGGGGACAGAGTAAACCCCGGATAGATGACTCCATCTACAAGGATCCTATACTAGGTAAACCAGAGGACTCAAACTTGAAACCTTTAGTTCCTGAGCTGGAGAACCTGCCGATTGAGCTAACCTGTGGGTTCAAGCATGAATAGTTATCCTAACAAAATTCATATAATTTGTCAAGATCCAAACAAAATGCCTTAGAAAGCATCTTTACTCAATCCCACCAAAGCATATTGAAAACCCATTAAAAAACAATCATAAGACATGAAAAGATTTAACTAATCTGTTGCCAACCCCTTTTTATAATTCAAAAGGCATATATCAAAGCAATCTCAACAAAGAAAAGAGCATCAAACATTTAATCAATGAGAGCTTTCATAACCCATCACTTGTCATTTTCTTCTCATCACATCCCTTGGTATCTGATTAAGAATCTTTTCATCTTCTATTAGAAAGATCTCTGAGCTTGTCTTGTTCTTCCCTGCTAAATTAGCTTCTCATTCTATGTCGAATCTACGCAACATCGTCGCCAATTTCTTCTTCGACACCATGTCGAATCCACTTGATATCACTACTAGTATCATCTTCCTCCTCACAGCAACCGTCATCATCGTCACGTACACCTTTTACAGGCTTCAACCCAAGCAAACCAACATCGTCTTCTACGTTCACGACTACTTGACTGGGCATGACTCCTCGGCAACCACCGTCGCCGGCAAAGATGGGGCGGTCTCCAGTGTCCTACACTTTGGAACTCTTGTAGCAGTCGACGACTTGGTCACGGAAGGACCCGAGTCGGGATCGAAGCAGATAGGTAGAGCCCAAGGATTGTACATAAACTCCGCCTTGGATGGAAAGGCACTGTAC
The DNA here is from genome assembly GCA_031762675.1 of Pachysandra terminalis. Taxonomy (NCBI): domain Eukaryota; kingdom Viridiplantae; phylum Streptophyta; class Magnoliopsida; order Buxales; family Buxaceae; genus Pachysandra; species Pachysandra terminalis. Next base: position 17,252,283 of record JAUPMG010000006.1, read on the forward strand.
ATGGTTTTCTCTGTGATCTTCACGGATGGGGAGTTCAAGGGAAGTACATTGGAGATTCAAGGAGCTGATGTTTTCTCGATGAAGGAGAGAGAGTTTGGGATCGTTTCTGGGACGGGTTGCTTCAGATTCGTAAAGGGGTATGGAATTATGGAGACTCAGTTCATGGATTTGGTCAAGTTGAGAGCTGTTCTCAAGCTCAATGTAACTGTTAAGCATTACTAGTAAGAAGTTCCTCTTTGTTTTTCCATTTCTGATTCATGAACACTATCCATATTGGAGTCTTGCATTCCTGCTCTACTTAGGCCCCGTTTAGCGTAGTTTCCTGTGGGTAAGGAAGTTCTTTCTAGATCTAAAAGGACTTCTTACCTAATGCTTGGGTGTGGTGGCACTTTTGAAAGTTGCTTTGGATGGAAGCATTTCTTCACAAGGTTTCAAGGATCGGCTTGATCCGTATTGGGATTGGCCAAGACCGATCTGATCCCAACCTACGATACAATAGTTGTATCGTATGGCTTTGGATCGGACCGATCCAACCAATAACGGTATGGACCGGGCCATCCAATCGATCTAGTGACATCCATTTTTTTTTTTTTAAATTTATAAATTAAACGGTCTAGACAGGTATCGATCTGGATCGGTCCAATACTGATGATCCGGTATCGCCATTCTGGCGAACGGTCTAGCCGATCCTTTTTCTTTTTTTTTTGAAATTGGGATATCTGTTTTTGTATCGGGCCGGTTGGTATCGCCGGTCCGATCCTGAGACTTTAAACCTCGTTTATTTGGGAAGTTCATTTTGGTGAAGTAGATGTGCAACTATTTTTAAAAACTGCTTTTGCAGGAAGCAGCTAGCCCTGTTCTAAATTCAAGTACAATTTGTAATATGACAAAGTTACCCTTCTATTTTTATTACACATTCTTTAAAAGGACAAAAATATCTATCAAACCTAAAATTATGTACATGAGCATCATTTTATATAATTTTTCTCACCAAACATAATTTTTAACCAATGGCTTTGATTCAAAGTTCTTTTGAACAAAACCCTTCACAGTGAAGCTCTTCCATTTGTAGGAAGCTAAGTCAAACAGGCCCTTAGCTTTATAACAATACCCATAAAGCCAAATGGATAGCAGTAACACAAGGTCAAAGTGGGCTCAAGAAAAAAAAAATCCCATAAATCCGATGACTGATTTATCCATCATTCATAGATGATTTATCCATGATTCATAGATCAGGTTTATTATTTATTTATTTATTTTTTATCGGTAATTTTTAAAACTATAAACTTGTTGAATACATCACTAAGGACATCAGACTAGCTTTATTGCCCCATGATCAAAACACATTTCCAAAGCTATAGACCGTAAGGGCATCACACTAGTTTTATTACCCCATGATCATAACACGTGGCATAGGACTATACCTTCCATAGCTAGGGGTGCAACTAAGGCTGTAAGATTATCCCGATCCGTCCTAAGTCCGCCCGACCTAACCCGAATAAGAGCCCGAAACTCATGAGGTAATTTGAGTTTAGGTTCAGGCTGGGTGCTGTTTTGAACCCGAAATTGAATTTGGGTTGGATTTGGGCTGAAATATGTAACTCTGAAAAAGCCCACTTTGGACCGACATATACAAAGAATATAACATAATATACATGTAATGTTATATTACTTTAAAAAATATATTTTTCATTTTTCATTTTTAATTTTTATGGCCTTTTTCATTTAATTTGAGCCGACCCAAACCTGACCCGAACTCAACAAATTGAGTTTGGGTTGGGCTCAAACTCAATAGATTTAGTTTGAGTTTCGGTCAGGTTGGGTTTGGACCATCTCGTTTTAGTCTGAGTTGAGCCTGAACTAAGTAAAATCCGGCCCAGCCCTCCCTATTTACAGCCCTATGTGCAACTTGGATCAGTTTGGTTTGGGTTAACATCAATCTAAAACCAAACTGAAGTTAGTGAAAATTAATCCGAACCAAATCGAATTGAGAACCGGTATATTTTGAACAAATTTGGTCCACTATTGTTTTATTATTATTTTTTTTTAACAAAACAATGGTATATTTTAAAATTGTGTAGAAAGTATTATATTACATAAATAACCTTATATCTCCCTTGAATAATCTAAACTACCTGTACGTGTTCTCCAGTCTTTGATGAATGCAATCCCAACTCATCGTATTAAAACTACATTGATCAAACACATCCAAATTAGTCTGGAGACTTGGGTTTGATCCCTTCAAACTCCAGTACAAACTCGACTTGCATCTCTCAACTGATGTTGATGGTCAATGGGTGAATTAAGTGGAGTCTACACCTCTAAAAACAACTATAAAATGTCTTATCCTAATTAATTAGGATTGGTCACATTCCCCTGTGGTGTAAGATAACCCTGAGGCAAAATGGTATTTTCACACCTTTGAGCCGCATTGAGGTGCAAAAATACCATTTTGCCCTCAGGGGCTGTCTCTACACCACAAAGGATCCCGGTCCATATGTTGGTGCTATATTTTCAGCGGTTCCAATTGTGTGATACCAAGTAAGCACAACAAAATTGACTACTGATCAATATGAAACCCTAAAAGACATATTAACCCTAAATTGGTTTCCACCTTAATCGGAATAACAGATTACCGATTCGATTGTTGTGTGCGTGCATGGTGACAAAAGATTGATACCCTAAACAATATCGCACCAAGTAAATGACAGACGTGTTTCCTCTCTAGATTGGTTTCAGAATTTGCATGCGACCACACAACACTAAGAATGTAATAATATACTATCGTACAAGCCAAGGTTGCATTTGGCCCAGCTTGTGCTTTTGGGTAAGCACTTATTTGATAAGTGACTCAATGGAACACTTATTCACAACAACGATAAACTGTTTACTTGAAGAAAATAACGTTTGGTAAATACATTTATTCGATAAGTGTTTTTCTATGATAGAGAAAGTGTTAATTCTACATAAAAGACACTATAAAGGATCAACACTCACCTCCAAGTCCTCGCGTTCTGAACTGGGATCCTCTGTGTTGGGATCTTGTGTGCTCATCCTGTGTTGTAGAGACAATCCCGAGGGTCGAATGGTAATTTTGCCTTCGGGACCCACATTCGAGAGCAAAATTATCATTTCGGCCCCCGAGTTTGTCTCTACAATACACGCCGAACACACGGCTCTCAACACAGAAGATCCGCGTCCTCCTGATCTTGGGACGTTAATAAGAGTAGGACATCGTGTCTTCCTTATTGGAATAACCGTCCACACGGACATACAAAAAAAAAAAAAAAAAAAAGGAATCTCACTACCAACCAAGAAAATGAATTTCTTTTATCATATTTATTTACAATATATAAACGAAAAACTTTGTTTGTTTCGATATTTCTTAAGAAAACACGAGAGACACGTGGGAAATCTTTCTGTAAAAGAGAAACACGACACATGAGGGAAATAACAATTTATTTGAAGATGATCGTTGCACGAACGAACTGAGATTCATGATCTTATTTGTTTACTTATTTATTTATTTTGAATTATCAGTTGATCAGTTAGGTGCATGCGATGAAGTTCCTGTACTTGAAAGGCAGTTGTGTCTAAACTTAAAGAAATGAGTTATTTGACCAAAATACCCTTCACTGCAACAATTATTGCGGCGATGGATCTGAAAAAGTACTATTCCTTCTAATGATTTAGTTGGGGCGTGTAGGTTATAGGGCTTTTAAGAAGTAAGAACCTTATCCAGCTATCAACTGGTAGACCACACTCAATGGCATCTAACTGTTACGCTCAACGGCATCTGACAGTCAATACATGAATGAATTTAATACTTTTTTGGACATAATAATATTTAAGTTAGTTTAATGTTTGGTTGAATTTACAGTTAGGTTATATATATCTATATATATATATATTAAAATGACTTTTTTTCTTTCAAATCTTTATATCATAATCCTATAAAGATTGGTGGCGTTTGGCTCGGCTTGTGCTTATAGATCACTACTTATTTACTTATACGTATTGGATAACTCGTTTAATGGGAGCATTTATCCTCAGCAAGAATAAGTGTTTACATAAAGCAAATTGTGTTTGATAAAAACATTTATTTAAGTACTTATAAAAGTTTAAGGGTAAAATAGGTATTATAAAAATATTATTAAAATTTAAAAATAACATTTATGTTACTGTTTATGAAAGTTTAGGAGTAAAATAGGTATTTAAAAAATATAACTAAAATTGTGAAATAGCTTACTGCATAAGTGCTTGGGAGAAGCTGTTCTCTCAAAAACTTCTCCTTATGGGTAGTCTTTCTCTACCACTTATAGATACACACTTACCCATAAATCCAATCAAACACGTTTTTAAAATTAATAAGTACTTGTATAATCTATAAGCTGCAATAATAAGTGCTTATAAAAGCAATACCAAATGCCACCTAAGCATTTAACAATGAATCAACCGTATTGATTTTGACATTACAACTCGAATTTTTTAGGTAAAAAAGATTCTAATCAATATGGTTGTTGAGACCCAAGACATTAGTCGCTATAGTTATTATAGTGATGTATCCTCGTCTGTTGACAATTTTCAGATTGAATTTAAGTACTTCCTTTAAGACTAGAGAGATTTTCTTAGGTCTTGTTTGGCTACCAATTTGAGAATGCATTCTAGTATTTGAAATGAGTTTTCTCAGATAAATGGTCGTTTGGTTAGCAAAGACAGAATGGGTTCTCTCAAAATGAGAATGAGAAAATACTCTTCATCATGTAAGTTCCAAGATTAATGAAGATTAATCTGAACCGAACCGAATTGGGAAACGATATATTTTGAACAAATTTGTTCCACTATTTTTTTTTTAACAAAACAAAGTACTATTTTAAAGTTTTGTAGAAAGTATTACTGTACATAAATAACCTTATATCTTCCTTGAATAATCTAAACTACCTATACTTATTCTCTAGTCAATGATAAATGCAATTCAGACTCATCGTAGTACATGTTCATTGACAAATCTTCTGTTTTCTTGAGTCCTAAGTCACCAGAATGCTGAGCAAGTGCGAGAGCGAAAGCAGGAACGAGAGAGTCAAACATGAAAATAACTTGTGATCCAGACCACCTACAGAACATATATATA
>JAUPMG010000006.1:17270383-17284813 GCA_031762675.1 Pachysandra terminalis
TGGCTATAATAGCTGAAGGTGTTCCAGAGTCTGATACGAAGCAGTTGATTGCATATGCACGGGCAAATAACAAGGTGAGAAACAATAACAGATCTGAGAAACATGGATTATATGATGTTCGATCACGTGGAAATGCATTACATTATAAATTTCCATTCATTCGAAGAAAAAGAATTCCCTGTTATAAATGCTTATTTGGGTTATACAACCAGTTGAAAGGTGAAATGGTGTCTCCAAATTTAATCTTTCTTCAAAACTGTTGGTGTTTGCAGGTTGTTATTGGGCCAGCAACTGTTGGAGGCATTCAAGCTGGGGCTTTTAAAATTGGGGACACTGCCGGAACGATTGATAATATAATCCAATGCAAGCTTTACCGACCTGGATCTGTTGGATTTGTCTCCAAATCTGTATGCATTTATTTTAGCTGTTCCTCTCTTACTCCAAATTCATAAAATGTTGGTCAGTCTGCATTAATTACCATATTAGTAGGTTGCATATGCAATGCACATGAATGATAAAAGACAAATCATTTATAATTAGACTATTCAACTAAACTTTCGCTGCAGTTGTTGCGAATTTTTCCTGTTGGACAAGTGCTCTAGGTAAGTACATGTTACTAGTTCCTCAATGGACATTTCCATTGAGTAGCTTTGAGATTTAAAATTTTCATTGAATGTATAATTTTGCATGTGAATTTTTTCAATTGGTTTCCTGCATGTGAAAGAAAGCAGCTATTCTACTGCTTCTTCATGAGGTTGGCTTTTCGCTTTTGAATAAGCAGAAGCTGGTGGTACCAAATGTGTTTTCTTTAACTCGATAATTTGTTTTAACCCAAAGCACCTACAAACACTTGTTTAAGCATTGCCAAACACCATGTTAACAAATAACTTATATGTAATATAATTCTTAATAGAATACTATATGTCATACCGAATGGATTGTGCTTGAAGTTACCTTCAATCAAGTGATAATTTCTCGTTCAAAATCCAAACCCAACCCAGTGTGGTTCAAAATCTAGGCATCCATCGTGATTATATTAATCTGCAATTACTTATGGAATTCCTGGGTACTAGTTAGATATGGTTTTCATGTGTTATTAAATTCTGGCTGTCTAACCTCAGCTCTATGTATAATGGATAAATCTAGGGCAACCAAAGTTTTAGCCATCTGAATGTCCAGTACACTCTCCATATTATTAAATTATTATCATGTCAGAAACTGTATTTATTCTCTTATATTCATAGACAGCAGAGAAGAAAAAAAAAGGAATATTTGAAGGAACACCATACTAACCTGTCAGTGAATCCCAAAAGTGACAAACAAATAAACTGTTGAATACAAAAACAGTCCACGTTTGGTCGGTTTTGGTCGGGTTGATGTCAAGCCATATCCAAAAATTGGTGGTTTTAGAGATAATCTTAGTACCAAAACATACTGATTCCCAAACTGATCAACCCAACCCAAAACCAGGTCTGTTGTTATGGTTTGGACCTTTAGCTGAACCCATCCAAACCAAAATGTAATTTCTTTAGGAGGTGGTTTGGGTTGGTCAGGTCAAGAGAAAATTGCAGAATTATTTTTTATTATTTCTATGTGTGTAGGTTAGGTTCAGTGTGGACTCATTTTATTGGAAGCATCAGCCCAAAGAAACCGATCTGATTGGATTTATTGTTTCAACTAAGAACCGAATTGAATTGTGAAAAACCAATAGCAACCGAACTTCTAGCCAGATTGGGTTGAGTTTCAGGTTAAACCTAACTGAGTTTCACCCCTAGAATACAATATGAGGACAGGTAGACGGGTGAGAAGTACTAGATTTGGAATACTGGTGTCAAACAATTTACCTATGGTAGCTGAATTGGTAGGACCCAATTTTTCCATGTGCTCTTCATATAATCCCTCTTTGCATACCCAGTTTCAACCCCAAAATTGTTTCCTTATGGCAAAAGAGCCCTGCATTCTGATGTCATTTTTAAATCTTAGTAGACTCGTGAAAAAATTCGTACATATGGGTGGAAGCTATGTTACACGACTCTTCTATTCACCCTGAAAATACCTGTGTTGACATGACATGGACACAGCAATGTCCGTCTTTCTTTTTTTTTTTTGTATATATTTACACACCCAAACCATGTTGACAATTATAAATATTTTTTAAAAAAAAGTACACACTCAATATGTACTATTTTTCTCCTTTCTTTTGGCATTCGTCCAGGAAAGGAGTTGTGGTTTCCCAAATATATGTATTTAGATTTGTTTTGAAATCGTTAATATGTTTTACTATGATCATCAACTAGTTGTGATAAGCCATTGATGGTGATGATGACTACCTAGTTTTAATTCGTTTAAAACGAATAGAAATTGTTCCTATATATTGGTACTTCAATCTAATAGTACTACCTAATTTAACTATACTTGACTCAATAAGCTAAAATATATAATATATTGGTCCGAATCCCCCTATCCTGAGATATGAGGATTAGACGAGTTTGACACACACATCACCCGAATCCATGAAGCAATGGGTTCAAGGACCCTCCATGTGGACTATCCAAAGGGTCTCTAGTTAGGTGAATGGTCTTAGACTTGCTGTTTCATCCCTCCACTTGGCAGAAAACCCTTGTCTCACCAAGAAACTGAGCCTGGTGAGACAGACTAGGAGTCCTTTTCATAAAATAAGTAGTGAAGATGCCATGTCCTTTTGGCCCTTCTTGCCCTTGCTGTTCTTCTTTTTCCTTCTTGTTTGTCTTTGAAGGGAAAGAGACGAAGTTGTAAAGGAGTGAGCCTCTTTGTGAGAGGAATGCATGATAGAGTTGTGGGTATAGGTAGTTGTGAGAAAAGGGGAGAAGAAAAGAGTAAGTTGAAAAGAAGTGATCTATATTGTAGAAGCGGCTTCACAGAAATCGGTGTTACGGTTTGGAAAAGTGATGGGTATGGGAATCAGGTAGTTGCTAGAGGAAGTTTGAAGAGCTGTTAGTTTATACTTTTATACTCTGTAGTTACGAAAGAACATCTTCTTTTGACAAAATTGGCCCCATTGTTTTTGTATTCTTAGAATAAAACATAGTGACATATTTGGCAAGACATTGCCTAAAATGTAAAGGAATAGATAATCCAATTTGGAAACAAAAATGCCACCCTTCTTTTTTGGGCTTAAAAACATTGATATTTTGTTTTGACATGGTGTACTATAGCATGCCATTTTAATTTGGTAAATTTACCATTGTAATTATATTCTTTATTCACCAGAAAGAGGTATATCCTATAGTTAAATGAGTGATATAATAATAATCCTCTTGTGGGTCTAGCTAATGGAGGGGCCTGTTCCCATGGATGTTGGCTGCTGCCACATCTCCTGACTTTCCATCTTTAGCACTGTCATTTCTATCTTAAATACTCAAAATACTTTCACTAGCTTTTGTATTAAGCATGGAATTTTAAATTCAGTAGGAATGTCATAAATAGAGTTATAGTTCATGGTTTTTGCTTGTTTTTCTATTTCCATGTACTAATATGTTTGTGTTCTTAGGGTGGAATGTCTAATGAACTTTATAATACAATTGCACGTGTAACAGATGGGATATATGAAGGTACTCATCACTATTGTAATTTTACTGTTATTTTTATTGATGCCTTACCATATGCAAGTTTAGGTTTAAAATAAATGTTGGATAAATATTGAAACTTTTTCAGGCATAGCGATTGGAGGAGATGTTTTCCCAGGTTCAACTCTTTCTGATCATGTCCTGCGATTTAACAACATTCCACAGGTAATCATAATTCACATGAGTTTTCATAGCGCCTTTGGAAGATTTGCTTACTGTTTGTCTGGTTTTTCTTATCAGAGATAATGAAATAGAAGTTATATACATTTTTCTTCATGAAATAGCTTAAATATGCCCGTAATATATAAGCGTGCACCTTCTTTGCATTCTGAATGTTCTCGAAACTCAAAACCTGCGCCCCCCCACCCTCTTCAAAGTCTCTTTCGTTAATACTTCAGCGTCGTGACCAAAAATAGTTTTTTTTGTTAAAGTTTTGTGAGTTAAAAAATTTCATTGGTTTAAGATTTTGGATTCTTAAACAATTTACTGTACCTGATGATTACAAAATCGAAAAACTTGTCTAGTTAATTCTAGTTTTGTTTTCAATTTATGAGTTACCTACTTAGGGGAACTTGGCGTACTAGGAAGCCAAACACAGTTGACACAAGTTCGAAAGTGTCTTGAGTCTCTTGACATATATTTTTTACAATGTTGTAACGAGAAATTTTGGAATTCAACCTAGAAGCTATACCTAATTTTTTTTTTTGTGAGCACAGCCGAAATCTTAGAAGCAATCTTATCTTTTCTACAGCACTCAAAAAGTATATCTGCTTGGAAAATGCATAATGTTTACAATCTAATTCCAGCACTATGCTTAGAATAGCATGAAATGAATGATGTGAAGCTATAGCACCGTGACCATTTCATTCTACCATGTAGAACGTTTCCTCAGATTGTTTCATCTTTTTTTTTAACCTATTTTTGATTGATTCAGGTCAAAATGATGGTTGTGCTTGGAGAACTTGGCGGCCGAGATGAATACTCCCTAGTTGAAGCCCTAAAACAGGGGAAGATCAATAAACCAGTCGTTGCTTGGGTTAGCGGAACGTGTGCACAACTCTTCAAGTCAGAAGTGCAATTCGGTCATGCTGTGAGTTATATTACCTGAATACTTTAAGCTATTCTAGTTGGCTCCAGAACATCTCTAATTGTTCTTACATTTTTTAATTCAGGGAGCCAAAAGTGGTGGTGAGATGGAGTCTGCACAAGCAAAAAATCAAGCATTAAGGGAAGCGGGAGCTATGGTTCCCACTTCATTTGAAGAATTTGAGGCTGCAATCAAGGAGACATTTGAGAAGCTTGTACGTTTTCAATATCACATATCCTATTAGCTCTGCATAGTAATAATTCCTTCCTTTCTTTTCAATCTTTAGGTAGACTTGTGCATAATCTATCTAGCTTATTCGGTATGCATGATTTCTTTTGTGTTAGGTTGAAGAAGGTAAGATCGCACCAGTTAAAGAAGTTAAGCCACCTCAGATTCCCGAGGACCTTAACACTGCAATCAAAAGTGGGAAAGTCCGTGCTCCAACTCATATTATTTCCACCATCTCTGACGACCGAGGTTCGATCAGATCCTTATATCTTCTGACTGCAACCTTCAGGAATTTGATGGCGTGTACTGGATTCTGATTGTACTAAATTATTCTTTTTCTCGTCCATTTGCAGGTGAGGAACCATGTTATGCTGGCGTTCCCATGTCCTCTATTGTTGAACAGGGTTATGGAGTGGGTGATGTTATCTCTCTTTTGTGGTTCAAACGCAGTCTTCCCCGTTACTGTACACAGTTTATTGAGGTATATTTCTTTGGATATTTAAGACCATTACGAGCCAGCTTCCTCCTCTCTCTCTCTCTCTCTCTCTCTCTCAACTGTGTCTGCATTTAGTCTTCTGCAATTTTTTATTTATTATTATTATTATTATTATTAATTTTTATTTTTATTTTTTGGAATTGTCTCATAAAAACACATGATATTGGTTAGATTTGCATTATGTTGTGTGCCGACCATGGTCCCTGTGTCTCTGGTGCTCACAACACTATAGTTACAGCAAGGGCTGGAAAGGATCTAGTTTCCAGCCTTGTCTCAGGTAAGCAAAATACACATGATGGCATCTAATTTAAAATTTTGTGTTACACATCACTTCAGTTGCTAAAAAGGTGGTTTGTGAGAGTTGGTATATAATAGGAAAAAAGAAATGAACTAAGTTTCTGAAACAGGGTTACTTACTATTGGTCCTCGATTTGGTGGGGCTATCGATGATGCAGCTCGATACTTCAAGGATGCTTATGATAGAGTAAGTATTCATCGAATTCTTAGTGTTTGTGAGCTGCCAAAGTTTGGAAAAGCTCAAATTTTACTTCCATGTTTCTTCTTAGGGTCTTTTGCCTTACGAGTTTGTTGAAGCTATGAAAAAGAAGGGTATCCGTGTACCGGGAATCGGACACAGGTATTGAAATTTGCTAATAAATCTGTTTTACAATCAAGTATATTTTTATTTTATTTCTTTGTGACGTGGAACCCCGACCCCACTTACTGGGGACAGGGTAAACCCTTGATGCATGGCCCCACCCACAAGGACCATATATCAGGTAAGCCCGAGGACTCGAACCTGGGACCTCTAATTCCTGAGCTGGAGAGCTTGTTAGTTGAGCTAACCGGTGTGGGTTAGCTGATAGATCTATTTCTAGATCAAATTTTTAGTTTTATCAGAATTAGAATTCTTTCTTACTTCTGGATAGCTCCCATTTCAAATGCTAAATCCAAGATACATTAATTTGCTTATGTTGAAAAGGATCAAGAGAGGAGATAACAGAGACAAGAGAGTAGAGCTACTACAACGGTTTGCACGCTCACATTTCCCTTCAGTCAAATACATGGAGTATGCAGTTGAAGTTGAAACCTACACGCTGTCCAAGGCAAACAATCTGGTACTTAACGTGGATGGTGCCATTGGGTCCCTTTTCTTGGATCTTCTTGCCGGTAGTGGATTGTTCAGCAAGCAAGAGATCGATGAGATTGTTGAGATCGGATACCTGAATGGACTTTTCGTGCTGGCACGCTCGATTGGTCTGATTGGGTGAGTAGCACATTTCTTAGAATTATTTTATTTATGATTTTGCATCTTGTGTTTCACATTGCTGGTAAGGTAAAAACAAGTCCATGGTCTTAAACATACAAACCATAGTGTTTAAATTTGATATCGGATCGGGGATCGTCCTGGTCTGATATCGAGTTGGATCGGCTGATCCAAAACCTGGCCGAAATATATATATATATATATATAAGAAAATAAACTTTTTGAGGGGTGCCAGACGATCGATATTGGACCGTCCGATCTGACTCGATTTCTGACCGAGTCAAATAATTTTTAATAAAATAGGATCGGCTTGGGATCATGACTCGTCCCGAGTTGGATTGGCCAATCCGGACTGGGATCAGCTGATCCTTTACACCATGATACAAATCTTTTACACCATGATAGAAACATATCAAGACTTAACTCCAATCCCATGGTGTTGTAGCCACTAATACTGGGTGACAAGCTCCACGCGGTCCAGTCTTGGTCAGATGGTGTTGTAGCCACTAATACTGGGTGACAAGCTCCACGGGGTCCAGTCTTGGTCAGATGGTGTTGTAGCCACTAATACAAGTACGATTCACATTAGTGACAGAAACTGGTGGATATCTGTCCTTTTCTTTAAATAATTTTCCTCCAAACACAGCTTGGCTGGGGTCTCTCCTATCCAGGAGAATACAAAATTTAGTTGGACCACACGGGTTGCCAGTAACTGAGTTAGGGCCACAACGGGGGGGCATCCTTAAATCAACTGTTAGTACCCTCCACAGGTGAGGCATTCCTCTAGATAGATGACCCGTATCCCTCGAACATTTTCCTTTATATCTTTAAAACAAAATGAGAAAGCAGCAAAAGAAAATTCGGATGAGATGGTACCTATCTGTGGAAACAATTTGGTTCAGTGATGGGGACCCATAGAGCCATATCTTGGTTAGCTTGTCCTTAACGTGTAGTTTGATCGCGATTTGTGAAAATTGCAGGCACACATTTGACCAGAAGAGACTAAAGCAGCCGCTGTACCGTCACCCATGGGAGGATGTTCTCTACACCAAGTGACAAAGTTTCAGAGAACAGGTTTAACATGACCTGCTTTCAGCAAAATTTCTACTTTTTATCTTTTGTCAATTTTTATTCTACCAATTCTCTGGGAGTGATCTTAAGAGCTATGGATAGTTTGTACTACTGGTTGCATGTTGTAAGCCCTCTTTTTTCCAATTTATTAGCAATTAAAGAGAGAAAGTTCTCTATCATTTATTGATATAAACTTGGTTTCCTTGAAGAGCTATCATTTGTAGTCGAGTATAAGTTTAAAGTAAAATATAGCAGAAACTAAAGCTCCGTTTGGATGCTAAGAGTATACCAGAAAGTTCGTTGGGAAAGTAATAGCCAGAAAGTAATTTATGTTGGAAAGTGAAATTTAATTTTCTTGGAAGCTTTTTGGTTGTGTCAGGAAAATGTATGATTGAGAGAAAATTTTGATATTAATGTTTGGTTAATAGGAATGAACGAGAAAAGTTTTTTATCTGTCCATTTTACCCTTTATTGTACAAGTGCAGGATAAAGGAAGCTTTGGTGGTGAAGAGTAGGATGGGGAACATGCTTTTCTCCTCACCTTTTCATTTTCCTTTCCCACAAATTCCTTTCATTTTTTTGTCGGAAAACAAATATGGCCTTTTTTTTGCAGTAAAAAGAGTTTGATTGAAACATTTTATGTGAGGCCCGCACTTTCTGTGTATCCAAACATGCATATTATACAGGAAAGTCGTCTTTCCTTTATTTTCCCACAAAACCCGGCTTTCCAAATGGAGCCTAAGAGACAGACTGAAAGGAGTTGCAATATCTCACTATACTCTGAATTTTTAAGGCAGTATGAGCATCCCTGAGGTGATTTCTGTTTGGATAGTCGAAATACCAATGCGTGTTTGGATATTTGGAAAGTTTGGATCCCACATAAAATGTTTCAGTTAAACACTTTTGACTGTAGTAAAACGGCTTTTTTAGTTTTCTGATAAGAATGAAAGGAATTTGTAGGAAATGAAAATAAAAATGTGAGGAGAAGAGCATGTTACCTACCCTACCCTTCACAACTAAAGCTTTCTTCTTTCTGGTAAAGGGTAAAATGGGTAGATGAATTTTTTTTTCATTCATTCTTGTTAACCAAACATCAACATCGATATTTTTTTTTTATCATAGTTGTAAATTTTCCAGATTCAATCAAACAGTTTTCAGAAAAATTAAATTTCACTTTCCAATAGATTACTTTCTCAACGAACTTTTCGAGATTTTCTTGGCTGCCAAACAGAGGCAAAGGGAAGTTTTCAAGGGAGGTGTTTATAGTTTGGAGAATTCTACTATGCCGACCTCGGCATAGTATCAACTGATTATTAACGGTTGAGATTTTATAGTAAACAAAATTGATGGTTGTAAATGAAGTTCTCTACTATACAGATTAACAAATATCGGCATTGTAGACTAACTCTTATAGTTTATCATAAAGAAGAGTTAGTATATACTCTATAATGCTGACATTTTCTCATCTGTGCAATGAAGAACTTAATCTAAGCCGTCAAATTCTTTTATATAAAAAATCTTAACCGTTAACAATTGGTTGGTATGATGCCGACCTCGGCATAGTAGAATTCTCCTAAAAACGAAAGGGAGGTAGACCATAGTGCCGACATTTGCTCATATATAGTGGAGAACTCTTTCTAAGCCGTCAAATGTTTTTATGTATAAAATCACAACCATTAACAATAGCTTGGTGCTATGCCGAGGTCGGCAGAGCAGAATCTCCAAAGAAGGGATAAAACAACGTAATATACTTTTTGCCTTATATGCTGTGGATGGTGGGCTCCATTTCTATATATCCGAACTGTAGAACGAGAAAGCACGTCGTGCGCGGCCCTATGCAGAAAGCAAAGGATCAGCTCAACGTTTTAGACTGCATTGACTTTTTTCTTTGATCTTAACCACGTGGTGTCCTCTCAACATCCACTTAGGTGTAGGACTGATCTATGTTCGGAGCGGGTGCATTAAAGGTAAAACCCTGATCACGAATACTTCTAGTGGGATTTTTTAGTGGGATTCGAACTTGCCTCCGGCGGCGCCCGCTAGAGTCCAACTTCCTACCAACTGAGCCACACATCGGTGGTTAGAATGCATCGACTTTACTTTACAGTTTAGAATGATTCTATTCCGAAAACGTCAAACTAAATATGCATGAACCTTGTATGCTTCCCCATCTCTCTCTCCTTCAATTTGTATCTATTTATTTTCTTCCAATAATACCCCCCACATTGTCAAGAATCAAGATCATATTAGTACACTGCACCACCACACCTTTGTGTCAATGGTTTTAAGCATATCACTGTTAGGTGGAGCCACTAGGGGAAGGCCCCCAATTGCACATGTATCTTCACGTGACATATGTCGTGATTGTGATATTCCATGTACGTCGGTCAATTCGATTATTAGATAAGCATCAGGTCATGTTGATTGAGTTATCTTGTTTTATTTTCCTATATTAATTTATATTGATGGAGCTAAAGTGCTTTCATCGAATCTTTATAAAACCCTCGCTCCTCTCTTTCCAAATAATAATAATAATAATAATAATAATAATAATAATAAAAACTGCTTAATATTATAGCTGCATTTAGCCCAGTTTATATAAGTGTTTATTTCAGCTTATTTTTATTAAAGTATTTTTTAAAATTAAAAGTGTGTTTGGTAATACCTATTGAGTAAGTGCTTACCCATAAGCACTAAATGAAGGTTACTCATAAGAAAAAGCTGTCTATTTTTAAACGTTAATAATATTTTCATAATATCTATTTTATCCTTAAACTTTTAT
Organism: Pachysandra terminalis; assembly: GCA_031762675.1. Classification (NCBI taxonomy): domain Eukaryota; kingdom Viridiplantae; phylum Streptophyta; class Magnoliopsida; order Buxales; family Buxaceae; genus Pachysandra; species Pachysandra terminalis. The sequence goes on from JAUPMG010000006.1 coordinate 17,280,920, forward strand.
AAACACTAGAATAAATGTTATTTCTAAATTTTAATAATATTTTCTTAATACTTATTTTACTCCTGAACTTTTATAAGTACTTAAAATAAATACATTTATCAAACGCTATTTTCTTCAAGTAAACATTTTATTGTTAATGTGAATAAGTGCTCTCATTGAACCATTTATTCAATGAGTGCTTATCTAAAAACACAAGCCATGTTAAACATAGCATATGAATTTCAATCATACCCATCAGTCCTCACACCCATAGAACTCTTTAGCCTTACGTCAAGTCTCTCATTTGCAAAAGAAATTCTTTTTATTTCTTTATGATCATCAGCACCTTGAAATATACCTAATTTCATAATATGAAGCTACAATAAGCCTTCTATTAAAAAAACACAACCTACCATACTGAGATGATTATTTCTCAAACTTGTATTTGTCCAATTGTAAGTAGAATCTATTTTAAGCCTTTTAGGCCTACATAGCATCAACAACATTTTCTACATCAAAACGAATGATTCGTCTTTTTCATTTTATATGATTTTATGAAGATATATTGTCCAGAGCAAAAATGGCAAAACATCAACTAATATGTAAAGGTATGTATGTCACGCGTCCAACTAATTTTATTGTACATATATCCAATTGATTTTGTCGTCTAATGATTACATGAGAAACAATTAAATACGTGCACATTTACGTGTACACGTTCTAACTGATGTTCTATTAGTTGGTTCGAAAAGAAATGCTATCAATTTATCCAAAAAAATTATGCTTTTTATAATTTTTAAGGAAAAGTTATACTTTGATCTCTAAGGTTTGTGATAATTGCAAGTATACTCTTAAGGTTTTTGAAATTATAATAACATTTTTCATAAAAAACCTAACGAATAAATCAACCAAAAATATTGAGTCATTGACTGATATATCCCCTATAAACCATTCTTCTAATTTTTTTTTTTTTTATATATGTTTTTGCTTTTTTTCCTTAGATAAATGATTGAACTGCGACGTTAAAGCAGAATGACTTTTTAATCTAAAGACTAAAAAAGATATTTTAGACCTAAAATTTATGCCCTTTATCCAAAACTCATTCAATTCTTTATAAGGGATGTACCCTTAAATAATTCGTAATTCAATGTTCTTATTTGATGAACTCCCTTATAAGGTTTCAATAAAGAGTATTATTAGGATTTACCAACGAAAGTTGCCCGGAGTGGAAGGGGCTCTGGTCGCTTAAGCAAGAGGTCTCGAGTTCGAGCCCTTGTGGATGCAGCAAACTTTCTTAGGAGAGGTCTCCCATCTTGGCACCCCACCATACCTTGAAGGATTAGTCCTGGGCAAAAGCCTGGGGATACCTTGGGAAACCAAAAAAAAAAAAAAATATCTCTAGAGGATTTAACTGTAATATCATAAACCTCAGCGAACAAAGTATAATTTTCCCGAATTTTAATACGAAATGACCAATCAAGCTTTGTTACAGGAAATACTGCAGGTGATAAGCGCCTCACTGTCCTGCTTCCAGCCTCTACTTATAGAACCTGCCGTTGATATTTCAAACTTTCCTGGAGGCTGGAGTGCAAAGTTAAAAAAAACAAAACTCGTTCCCAAATCTGAAATCCCAACCCAGCGAAAAGCCAAGAAGCTTTCCAGTCGTCTTCTTCAAACAAATCAGCAAACCAAACCATCAACTCTAAGCACTAATTCGTTCTTAAAGAAGCAGAAGAAGAAGTTGCAGAGAGCCCTTTAGAACCCATTCCTATTCGCCATTAAACCCTAAAGAAGAAGAAAGAAGGGGAAAGAGGAAAAAGAAGGAATAATAATACTAATAGAAGGACTTGTATTTATGGCTTCGAAGGGAACTAGAGGAACCAATGCTCAACAAGCCCACTCCTCCTCAGGTGCTAGCAACGTTCGAGTCTACCAGTCCGACTCCATGAGCAAAGCCATTGCACAGTACACCGTCGATGCTCGCCTTCATGCCGTCTTCGAACGGTCCGGCGAGTCCGGTAAGTCTTTCGATTACTCACAGTCCATGAAAACCACCACTCAATCTGTACCTGAACAAGAGATCACTGCTTACTTGTTGAGAATTCAACGAGGCGGTCAGGTTCAACCCTTCGGTTGTATGCTCGCCGTCGACGAATCCAATTTCCGGGTGATCGCTTACAGCGAAAACGCCACTGAAATGCTTGCCCTAACCCCTCAATCCGTCCCGATTCTTGAGAAACCCGAAACCCTAACGATTGGTACAGATGTCCGTACACTTTTCACCCAATCGAGTGCAATTCTGCTCGAGAAGGCTTTCGGAGCGCGAGAGATTACGTTGCTGAACCCTGTTTGGATCCATTCCAAGAATTCAGGGAAACCCTTTTACGCAATCTTGCATAGGATTGACGTCGGAATTGTTATTGATTTGGAGCCTGCAAGGACAGAGGAGCCTGCTTTGTCGATCGCCGGAGCTGTCCAGTCTCAGAAGCTCGCCGTTCGTGCGATTTCACGGTTGCAGTCGCTTCCCGGCGGTGATATTAAGCTTCTGTGTGATACTGTGGTTGAGAATGTCCGGGAGCTCATCGGATACGACAGGGTTATGGTATACAAGTTTCATGAGGATGAGCACGGAGAGGTTGTCTCCGAGAGCAAGCGGCCGGACTTGGAACCTTACATTGGGCTACACTATCCGGCCACCGACATACCCCAGGCTTCGAGGTTTTTGTTCAGACAGAACCGGGTTAGGATGATCGTCAACTGCCATGCCACGCCGATCCAGGTGATCCAAGATGAAGGCCTAATGCAGCCTCTGTGTTTAGTCGGTTCGACGCTTAGGGCTCCACACGGATGCCATTCCCAATACATGGCTAACATGGGCTCGATCGCCTCGTTAGCAATGGCAGTTATCATTAACGGGAGCGATGAAGAGGTTGCCGGCGGCCGTAACTCGATGAGACTATGGGGACTTGTAGTGTGCCATCACACGTCGGCAAGGTATATTCCTTTCCCGCTTCGTTACGCCTGTGAGTTCCTCATGCAAGCCTTTGGACTTCAATTGAACATGGAATTGCAATTGGCATCCCAATTGTTGGAGAAACATGTTTTAAGGACACAGACTCTTTTATGTGATATGCTTCTACGCGACTCGCCTACCGGAATTGTTACTCAAAGCCCGAGTATCATGGACCTTGTGAAGTGCAACGGAGCCGCACTTTACTACCAAGGAAAATATTACCCTCTAGGTGTCACGCCAACCGAGGCACAGATTAAGGATATTGCAGAGTGGCTGTTGACAAGCCATGGTGACTCGACTGGGTTGAGCACAGATAGTTTGGCCGATGCTGGGTACCCCGGAGCAGCCTCACTCGGAGATGCAGTTTGTGGGATGGCCGTGGCATATATCACCACAAGGGATTTCTTGTTCTGGTTCCGGTCCCACACTGGAAAAGAGATCAAGTGGGGAGGTGCGAAGCATCATCCGGAGGATAAGGATTATGGCCAAAGGATGCATCCACGTTCGTCATTTAAGGCCTTCTTGGAAGTGGTTAAGAGCCGGAGTTTGCCATGGGAAAATGCAGAGATGGATGCTATTCACTCTTTGCAGCTTATATTGCGGGACTCTTTTAGGGATGCCGAGGAAACGAATTCTAAGGCTGTGGCAAATGCTGCAAATCTTGGAGGTTTGGATTTACAAGGGATGGATGAGCTGAGCTCGGTAGCGAGAGAAATGGTTAGACTGATTGAGACTGCTACAGTTCCAATATTCGCAGTAGACATTGATGGCCGGATAAATGGGTGGAATGCGAAAGTGGCAGAGTTGATTGGGCTCTCGGTTGAAGAAGCTATGGGAAAGTCATTGGTTCATGATCTTGTTTATAAGGAATCCATGGAGGTTGTTGACAAGCTTCTTTATCG
>JAUPMG010000006.1:17299330-17323533 GCA_031762675.1 Pachysandra terminalis
CCCTTCAATCTTCTTCACTAAAGAGATTTCTCTCATTCATTTGCTTCTTTTAGAACAAGGGTTGGTCGTCGGCGCAGAAAATGGGTTGCTCGAAGAAGATGGGTTGCTCGGAGAACGTCGTCGTTCGTCCTTCTCTGTTTTTTTTTTCTTGTTGAAACTCCTTCAATCTTCAGAGAGAAATGAGATGAGAGAAATCTCATTCATTTGTTTCTTTTATAACAAGGGTATAATGGTAAAAATATTTTTAATATTTTTGATAAAAAAAATTAAAAAAACATAAATAGAAAGGCAATTTCAGGTAAAGGCACTTTGCTTCTAAAAAGCTACCATTAATCCTAATTTTCCTAAGAGAGACTTTTCCAAAGATCTTTTTGGCATTACTTCTAAAAAGCTACCATTAATCCTAATTTTCCTAATTAATTAAAGGAAAAACAAACTGCAGCATCATCACAGCTCTCTTAGCGTCCATACATTCATGGCTTCTCTTGGGATTTTCATTGTAATTACTCTTCTTCTTCTTCTTCTTACTCTCGTTCCATCACCCTTTGCAAGAGCCGACGACGAATTCATTCACCGAGAGTGTCATAACGCCGAGGTACCGGTAACATGCATTGAGTGTGTTAAATCCGATCTCCGGGGTGCGACAGCTGACGCCGAAGGGCTCGCCGTCATCCTTGTGGACTGTGTGAGCAACCACGCTAGTAACTTGCAAGGCAACATGTCAATGTTAGCTGCATCTACCAGTAATGCTACATTGGAACAGGTCTACCAAGAGTGTAGTCAATGGTTTTCTTCAGCCAAGAAACGATTGTATGCTGCAACTACTGCTCTGAAGACCAGTGGCTATGACAGTGCGGACCAGTCGGTGTGTGTGGGTCTGAATTACCTTCAAACAGGCCGGACCCAGATCCAAGCTCTGGATTGTTTTCTGAAGAGATGGTCTCTGAGTTTAGTTTTTATGAAGAGCTGGCTCAGGCGGCTATGAGAATTATCAATCGCCTACGGTGAACTAATGGTAATTGTATTAATGAAGAATGTATCTCATCAACCATTACAGGAAGGAAACTTCTGTAATAAGCTTTACTTATTATATATTATGAGGTAAATAAGATGAGAATTAAAGCTTGTTTCGGCTTCTTAAAACACTGACAAACTTCGGAGCATTTCTGAATTGCACTTTTTTTTTTTTTGTTGGTAACCTGAAAGGCTATGTTGCCTTAATTTATTTGGTAAGGGGATTCAGGTTTGTTGAGACCTCACTAATTTGATTTATGGGTGTTGGTCCGGAATGGAATGGGGCCAACTTCGACTTGCTTCTCGGTCTGTGCGTGGTTCTAGCTCTAGGTCGTAGGGTCGAAGCGTGCGTGGGTGTGCCAGAACTTTTGTAAGTTCACCTGATCAAAAGACAAGTTATGTTGGTCAAACTGCGTAATTTGATGGTTAAGGTAAATCGGTCGATACGTGACCAATTGTAAATCAAACGATTGTAAGGTTCACGATCTCGAAGGACCAATAGCTGATTCAGAGAATCTGATTTTACGCGATCAATGACACTCTTTGTATTAAAACAAGTAGAACAGGGGGTCAATACACAAGTTAGAGTGGTAAATTTTCTAATTTGAAAAGACAAAATAATAACATGGAAAATATAAAACCTCTGGCCGTTCCTTAAGCTCTGCTCGTGGGGTGTGACTAAACTACTTCACGTTGCACAAGTCAACATGTAAGGGACTAACATGAGGGTCTCCGTAAATCTCCAACTATGATTCATTCTTTGCTGGCTAAAGGGATCTTCTGCGAGAAACTCAGTCCAAAGAGAGAAGTATGTGTAGTAGGATCTTTGCAGGAGCTAACGATTAACTGGCGATCGCTGAGGATCATAAACTAAGCTAGACTGTGATAATCTAAGTTTGAGAAGCTATGGAATTCTCTGACTGATTTGTTGTGGATGCAGTGGAGAGCTCTCTCGTTCTGGCCGGTCTTTCTTTTATAACCCATTATGGCAACCGTTCAGCGATTTATTGCATAATGGATGGTTACTGTTTCTTACTTGCTAACATCTGGCCCACTCTTCCTTGTAAGCATGTTCGCATGTCCTAGTGATGATGGCGAACTGGGCTTGGGCTGATTCTTCTTGGGTTGCGTCTTTATATTGGTCTCAGAAGCCTTTTTAACCTCACTGTCTCGGTGCGTGTGGGTTAACAGACTGCTGAACCAGCCTGGTCTAAGGGGTTCTGGTCCGACCTAAACAATGGGCCAACCCAATTGGGCAAGCAAAAAGAAAATAATAATAATAAAATAATATATATATATATATATATAGATAGATATCGGGTTGCATATTGCACGTTGCTTATGTTAAGAAAGAAAGATCAACATGGATGGAGAACACAAATCAAGCACATACAAACACAACGATTTAAATAGACATCAGGTTCTATATTCTCATGAGTTCATAAAATAAGTATTACAAGAGCAATCACAAAAAATATGATGAATACTCCGTAGTTAGGGTCAAACAAAATAGTAAGTAAAATTACTATTTTATCCTTCGACCTCTATAAAATTCAGGAGAGTCGATGACTAGATCATCAGTACTTCCCGAATGCCTTAATAACATCAGTATCCACATAACAACTTCCTCACATATATAATTCTATGGCATACTGAAAGAAAAAAAAATAATATTTATTTTATAACATCCACAATGATAATGATATGAGGGAAGAAAATTGTTTGCGGTATTTCGCTGCGATTTTTCTGACGGTATTAACCATAGGACGCCACATGTACAAGGCCATTACTGGCTAAGGTGGAAGTCGGTTAAGGTAGAAACCGGTTTGAGGACTTTTTTTGTCTGTTAGGGTTTTAGAAATAGTCAGTCACCCTTTTTAGTGTTGTTTATGTGGATTTGTGCAATTGGTAAAGTAGAAAACATCGCACCAAATATCGTAGACGATTTGCTTTCTAATATGAGTCATGCGGATAATTCGTCACTCCTTATCCCAGACGAAGATCTTCTGTGAACTTGGGCTATGTGAACCTCACACAAGGTAGACACCTGTCTCAAGCAGGCTCACTAAAAAGGGTGGCCATCACCGATTATGGTAGAAACTGGTTAAGGTAGAAGCCGGTTTTATGTTCATAGATCTCTTAGGGTTTTATAAAGATAGGTCACCCTTTTTAGTGGGGTTCATCTGGGGATAGGTGTCAAGCTCGTATGAAGTTTACACGAGGTTCACACAGCCCAAGTTTACAGAAGATCCTCGTCCCCCCCCCCCCCCCCCATCCCTAATGTGAATAGAAATCCTCTATTACTATCGATACCACCCTTACAACCAACTAAAGGAGAAGGAGTCTGTGTACATCACAAGCAAGAGTTAACGATTTGTAGTAGAGGATTTGATATCCTCTAACTGCTAGGAGCAGATTAGGGCAACAAATGGATTAATTTGATCAAATATTGTCTGGAACGGATTAATTTGATCAGATATTGTCTGGAACGAGATAGCTGAAACATCGGCTGCCGCATATATACACGGATGTACATTGTGCGTTTCTATGTAATCAAATCTTCTAAAAGTTGAAATATATAGTGTGTATCTGTACACGTCCGTAGACATGCATCATGAACTCACGCTGCAGCTGATACTGCAGCCATCTCGTTCGAGATAATGTAATCCCGATTAATTTGAACTCTTAAAATCACCAGCTTGACATTGGCAACTCGATCGGTGCAGTGAACCATAGCATAGAGGATTAATATATATAAAAACTTTCTTGCAGCTCCAGCGATTCTGGACTTCCAGGATAACGTCTTTTTAGCTTGTCCAATCATAATATGATTGAGTGGAGAGTCATTGACTCGACGGTCAGGATTGGTCAGTTACACTGTCTAACGTTGTTATCAGAGTGTAACAAACAAAGTGGATGCCGTTAGTCGGTTATATGAAGTGGTGGTGTCAACGAATCATGGGTGTGCCACGTGTATGTCATCATGTGAATAAATATCAAAGCCACTGCTTATAGAAAATGCTTTGTATTTCGACCATATTATAAGGAGGCGGATCCTCTGTGGGGGAATAGCCTGTGGGGTAGAGACAACCCCGGGGGCGAAATATGCCCTGTTTGGTTAGTCGGATTATGTGAGAATATAAAAGATGGATCATTTTTCTGCATTTTATACGTGTTTGAATATCCGATAAATATGGGTTCCAAATAATATGTTTGCATCAAACTCCTTTGTCGGCAACAAAATGGCTGTTTTATTTTGCTTTCATCATTTCTCTTGGCATCCAAACGGAGTCGTAAGACTCATAACTGTTGCCACCAGGAAGTTCAAGTCTGTTAAACGTCAACACTTACGATTCCCACTTTTCACAATCCTTCCCTTTGTATAAGTACAATACAAAATTTTTCACAGCATCTTCATCCACAACCTTCAGTCTCAAGCACAGCTTAACGATGACTACCCCTTCTAAATTTTTCACGTTTAAAACCCTCCTCCTTCTTCTTATTACCACTATATCCTTCTCATCTTTCTTCACCAACCAACACCAGTACATTCCTGTAATGGCAGACAACATTAATATAATCGACGCAGTGTGCAGACCCACTAGTTCACCGGAAACCTGCAAGAAGTGTATCTCTTCCGATCCTAGAAGCAGAAACTCCGACAAAGTAGAAGTACTCGCCTGCATTGCAATCGAATGCGTGATAACCAGTGCCGGTTTTTTGAAAGGCAACATGTCGATGTTGGCTGCTGCTGCACCGGACGCGAGCACCAAGGAAGTGCTTGTAGAGTGCGGTGATTGGTTTTCGTGCGCGGAGTCGCAGCTTAGAGCTGCAACGCTTGGTGTGAAGGTTGGGGACTATCGCGTGGCTTCGTTGGCCATGAATGCCGCTGGAGTTTATAGGAGTTCGTGCACTGCAAGGTTTCAGAGGAATAACAGTACTATCTTGAGGATTACGGAGCAGCTTGATCATGAGCTGGTTGCTTATGATGGATTACTGGAAGCAGCTTCCAATATGATAGATTACGTTAAGTAGTAATGAAACATCTTCGCTTGCTCCTCATGAGCCAACTGTCCAATAAATGTACGTCACTTGACAAATAAGATTACGAGTTGAGAATTAATTTACTTTCTCTCTCTCTCTCTCGGCTTGTAAACAAGCCGATCCGAGCTTCGTTCGGTTCCGTTTCGGCTCGTAAACCTTCAGGAGCTCGGACCACTCAGCTCAAGCTATGTTGAGATTCGTTAAAAAACATTTAGGTTCAAGCACGACCCGCAAAAAATCTTAGACTGCATTTGGCACTGCTTAATTAAGTGTTTATTGGAGTTTATAACTTATTAAAATAATTTTTAAGTTATAAGTGTATTTGACATGATAACCATGAATAGGTAAGTTCCTACCCATACGCAGTAGAAGAAAATAGCTCATAAGGTATTTTTAACTTTGAGTACATTTCTAAGCTTTTTAAAAATAATATTTTTATCCTTAAAATTTAAGAAAAATTTATTAGTTTGCATAATTAAAGTATTTAAGTTATACGTATTACTAGATACATTTTTTATCAAATTAAGCAACTTATTGATGCTGTGAATAATTGTTCACATTGAGTCACTTATCCAAGGAGTGCTTATCCAAAAGCACAAGTCGGACTAAACGCAACCTTAGTTTAACACAAAATGTTTTAATAGTAACATGTATATTAATTATTAAATATAATATATAAGATATAGAAATATGGATATATAATTTTATATAGCCGAAGCTAACCAAACTCAAGTCAAGCTCGTTAAGAGCCTTGGCTCAGCTCGTATTGGATTGGGCTTGTATAGGCCCATATGCATCCTGGGTCCATCTCCTTAATATGTCCAAACGGGGCTGTTTATCCGTTGTCAGAAGCTGACGTTGCAGATATTGTTCCAACACACGCACTTCAAGACACATGACCCATCACCCATCCCAAAAGAAGAAAAACAGAGCCGTGTTGATTTCTCTCGGTTGGGGCCAAATCGAACTGTCCTCTCAAAACGAAACGTTGACATCTGTTTAATTTTCCAAATCAGACACTGGGATAATAAAGAAAAATGGATCAATCTTCGCCGGAAAAGCTAATTCAAGTGAACCGGGAACCTACCGGAATCGCGTTCGTAACTATCAACCGTCCGAAATCGCTGAATTCGTTGACGAAATCGATGATGATTGATTTAGCTAGGGCATTTGAGAGGTTGGGCGGCGACGAGTCGGTGCGCGTGATCGTGATATCGGGATCTGGGAGAGCGTTCTGCTCCGGTGTTGATTTAACGTCTGCCGAGGATGTGTTTAAGGCGGATGTGAAGGATATGCAAAGTGATCCGGTGTGGCAAATGGAGAGGTGCCGGAAACCGATCATCGGTGCGATCGGAGGGTTCGCTGTCACGGCAGGGTTTGAGATTTCTCTCGCTTGCGATATCTTGATCGCTGCAAAAGGCGCCAAATTTATGGATACTCATGCGAGGTTCTCATCTCTGTCTTTTCCCCCCATTTGCAATTTCAAATTTCAATACGTATCTCGTTCTTGATAATGGTTCCGAAATTGCTTGCTAATTTGAGAGATATAAACTGGGAAAAAGATGTTTCTTAGAGGTAAACAATTAGAACTTAAGAAACGCAGCACATTAGGAAACCCAGGACCCATCAAGATCTCATCTGAATATGCAGTCAAGTTTTTCCGATTAGGTTTGGTTTTTGATTAAGATTGTTATTGAGAAGAGAATCACTGGACGGTGGTTCCCTGTGTTCTGGATGGACTCTAGATTTGCTTAACTCCTTATATTGTATCTATGGGTGGCCATAGTGTTTAAACTCAGTATCGAATTGAGGACCGTCCCGGTCCAATACCGAGTTGGATCAGCCGATCCAAAACATGCCTAATTTTATTTATTTTCTTTTTTTAAATCAGAAAAATAATTTGAGGGGTGTCGGGCGATTCCATATGGATCGTCCAATCTGACTTGTCCGAAACTGAGTTTGAGAATTTTTAACAATATAGGGATCGGCTTTAGGTGGTCATAGTGTTTAACTCGGTATCCAATCGGGGACCATCCTGGTCCGATACCAAGTTGGATTGACCGACCCAAAACATGGCCCGATTTTATTCTAAATCAGAAAATTTTGACAGGTGTCGGATTATTCATTGTGATCATTCAATCTGACTCATCCGAAACCGAGTCAGAGAATTTTTAATAATATAGGGATAGGCTTGAGATCGCAACTGATCCCGAGCCGATCCCAAGTTGTATTGGCCAATCCGAACCGGGATCGGTCGATCCTTTACACCATGTAGGTAGCATCCAGGAAAGTACTGGTTCACTATGCTCTATGTACTACTGGTAGTAATTAGACAGAAGGATGTGGCAGCTGCCATGGCATTGTGTATAAATGTTAGCCTTAATGGTGCTGATCCATCTGGACTATCCCTTGAATGTGTAATATTGGGCTGGATGATGTTTGAAATTAATTATTATCTTGTACTATTCATTTACTGCATGATGAGGGTACTAGTTGAATGGTTCTATGGATTGGTTTTGGATGATTGCCTTTGTTTAATATGAGACGTTGACATTTTTCTGATCTTGTCGAAGGTTTTAAATAATTAAAATTTTGGTGTGGAGAACCGAAACCGGTGAATTCGGTGGAATTTTGACAATTTTTTTATTCAAATGAAATAATCATCAAAATTTCATCGAAATCGCTGGAATTTCACTAGCAAATTTCGATGGTTTTGACGAAATAATTTGAAAATATTTTGAACTCCGAAAAAATTATTATTTTAACCGAAATAACTTATTTCGGCAAATTTTTTTTTTTGTCGAACTGATTTTGATTTCGCCTACATGAACAAAATTGAAATTCCGCAACATTTCACAAAATTTTGACAAAATTTGAAACCATGATCTTATCTATAGAGCTTCTAAGTGCAGTTGTTTGTGAGCAATTTATGTTCGGCTGTTGTCAATCCTACGATGCTTTACTGTGGTTGGATTATTAAAAAACAAAAACCATTTTCATTACAAAATGTTTTTTATGTCTTGAACAATATGGTCAAGTGTTTTATCATATATTTCACGAGGCTGGAAACCTGTCATTTGGCATTGAAGGTAAAATGAAAGGAGCTGATTGGGAATTTAATAACTTTATTTCTTGCTTGTATTTTTCTGTAATGAGAAAATTATAATTGTATGTCAAAGAATGGAGATCCTGAGGTCTTGGTAGTAATCTCATATCTTGAAATGATTAAAACACATTCAGACACATGAGATTTAGTCTTACAAGTACATCAACTGCTCCCATAAATCCATTGATCGGGCAATTAGATTCCTCTTATATGTTGATTTTAGTTTGAGAGACCTAGCAGGATGAACAATTGAAGAGTGAACCCCATTTTGGCACTACACTTGTACTAGACAGAGTATGAACAATTGATTCTCTTTTCAAATTTCCTTGGATGAGCTGATATCATATTTGTTGAAGTTTTTATCTAAGTTAACATGGGAGTGTTAACTTATTATTGCAGGTTTGGGATATTCCCTTCATGGGGCCTTTCTCAGAAGCTCTCGCGCATTATAGGACCAAACCGAGCTCGTGAAGTGTCTCTAACAGCCATGCCTGTAACTGCAGAGATGGCAGAGAAGTGGGGTCTAGTGAACCACGTTGTTGAAGGAAGTGAGTTGTTGAAAAAAGCTCGGGAAGTTGCAGAAGCTATAATAAGAAACAATCAAGACTTAGTGTCGAAATATAAGTCTGTTATAAACGATGGCCTCAAGCTGGACCTGGCTCATGCTCTTGCTTTAGAGAAGGTGAAAAGTCCTCTACTCTTAATGTACTTTTCTTCTAAGACACCTTACATTTCCAGAACATCTGAAATCCCACCAACATCAAGCTAGAGAAGGGTATAGGAAAAAAATCTCTAGATGATTTTCTTGTTCATCTCATCTGGTTGAATTTTCAAGTGAAAGTAGGATTCATCTATGGCTGGCACTGAACCTTGCATGATTTTGTTTTTCCCAATATCACGATCCGGATATCATCTAATGGCTGGCACTGAACTCTATTGTTTACTGGCACAGTAGTTTTTTTTTTTTTTGACGTGGAACCCCCGACTCCACTTAGTGGGGACTGGGTAAACCCCAGATACATGATCCCACCTACACGGACCATATATCAGGTAAGCCCGGGGACTCGAACCTGGGACCTTCAGTTCCTGAGCTGGAGAGCCTGCCAGTTGAGCTAACCCGACGTTAGTAGGGGTTGACCATATGGGTTTTGTTCCACCATCCCAATATATTGGAAACCATATCTTCAGTTCAGATTATAATTATCTGAACCATTTCTGACCAGTTCCATCATTTTTTTTTGTTTGTTTTTCCTTGACCCCCTTTTCTTGGCCTTCCTCTAGTCTTTATATCCTTCAACATAGACCCATCTGTACCATCTCACAGACTCACAGGCACCTCTCTAGGTCTCCGTTTTACACACTCGAACCATCTTAACCTACTTTATTTTACCTCTTATGAGGGCTACGCTTATACTGTTTCATACATGGATTGCTTCATGCACTTGTGTCACGACTAATTTCTCTTCATCATGGATTGCTAGGTATTCCTGGTTCCTGAAGTTATTATTGATGTTGCCATTGTTATTTTCAGGAGAGAGCTTACAACTATTATGATGGAATGACAAAGGAGCAGTTTGAGAAAATGCAAGAGTTTATTGCCGGTCGGAGCTCCAAAAGGCCTTCGTCGAAGATGTAGACCAAGTTGTTTACTCATCTATTGACTTGTGAAAATCAAATTTTAGGTTCCACTAAGGGTTAATAAGCAATTAATAAATTTTCTTGAATATATAATTTCTACATATTGCTTTTATTTTTTAATTATTTTATTGTTTGGTAAACTTTGAAATCTTTTATTATAAATATAATAACAGGGAAATTGCCATCAGGTTGAGATTAATTGATTGGTAAAATATAGTTTCATCAAATGGTCATAACCAACCATCATGTTCTCAATTGCTTGTTTGTGGTATTGGTTCTGGTGATGACGGGTTTGTAAAAGATCAAATATATTAGAATGGAATGATAGCTAATATATAAGAACTAATACAACAACCCTTCCAGAGAAATAGTTAGGAAGAGTCTGTCTTGAGACAGCTTAAACCGTTGCGCAGCCGCTCTGCCAAGAGCTTTTTTTCTCAAACGTTATCTGTGAATAAGACAAAGAGAAGAGACAAGGAGAAAAGAGAATGTTGAAATAACTAAAATGTCAGTTTGAATGCATATCTCAGAGTAAGAAAAACCTCTAGGAATTCGAATGACTGACTATTCAACCCTCTCTCTCAGAATCCTAACTCATTGTTGTCTTCTACCTCTTAAAGTTTCAAAATTTATAGATAAAATTTTATATCTTTAATGAAAAATATGTTCTGCTATTTATAGGGAATTTGACCTATCAAATTATGACAAATGTAATTCAAGCAAGTGTCCAAACAGGTGCTTAAGAATATCCTCATATATTAAACATATCTCGAATGCCACTTGTATTTCAACACGCCTAAGTTATTTTGAGAGAGTGATGAGTCATACAAATTTTCAAGAACTTGCTCTGTGATAGGTTGCTGTAGATCTTGAAGAACATGCATTGAATGGCATGTGTTACATGCAAAAGATCTGAAAACAACGTCACCATTCTTGTCGTCACTCTAGATAAGACAAAACCCTCATTTAGATAAGTTATACAGCAAATGTTATAAATAGCTGAGGTTTTATCACGTGTTATTTCTTCTGAAAATCCGTCTTAATTAACTTTAATAAGTCACTTCAATGTCATAAATACCTTTCTGAGTTTGCATATTCGAAGGAATTCCATTTGGCGACTATCTTCCTTCGAAGGAAGTCAAAAATAACTGTATTTTTATAAGACGACCAATGTATTTTCGAATTATCCATATAAAAAACTTGAAATTAAAATTTTTATTAGAGAACTGATTTTCATGATAATAATCTTGTAAAAAAAGGTCCTTTTTTTAATCGCTTAAAGTTCGAAGCTAAGGTAACCAAATGTTATTTTGGCCTATTGTCTATTGGAGTCCTAATATATATATATATATATATATCCCCTCAATCACATCTGTTCTCTTAAAAGAAACCGATTAGATCGAGGATCCTGTCCTCTTAATCCTTTGCCAACAACACAACATGTGCCCAAGATCAAGTACTCACAAGTCGCAACATCTCGACTACACTCATACGTAAACGTCTCCGTTACATGAAATTAAAGGTGTGTCGTTTGGTGGAGGAGTCTACGCAATAAACATTCATTCAAAGCTATACCCAACAAAAGTGCTTCCCCATTTACAAAAAACAAAAAATAAAAGTACTTTTCCCACGTCACCTTCTTCTGTCGAGACAAAAGCACATTCTTGTTCCTCTTCCACCGAACACTATCCCCATCCTCTTGTCCCGCGCTCCCTCCCCCCCACCTTAAAGCACGCAACCCCAATTTCGGATTTACCTTCAGGGATTTCTTTCTTCTTGTTCTTTTCTTCTTCTTCTCTGTTTGCAGAATCTAACTCCCTCGTTTCTTTTGATTTTTTTTCCTTCTGGTTGGTTTAGGGTTTTAGGGTTAGGGTTCCTGAGAGATGTGGGATGTTCGGAGAGTTGATGAAACTCTTTTGCTTATGTTGGAAGCCATGTGGCGTCAGTGTTGATGGAGATAGTTCTCATGGAGGGGAAAGGAGGAAGGGTTTGCTTTGGTTTCGGGATATCGGACGGTATGCCACCGGTGAATTCTCTATGGCCGTCGTTCAGGCGAATCAGGTGCTCGAAGATCAGAGCCAGATCGAGTCGGGACCGTTTGGTACGTTTGTCGGTGTCTACGATGGACACGGAGGTCCCGAGGCGGCTCGATACGTCTGTGACAATCTGTTCCGACGATTTCAAGGTTCATCTTTTTTTTTCGTTCGTTCTGTGATTCGACCTAAGTTGACTTGTTATTGTCAATAAATTAGCTCAAATGGTAATTGGGATCAGTGATTTTTTTTAATTAAATTTCTTCTTTCCTTTCCGGGGAATCCTCTGCTTTGCTCGAACTGATGAAGTTATAGTGTAATGGGCATCATGTTTACTTTGATTTGTGTGTGTGTGTCGTTTGTGTTTGTGTTTGTGTTGTGTGTGTGTGTGTGTGTGTGTGTGTGTGTGTATAGTGTAATGGGCATCATGTTTACTTTGATTTGTGCGTGTTTGTGTGTTTGGATAGTGTAATGGGCATCATCTTTACTTTGATTTGTGTGTATGTGTATAGTGTAATGGGCATCATGTTTACTTTGATTTGTGTGTATGTAACTATGTATAGTGTAATGGGCATCATGTTTACTTTGATTTGTGTGTGTGTGTGTGTGTGTGTATAGTGTAATGGGCATCATGTTTGCTTTGATTTTTGTGGGTGTGTGCGCGTGCGCACGCATGTTGTGTGTGATATCTGAAACCCGTCCTTTATGTGAGTTCTTAGCCGTTATCTTTCTGCAGAGATTTCAGCAGAGGCTCAGGGTGTCGTGACATCGGAGATCATCAGGAGAGCCTTTCTTGAAACAGAGGAAGGGTTTACTGCCTTTGTGTCTGAGCTATGGGGTACCCAGCCACATATAGCAACAGTAGGCTCATGCTGTCTAGTTGGAATTATTTGTCAGCAGACCCTTTATGTGGCAAATCTTGGAGATTCCCGTGTTGTACTGGGTAAGAAAGTTGGAAACACTGGGGGCATTGCTGCCATTCAGTTATCAATCGAACACAATGCTAACTTGGAAGCTGTGAGGCATGAGCTTAAAGAATTACACCCAAATGACCCTCAAATAGTTGTCCTTAAGCATGGAGTTTGGAGAGTAAAAGGCATTATTCAGGTTTCTTCATAATATCTTTTTTGCCTTTTATCCTATTGAGGTCATATGTGCATGTGTGACGTAGTAATTGGAGATGATTTCATCTTGCAATAGCTATTTATTCTTCAAAATGCATTGTTGATACAATTGATGATTTTTTAGTGAAATTAAAGAAACTTGAATTGTCTAGTTTTAGTGAGTTTTAACTTCAAAGCATTACTAGTGGTTGTGTCAATTCCTATGGCTGATGCTTTTTAAATCATTTTTATAACTATGATGTGCGAGTGCAATGCTCCATAAAAGTATCCTCTTACTAAATCACATGTATTTAAGACGTAGAGCTCATTTGGTACCTTTTTCTATCTTAAATTGTAAGATTTGATAGGAATTAAGGTTCATATTGTTAATCAAATGGCGCAAATGGTATATAGTAGGATTGCTTTCAAAAGGGATTTAAACATAGAGTTTGAATCATTTGGATTGAAATAGTTTGAATCATAGAATTCTGATTGTGAATATTATGATTTTATCAATTGTACGATTTTCTTTAAGCTGTGCCCCAAGGTAAACATTCAAATGGTTATTGTTTTTTGGGATAAGTGATCAAGAAGAAATAGAAGAATTTCTTATCTTCAACCAAATATGGGATCTATCTCGTCACCGTTGTATTCAACTGAGCCTTAGCCCTATTATTTGGGGGTCACTTGCTTGAATTTTCTCTTTTAATTTTGATGAAATTTCTCTTTCAATTCCACTGTGTCTAGAGCCATATCTTATAGCAAGCAGTGAGATTTTATATCTTTTTCGTTGTACTTATATCTTTATCTTTTAGTGTTCATCCCTTTCTATTATTGATTTTTCAACTTGTAGCACTCATTGCCAGTGTCAAGAATTTAAATTTTGATTTCGCTTGGATTTCACTAGGGAATCTGGCGAAATTTTGCCAGCATTTCATTGAAATGGCGGAATGTTTCACCGGCTTAGCGAAAATGGGGGAGTTGAGGGAAAATATTGGAATTTTAGTTTCAAATTTCTATGGGGTTTAAACGACGGTAAAATACACCTAATAACCCCCCCTCCCAAAAACAAAAAAAAGAATATGCATATGTAGACATTCACACATATGTAGGCAAGTATGGCTATGTGCACCATGTAGAGAAAATATAGAGAAATAGTGTCGTAATAATTGAATTACAGTGAAATTTTGTAGAAAGTCTAAATAAGAGATGATGACTTGAAAATAACTCAAAATATGATAAAAGAGATGCAAATATCAAGATTAACATGTCTGAATATCATCAACATTGAACAAGAGCTATACAATGAAAATGAAAATAGAAGTCAAATAACTCTATAAAACACAATAAGCATTTCCCTGCTGGATTTTAAATGAAGTTTAGGCCAACTAACCTGCAATTTAGTCTCTTGAGAGTTGAGACTTTTATGCAGGAATATGTTGTAATTGAATTTTGCAATATGAATTATTTACCAAAAAAAAAAGAAGAAGAATTTTTGCAATATGAATTGATGAGCAAATCATCTAGTTATGCAGATCTTATCTGTGAAAGGCGAGCTTTAGTTGCAAACTGTTTTGCTCTTTTTTTTCTTCAAATATAAATGGTTTTTGGCAGGTTGGGAAGGTGGAATAGGATTTATCCTTGACCTGTAGGGCAAGGCACGTTTAGTGGGTAGAGGGATGTAATGATTTGATCATTTATATATTGTTTTCTATGAGAACTTTTATTTATTTTTTAATATTGTTTTAAACTTTTTTTGTTTTCATGTTTTATTTACAAAATAAAGGAATGAGAAATTTAGTCCCACAAAGGAACTTAAAATCTAGGACAACTTAGAAAAATACCAAAGTGCAAAAAGAACACCAAGAAGGTAGTAAGCGAGGACAAGCAACAGGCATATAATAACCTATAGAATAAGCCGGATATAAAAGTGTGAGAAATGATGTAAATACTGATGCAGCCAAAAATTTTTGAGTGATGCAATCAGGATAACTGGTGTTTATTATCATTTCATTACAACAGATATTTATAAATGTTTATTAGTTGATCAGAATCTGAAAGAGATTGAATTTTTTATAAAATTAACAGAAATATTTTAGATTTGGTGGCTATATGCCATTTGCTTTGTATTAGTGTTAATTATATGATCTCTTGCTTTCTTCTTATGAAAGCACCAGTTGGTATAGAGTGAACAAGAAGGCAACAGTTCTTGAGAAACTGATACCTGTAGTGTTTAATATGATTTATTATATTGTATCATAAGATATATGATCGTCTTGGTGTGATCAGATAAAATACTATCATGTATGGGTTGCTTAAATCATTAACATAACAATAGGGAGAAAAGGAAACATAAGATAGACCCATATATGTCCAAACAATCAAGATGACAAAGTGAGATGTTATTCATATGTATTTATTCAACTTTGGATCTAAATATTTCAGTTGATTTGTGACTTTGCTTTCCTTCCCTTACAATTTTCTCTGAGCTGTTTCATTCAATGTTTTCAGTTTCAAATTTTTGTTTTCTGAATTTAATGACTGTTATCCTTTCTGGATAGTGGAATTCATACCATCAACACTGTGATTGTATTTGATGCAGGTTTCTAGATCTATAGGTGATGTATATATGAAACATGCGCAATATAATAGAGAACCAATTAATGCGAAATTCAGACTTCCTGAACCAATGAGCATGCCCATCATGACTGCCAATCCATCTATTATCTCTCACTCTCTCCAACCAAATGACGCTTTCCTTATATTTGCATCTGATGGTCTGTGGGAACACTTGAGCAATGAACAAGCTGTGGATATTGTCCACAATCATCCACAAGCAGTAAGATTTTACCTTTTATAATTCCTACCACATTCACGTATTCTGCACTTAAATTTCACTCATATTTATTGTTTTTGTTTTATAGCCATTGAACAGCTTTTATTTTACTTGCTGATTTCTTTGTGGGTGTGCTCCAAAGTACTGGTAGATTAATCATTTGTTAAGGCTGTGTCATTTATCGTCATGATCTGGATTGGTAGTGTATTGAATGTCGCTGCTTCACCTTTCCTTTTCATTTCTTTTTATGATTTTCTGAATGAGGAGCTTGTTCTTGCCAAGTCTTTATAACTGCTTCATTATAGTGTTCACTGATTGTGTCTGGCATGTGTCTTTCAGAAACTTCTTTAACAAGCTTTTTATGGATTTTTTTTCCCAAGGCAATTTTGTTTTAAAATAGACATGAAAATTATTTAAATATACATGATAATTACAATCACAACCAATCTTCTTGCTTTTTTTTTTTTCTATTTCTTTTTTATTTTTGCATTCAGTCAACAAATTGCTGATTTTTGAATTCTCGATGGAGGTGGCAGAAGACCTTGAGAAGCAGCCAACATTGAGTTATATTAAGGAAAATTTTTGTTTCCCGACTTTATGAATTCTCCTCTCAAATATACCCTACCCAAGGTAATTAATCATTTTTATCCCCTTCCTAAAATCTTCCACGTCAAAAATAGCCTATTAAAGAAAGGCAAAAGATATTCTATTCTGCCTCACCAGGTGTAGTACCTGGTGAGATATATGTTTTTCTTCCACATAGGAGGATGATTTGGCCAACCCAAATTGTCTACCTGACAGGGGACACTTTGGATAGGCAATCTAGACAATACTTCAGCCAAAATAGTCCCCATTAATAAATTTGTAGGGATTTTTGTCATGTGTAACAATAATTGTTGAATTGCTTAATATATTTTAATTTTTAAGCTTTGTACAAGAAAGACGTTAGATTTGAAAGTCTTTTTTGCGATGCGGCATATGTGTTTGAGGCTGTCTTTGTTATATAAACTGAGGTCAAACAGAACTACACATGCACAGCTGGAATTTGCTGATAAGCTGCCGTGTGTGAAATCCATGTCTCACCAGGTTTCTAACACTGGTACGTCTGACCAGTAAACTCAGCCTCTTAAACAAATTTATAACATTTTTGGTTCTTTTTTTTCTGTTTTATTAATTTGTTTTATATGTTTCTTTTATTAAACAATATAGAACATAATGAGAAAAAAAACAAACAAACTTAATGACTTCTAATGGCTTAACATGAAAAAAATACCATATAGGATGTTACAAGACTTGCAATGTTGATTAATTAATTATTTTATTTGATAGTTTTTTAATATTGAGTAATGGGTCTCCCCGTTCATTGATCATGTGTGACAATTGTAAGAAATTAAAAGAGTTTATATTTATTTATATAAGCAAATCATTTGTATCAAAAATGGATGGCATGTAATCTTTATGCCTAAGTTTGTTATTTGCATGGGAAAGTGATTGGCTTCAGTGATTTTTATGTTTATTAGTGTTCTTGGGTCTTGCTTATTTGGTAGTAGCTAAGTTTTTGGCATCTGAACAAAAGTTTATCCACACATTTACTGGCAAGGAATTTCTAATCACTAAAATATATGGACAGTAATAGTGATTGTCTTTAATATTCATCTGGATACATATTTTACCATGCATGACTCAACTTTCAAGTTTTAATCACCCTTGACATTCATCACGCACATGCACAATGTGACCATCCATGTAGGGATGTATTTGTAGGCCGCACTTGCCGGCCCGAAACGAATTTTTCATGCCGGGAATGGCACAGCCAAATTATTTATCGGGCTGTGCCGTGCCATGCCTAATTTTTGGGCCCCAGGCCCAGCACGGCATGAGGCACGATTATGATCTTGCCGGGCCAGGCCGGGCCAGCTCGCGTGGACCAACACGTTTTCACATCCCTACATCCACATAAGCAATTGAAATATCACACATTTCCATACAATTTGTCAATTGTCCTAGTTCATTGGTGGATCTTTCATGAATGAACATTGTTTTTTTCCTGTAAGGATCTTTGTCAATAACATCAGAAGCCAAGAACCTACAATAGAGCATTCATTATTAGTATAGAGGCTCTGCAATGATTTTGGTGCATTTGATTCCACAAGTATGCATTTGTGATGAAATCTTCTTTGCGATGCCTCTTTCATCCATTTTTCACTGCCCACTAGGTTGAAATCAGCATACACCAAAGATGTTTTTGTTTCATTTCATATCTACCTCTTTCTTGAATGTTACTATATGTAGTAAGATGATATGTGATACAATTGAAGGGATCCAATTCTCTGCGCTTGTCGTTTTATTCATGTTTTTCTTGTAACTGTGGATGATGTATTGGACTTTAAAATGGTGGGAATTGAGGTATTTCTTGGCTTCCTTTAGACTTACAAGCTTGCGTTTATGCAGGGAAGTGCTAAAAGGCTCATTAAAGCTGCTCTTCAAGAAGCAGCAAGAAAACGTGAGATGCAATACTCTGATCTCCGAAGGATTGACAAGAAGGTTCGACGCCACTTTCATGATGATATAACTGTTATTGTTTTGTTCCTAAACTACAACCTTATTTGCGGAGGCTTGGTTCATTGCTCTCCGTTTTCTGTTCGAAGTGCTCTGGAACACTGATAATTTATGGTTCCCATCATCATCATCCTTGCAATTTTTTTCAAGAAGAAAGGACTATTTATAATTTTTTCTCAGCACATCAATTTGATGGTTTGGAGAGGGCGGCGTATGAGAAGCTGTTTCTTTCAGAGATTTCAGTCAAGATTGTTTTAGAGAATGCTGAGGCTATGAAATAGGAAGAGTTCTAAGATCTGTCGCTTACGAACATTTTTATAATCTTGAGATGGAATGATGTTTCTGTCTGTCATGTAATGTTAGGAAGTGAAGACTTTGACTTGGGATCTAGTAAGGCTGTGTTTGGTTATCTAAATCTGTAGGAAAGGAAAAAAAACTAATTTTTCGACGAAATCTATGCATTTAGTTCATTGGAAAATGTGAGTTGATTGAAAAATAAAGTACTTTATTTTTAGTGAAAAGCTCATCAAACTTGATCTCTTCAAATAAAGGAGAAACGATGAGAAGGAAAGGAGAATTTAATCTCTTAAAATAAAGCTGAAACGGTGAGAAGGGAAGGACTGTCTTCACCAGCGTAGGTTGGCCCGAGTGGAACGGGCTCGGGTCGCTTAAGCAAGTGGTCTCGGTATCGAGTCCTTGTGGATGCAGCAAACCTTGTTGGGAGAGGTCCCCACTTCGGCGCCAGACCATATCTAAGAGGAATAGTCCTCGGCGAAGCCTGGGGATACCTTGGGAAACCAATCAATAATATTCAAAAATTAAAAATCTATTTACCTAAATAATAATTCTACAACTCTCAATAATATTCAAAAAATAAAATATGTATTAGATATAATAATTATTTTAATTTATTAAAAATAATAAAACTTTGATTTAAAGAGATTGAACTTGGGTGACTCTTGCTTATTCCTTCTATTATGGTGATTGTAGCCTTGTTGGAAGGCTTGAAGACTAGCATCTATACACAAGCTTCTATCCATTGATTGTTAGAGAGATTTTCAGGTTCAGCCGTAACACAAACACGGTATTAGAGAGTCAAATGGAGTTGCTGATGGTCTTACCAAGCATGGTGCAAGAACTAGGAACAACATGCATTATACGTTACATATTAGATATGAATTACATTCAGATAGGTTGGGTATGGGTAGATTAACATTCTTTTCTTGAACTTTAATTACTTGATATTCATTTTGGTTGTATCAAGTACTTTGCATTTACGGGTAAGGTTTTCTTGATAATGAAAGGTACAATCAGAAGGCCAATCAAGCACCCAGTTTGGGAATCTTCCTGAACTAACCCTGTTTTGCTCCCCGGAAACAAAAGATAAAGAAAGCAAGAGAAAAATAGGCTAATAAGCAAAAGGATGACAAACAAATGGACCTGAATTTGCAGTACATCTCAGTCAAGGTATCATCCATGAGATCCCTTTTGGAACTTTGCTCGACAGTTTCAGTTGAAGAACTCACTCTGGATCCCAGTAAACAAAATATGACTGTAGACTTGTTTTTGTATACCATTTCAATCTTTTGTCAATATTTGAACTCTGATTGGACTACATCTTTGCTGCATGCTTCTGCATCCAAAAGTATTGTTCCACACATTAGAAAATGATAAACTGACTTCTCTTATTATGTACAAACTAGCAGAAAAGGGAAGAAGAGTTCCCGACTCCCGACTACGTACTATTTCCAAAGGAAGAAAAACTATATTGTCAAAAACGTAAGACCTAGTGCCTACTTGTATGATGATTGTATAAGACACAAAGTTTGCAAAATCCTTGATAATTGATCTTTGCAGAACAAGAACAGAAGAAAAGAAATGTTTAGTTATTTCACCAAATCTAAAAGACAAGTACAAGAAAAGAATGAGACTTAAAAATCTAGCATCAAAACATCAGCAATCGGCCTCTGATTCTTGTTGCTCATCAAGGTAAAATAAACAAAATCCAAACACAGACAGTTGGAGTTATCAATATGAACATAGTACTCAATGGAGTTTATATTAAGGCACATGAACGAAGATCAAACACAAACCAACAGATTTGACCCATGCATCAACACTTGGATCGAAACCCCAATCATCCCCACTGTGTTAGTCATAGTTGCAAGGCCTAAACACCATCTCCAGCACATAAGTTTCCCATGTTCATCTAAATTGAGCCATCAATAGTTTCAGAATATCAGAATGGTATGAAACTTACATCTGCTTTGGTTACTGCAAATGCAGGTTTTCACCTATATGAAGTTTCTAAAGGCATGGCGGCATCAATTAATTATATGCAACAACAGCCCTGCACTAAAAGCATCCCTAAAACACATTGCATGGCATGTAGATTCAGTTTATGTCGACAGAAATATGCCCTTTATGTTTTAAACATCAAGCATACAGAATTTAAAGTTGAAGACTTCAAAGCACAGCAGCACTATTAATCATAAATGGAAAAATTAGATATGACTAACACTTCGAGGCAGATTATAAAACAGAATTATGAAATGGGAGAGAAGAATGATCAAGAAACCAGATACCAGTGCAAGAAACAAATTCTGATCACACTATGGTGGGAAAAAAAAATCATTTAAAAAAAATATAATCAGAATATACAAACTGAAAGTTGAGTAGCTCAAGTTACCTAATATAGCAAACTGTTCTAAACCACAGGTGGTTTACCCTTCCCATTTTGCTGTTGTGACACGAACTCATTGATTTGCTTAGCTCTATTTCTTATATCCGAAATAATTTCTTCAGTAATCTCGTGAATCTGTTTTGGCAATTGAACCTCTAAATAATCAAACCAATCCCCCAATGTCATATTCTCCAGATCCAACCCATCCTTCACATGACCAGAAATCTCTTGGACGGCAGATACTTTCAATGATTCTTCACAATTTTCTTTCCCTAAATTTGATCCCTTGGGGATCACCTGAGACTCCAAAGCAGGAACAAACAATGAAGGATCAGCCGGTGAAGTTCGATCTGTCTGATTTTGTTCTACCGGAGCCACTTTCCTTGGATCTCTAAGATTTTCCAGATATGGACTTCGATTTTCAGGAATCTTTTGAACAAGAGAAGCTGCAGAAACAGAATTGGAAGGTTCAACCTCCTTCAGAGCCCTATTCCTTTTTCGAACCACTTGTGGCCGATGCTTCTCTTCAAAAGGAGCCGAATCACCTGGATCTTGACATTTCTCCCGATCTAAATTTAAACTTTCATAAATTTTATGAAGCTCACCTACAGATTCCGCATGTTGATTCAGCGGAATCTTATTCTTCCGTTGAAGCTCTCGCCTTCCTCTAGGTTTCTCGCTTACGTTTGGAACCTCAGAAACAGAAGCCAAAGCCGATTCCGCAGGTTCTTCCTTCAAAGCAACATTCCTCTTCGAAGCTGCACCGCGCCTAGGATTCCTCCTCAATCGGTTCTCAACATTGCCGGCATTGAATCCTTCAACAACCTCAACTTTAACTGAAGCTTTTCTTCCGTTCTTGTTGCAATTCATATCCTCCTCCTTGGTTTGATCTTCGATTCTCACCTTCATGGAGGTACATTCTCCGATCTTGATCACGTCTCCGTCCTTTAGATGGAACGTCATTGACGGACTGATCTTAACGTCGTTCAGAAACGTACCATTCGAGGTTTCGAGATCGGAAACCGTCCATTTTCCGTCCTTGAAGTCGATCACTAGATGTTTTGAAGAGATTCCAGCGTCTTTGATGGAGAAGGTGTTACCTCTAACAACCCTACCGATTCGAATCACGGATCCAGATCTGCAATCTAGGGTTTCTCCCTCGCGAGGACCTTTCTCCATGGTCAATTTCAAGGCTAATCCTTCCATGTTGCAGAGATATTTGAAAACCCTAAATGAAGGAGATTCAAATTTGGAGAATATTGGATGAATTGTGTTGGAATGCAGATAAATTCCTCAGAAATTCATCTATTTCACGCTCTAAAATATTTAGGGATTGAAGTTCCTCA
Organism: Pachysandra terminalis; assembly: GCA_031762675.1. NCBI lineage: Eukaryota > Viridiplantae > Streptophyta > Magnoliopsida > Buxales > Buxaceae > Pachysandra > Pachysandra terminalis. The sequence goes on from JAUPMG010000006.1 coordinate 17,321,693, forward strand.
CTAATGGCTTTTAAGCATTTTTCGTTTTGGCTATTCCTCAAGAATCAAGATAGCAAAAGAAGAGTGATAAGGAGGCAATGAAATGCGGGAGAGTCTTTAGTTCAAAATTTGAAATGTTGAAATTGTTTATAATTATGTACAACTCGTTGCTTCTCCCTTCCACGTAAGACTAAAGCCCCGTTTGTCTTAGCTTCGGTCGAGAAGCCCTTTTTAGACTTAAAAGGGTTTCCAACCCAATAATTGGGTGTCTGGTGACACTTCTATAAGCTGCTTCGGATGAAAGCACTTCTCCAATAAATTTATTTTGGTGAAGCAAGTATGAGGCTGCTTATAAAAATTGGGTTTACGGTAAGCAACTAGTCATGTTCTAAATTTAAGAAAATTTTAAAATGACAAAATTATCCTTTCTTTTCTATTACATAATTCTTTAAAAAGATAAAATCAGACCTAAAATTATGTACAAGTTTATCCCTTTATATATTTTTTCTCACCAAACCTAATTTTTAACCAATATCTTTGATTCAAAGCCCTTAAGCCCAAAACCTTGAAGCCCTTCCACCGCATCTCAAAAGAAATTTGCTATTGGTTGTGAACGAGTCGGGCTAGCTCGGCTAAGGCTTGGTCTCTGCTCATGTGAGCCGACCAATGCAGGATTTTTTTCTTCACCACATCAGGTGGTTTTGATAGCCAAACACAAGAAAGTTCCTGATTTATACAATGATTAAGCAGGCAGTCAGCCGCAGCATTACCTTCCCTTATAGAGAAGGGATCGGAATAAAGCTTTGTTTGAAGGGATCCCACCCAATATCAGTAACACTATTTCTCAATTGTTGAATTTGCAGGAACATGCGGCGGCTAGTTGCTCACTGCCTCAAGCGGAATGGACGAATGTTATGTAGAAAATCCCAGCTTACAACTTCACTAAACTTAAAATGGATGGTGCGGCGTGCGGCTATCCAGGAGATGCTGGCCTTGGTTCTGTCTGCAGAAATGACAGTGGGCGATTCCTTTGTGCTTTGGCCCTTAAGATTGGTATATCACATCCTCTCTTACCGCTGAAACCTTTGCCCTCAAAGAAGGTCTAGTCATGGCATTACACGGAGGTTTTTCCCACCTTGAAATTAAAGGTGGTTGTGCAATTCTCTACCTCCTCTTTGCTCCAAGAAACCAGGACCCCCCTTGGAAGATTGCTCCGATCCTAGCTTATTATTGGTCAAAAAAAAAACAACGATCTTACAAGATACAAACTACAAAATTAATGCTCTACAATCTTGAATGATCGTGCTTATCTTATCAAGTTGAGCTCGAACTTGGAAAAAGAATGAGCTTGAACTAAGCTTGGTGAGAGTCCGTGCAGCACCGGCCGGGTTAGGCAAGGTTATTATCGTGTCGTATCGTGCCGTGCTAGTTTCGTGCTTTTGTCTGCCATTGGATTCATTGAAGAGTTGTGTCTGTGTCATACCGTGTCATGGGCTAGCTATAGGCTACAAACCCACGGTACAATACAATTGGACACGATAAGCTTATTGTGCCATATCGTACCTAGGTACTGCTCAAAACGAATATATGGGAGAAAACTTTCTGTCATGAGGCCATCATCTTATCCGGTATGAACCCATCTTGAACTCATAGCATAGCTGATTTGGCTGTAACTCGTAGGAAAATCTTAATCTTTGTGCTCTTCTATGTTGTCTTCGACATTTTTTATAAGAAAATCAATATTTGATTTTTATGATTTTCTTACACTTGAATATATTTTGATATTGGTGATGACGGATTTGTAAAAGGATAAAATGTATTAAGGGAAGCCAATTACAATTATCTACCAGAGAGTAAGGTAG
>JAUPMG010000006.1:17323633-17340542 GCA_031762675.1 Pachysandra terminalis
TCGCGCATTATAGGACCAAACCGAGCTCGTGAAGTGTCTCTAACAGCCATGCCTGTAACTGCAGAGATGGCAGAGAAATGGGGTCTAGTGAACCACGTTGTTGAAGGAAGTGAGTTATTGAAGAAAGCTCGGGAAGTTGCAGAAGCTATAATAAGAAACAATCAAGACTTGGTGTCGAAATACAAGTCTGTTATAAATGATGGTCTCAAGCTGGACCTGGCTCATGCTCTTGCTTTAGAGAAGGTGAATATTCATCTACTCTTAATGAACTTTCTTCTTAGACACCTTACATTTCCAGAACATCTGAAATCCCACCAACATCAAGTAAGAATTGGAGAATGATCTAAAGAAGGGTATAGGAAAAAATCTCTAGATGATTGTATTGTTCATCTCATCTGGTTGAGTTTTCAAGTAAAAAGCAGGATTCATCTAATGGCTGGCACTGAACCTTGCATGATTTTGTTTTTCCCAACATCGTTATCCAGAGCTTTACTTTTGGATGATCTGAAACTCTGTCACACTCATTTTTAGCTTTGTGTAATTGTTTACAGACACAATAGGTTTTTTTTTTTTTTTTGGTGACGTGGAACCCTTGACCCCACTTAGTGGGGACAGGGTAAACCCCGGATACATGACCCCACCCACAAGGATCAGATATCAGGTAAGCCCAGGGACTCGAATCTAGGACCTTCAGTTCCTGAGCTGGAGAGCCTGCCAGTTGAACTAACCCGACGTTAGTAGGGGTTGACCACATGGGTTTTGTCCCACCATCCCAATATATCGGAAACCATATCTTCCGTTCAGATTATAATTATCCGAACCATTTCTGACCAGTTCCATCATGTTTTTTTGTTTTGTTTTTGTTTTTCCTCTAGCCTCTTTTTCTTGGCCTTCTTCCAGTCTTCATATCCTTCGACATAGATACATCTGTACCATCTCACAGGCACCTCCCCCTAGGTCTCCGTTTTACACACTCGAACCATCTTAACCTACCTTATTTTATCTCTTATGTGGATTACTCTTATACTGTGTCATACATGGTTTGCCTCTTGCACTTGTGTCACGACTAATTTCTCTTCATCATGGATTGCTAGGTATTCCTTGTATATGCCTCCTGGTTCCTGAAGTTAAGTATTGATGTTGCCATTGTTATTTTCAGGAGAGAGCTCACAACTATTATGATGGAATGACAAAGGAGCAGTTTGAGAAAATGCAAGAATTTATTGCCGGCCGGAGCTCCAAAAAGCCTTCGTCGAAGATGTAGACCTAGTTGTTCACTCATCTGATGACTTGTGAAATTAAAATTGTAGGTTCTACTAAGGATTAATAAGCAATTATTAAATTTTCTTGAATGCATAATTTCTACATAGAATTTTTTATTGCTTTAATTTTTATATTGTTTGGTAAAATTTTAAATCTTTTATTATAAATATAATGACAAGGAAATTGCCATCAGGTTGTGATTAATTGATTGGTCAAATATAGTATCATCTAAACAGTGATTATCAACCATCAGGTTCTCAATTGCCTCTTTGTTGTATTGGTTCCGACTATTAACACTGAAATATGAGAAGATATCATCTGTTCATGTTGGCTTTCAGTCTAATGGATCTTCCCGGTTGCACTCACTCTTTGCCCTTCTTTTTTTTTCTTTTTCTTTTTATCCTCTTCAACAAAAAGAAAGAATTTTTTATTTATTTATTTATGATAATTAAAAATAAAAAATAAAAAAGTGAATTTGTTAGATATCCTTGTAGTTTGATCATCCCTTCAAACCTTTAGTGTGGCACTTACCTCGCTTGGTGTTTGTAACCTAACTGCACATATCTTCCTTATGTAAACATTTTTTTTTTTTTTGTGCTAAACCTCCCTTCTGTAAACATACAGTCTATAAAAAGAACTAAATATTCTCTAAATGTCTAGGGGGAAAAATAACATATGTTAAAAAGAAACTATAAATTTAGTTGAAATAAGAAAAAAAAATCTAAAAGGAAAAGCAGTAAAAAAAAAAAAAAAAAAAGATTTGAAAGACTGTCCAAATAATTCACCCCAAAAGAAAAAGGATAAAATAAAACATTTGTAAAAGAAAAATATACAAAAGATTTTTGGTCTATCTCACTCTCTCTGGATAGGTTGCATAGACAATGCTTGAAGGCAAATAAACCTCACTAAGATATGTATTAGATTTTGTCACATGCAGTAATAACAGTCGTCAATACAGGTAAACATAATGGGGTGCATATCTTAATATTAGATTTTGTCATATGTAATAATAACAGTCGTCAATATATAGGTAAACATAACGGAGTGCATTATGGGACAGAAAGAAATGGAAGACCCTTGCAAGAAGTTTCTTTGGTCGATCTAGCAGGGTACCTACCAAAATAGAAGATACACTCCAGAAGTTACCAGAGCTGACAATAACATGTTTGGCAAATATCACTTGCTTTTGACCACGGTTGAACCAGATTGGACTAGATTGACCTCCTCATCAGTTCAAGGTATGGTTTGATTAAAATCAAATATTGCCATAAATATATGTAAAAAAAAAAAATTAATAATTATATCCAAATGCTACTTTGGCTTATTGGAGTTCCAAAAAATAAATAAATAATATCCTGGTGGGTAAATAACTTTTTATGAAATTATGTATACAAAAGTCCAATTTTTTTTTTTTTTCTATAAAATCACCTTAATCACATCTGTTCTCTTAAATGAAACCGATTAGATTGGGGGTCCTCACCTCTTGATCCTTAGCCAACAACATAACATGTGCCCAAAGATCAAATCCTCACAACACCTCGACTAACAGACGCAAACTTCTCCGTTACATGAAATTAATAGTTGTGTCGTTTGGTGGAGACATTCATTCAAAGCTACACCCAACAAAAGTGCTTCCCCGTTTACAAAAACAAAAAACAAAAGTGCTTTCCCCACGTCATCTTCTTCTGTCCAGACAATAAGCACATTCTCTGTTCCTCTTCCACCGAGCACTACCCCATTCCTCTTGTCCTGCGCTCCCTCTCTCCCCACCTTAAAGCCCGCAACCCCAATTTCGGAATTACCTTCAGAACCAGGGTTTCCTTTCCTCTTCTTCTTCTTTTCTTCTTCTTCTTCTCTGTTCGCAGAATCTAACTTCCTCCTTTCTTTGGATTTTTTTTCCTTCTGGTTGGTTTAGGGTTTTAGGGTTAGGGTTCCTGAGAGATGTGGGATGTTCGGAGAGTTGATGAAACTCTTTTGCTTATGTTGGAAGCCATGTGGCGTCAGTGTTGATGGAGATAGCTCTCATGAAGGGGAAAGGAGGAAAGGTTTGCTTTGGTTTCGGGATATTGGTCGGTATGCCGCCGGTGAGTTCTCCATGGCCGTCGTTCAGGCGAATCAGGTGCTCGAAGACCAGAGCCAGATCGAGTCGGGACCGTTTGGTACGTTTGTCGGCGTCTACGATGGACATGGAGGTCCCGGGGCTTCTCGATACGTCTGTGATAATCTGTTCCGGCGATTTCAAGGTTCATCCCTTTTTTTGTTCGTTCTGTGATTCGACCCAAGTTTACTGGTTATTGTCAATAAATTATCTCAAATGGTAATTAGGATCAGTAATTTTTTTTAATTAATTTTCTTCCTGGGAATCCTCTGCTTTGCTCGAACTGATCAAGTTATAGTCTAATGGGCATCATGTTTACTTTGATTTTTATTTTTATTATTTTTTATTTATTTATTATTATTATTATTTTTTGCTTGGCATATACTTGAAAGAAGTCCTCTATGTGAGTTCTTAGTTATTAGGATCAGCGATTTTTTTTAATTAATTTTCCCTTTTCCTTTATGGGGAATCCGCTACTTTGCCCGAACTGATGAAGACAAGTTATAGTGTAATGGGCATCATGTTTACTTGATTTTTTTATTTGTTATTTTTGGTTGTTGTTGTTGTTGCTTGGCATAGATCTGAAACTCGTCCTCTATGTGAGTTCTTAGTTCTTAGGATCAATGATTTTTTTTAATTTATTTTCCTTTTTCCCTTATGGGGAATCCGCTGCTTTGTCCGAACTGATGAAGTTATAGTATAATGGGCATTAGTGTTATTAAAGGTGGTCGCCTAGGCAACGAGGGGTTTTTTCATAGGACCGGATTATACCCGCCTAGGCTGAGTGTGCCTAGGCAAGCGCCTATAAACCTGGGTGACCGCCTATGCCATAAGGCGACCGCCGACCAGTTGTAAAATTGATTAATTAAAATTTTATATTTTAATTTATTAAATACTTTTATTCTAATTAGTTTATTATTTAAAGTTTACTTATATTTTATTTCTAACCGGTTAAATTAAAGATTTAAAGGTTTTAATTACATGAGACAATAAGCCTTTTTGTGAGTTGAAGATTTGAAGTTCAACAGTTGAACCCTAAAGGTTGAACATGAAACAAACCAGGTATGTCATTTACTTACTTACTCTCTCTCTCTCTCTCTCTCTCTCTCTCTCTCTCTCTCTCTTCCCTAGACTCTCCCCTTCCTCCTATTGCACCGCCTGCCCCTGTTTTGTTTTTTTGTTTTGCTTATTCTATTTTCTGAATTTAATTTCTAGGTCTAAATATCTGATCTGAGTTATGAAATAATTAATTATGTTATAACTATCAAAAAAATTATTAATTGTGTATCTAACTGTCTGAATTACGAAATTATTACTTCTGAATTATAAAATTATAAAATTATAAAATTGTATTTCAAATTTTGGCATATTCCATTTCTATAAATGACATAGATGGCATCTATTTATTATAGCTCTTTTTGTTTAAAAAATGCCGCCTAGGTGAGGGCCCAATCGCCTAGGCTAGCGCCTAAGTGATGGCCAGGTCTATCGTCTGGGCTCGCCTATGCATTTTGATAACCTTGATGGGCATCATGTTTACTTTGATTTATTTAAATTTTTTTTGTTTTTGTTTGTTGTTGTTGCTTGCCATATATCGTCCTCTATGTGAGTTCTTAGCCATTATTTTTCTGCAGGGATTTCAGCAGAGGCTCAGGGTGTCGTGACATCGGAAACCATCAGAAAAGCCTTTCTTGAAACAGAAGAAGGGTTTACTGCCCTTGTGTCTGAGCTATGGGATACCCAGCCAAATATGGCAACAGTTGGCTCATGCTGTCTAGTTGGAGTTATTTGTCAGCAGACCCTCTATGTGGCGAATCTTGGAGATTCCCGTGTTGTACTGGGTAAGAAAGTTGGAAACACTGGGGGCATTGCTGCCATTCAGTTATCAATCGAACACAATGCTAACTTGGAAGCTGTGAGGCATGAGCTTAAAGAATTACACCCAAATGACCCTCAAATAGTTGTCCTTAAGCATGGAGTTTGGAGAGTAAAAGGCATTATTCAGGTTTCTTTATAATATCTGTTTTACCTTTTTTTCTTATTGAGGTCATATGTGCATGTGTGGCGTAGTATTTGGAGATGATTTCATCTTGCAATAGCTAATTATTTTTCAAAATGCAAATTTGATACAATTGATGCTTTTTTAGTGAAATTTAAGAAAACTTGAATTTTATAGTTTTAGTGAGTTTTAACTTTAAAGCATTACTAGTGGTTGTTTCAATTCCTATGGTTGATACTTTTTAATCATTTTTATAACTATGATGTGCGAGTGCAATGCTCCATAAAAGTATCCTCTTACTAAATCACATGTATTTAAGACGTAGTGCTCATTAGGTGCTTTTTTCTATCTTAAATTGTAAGATTTGATAGAAATTAAGGTTCATATTGTTAATCAAATGGTGCAAATGGTAAATAGTAGGGCTGCTTTCAAAAGGGATTTAAACATAGGGTTTGAAACGTTAGGATCAAAATAGTTTGAATCATAGGATTCTGATTGTGAATATTATGATTTTATCAATAGTGCGATTTTCTTTAAGCTGTGCCCCAAGGTGAACCTTCAAATGATTATTTTTTTTGGGATATGTGATCAAGAAGAAATACAAGAATTTCTTATCTTCAACTAAATATGGGATCTATCTTGTCACCGTTGTAATCAACTGAGCCTTAACCCTATTATTTGAGGGTCACTTGCTTGAATTTTCTCTTTTAACTTTGGTGAAATTTCTCTTTTAATTCCACCGTGTCTAGAGCCTTATCTTATATCAAGCAGTGAGATTTTACATCTTTTTCGTCGTACTTATATCTTTATCTTTTAGTGTTCATCCCTTTCTCTTATTGATTTTTCAACTTGTACGAAAGCACTCATTGCCAATGTCAAGAATTTAAATTTTGATTTCGCTTGAGATTTCACTAGGGAATCTGGTGAAATTTCGCCAGCAGTACGTTGAAATGGCGGAATGTTTCGCCAGCTTAGGGAAAATGGGGGAGCTTAGGGAAAAAAATTGAAAGTTGAGTTTCAAATTTCTATGGGGTTTAAACAAGGGTCAAATTTCTAATGTGCTTCACTAATTATTGCTTGATGTTTATATTCTAGAAGACCGAAATCAAATTTCGATAGGAATTTTTTATAGATATTTTTTATTTATATGAAAGAAATAGCAAAATTTTCATTGAAAATACCAAAATTTCACAATGGAATTTTGATGATTTAAACAAAATAATTTATTATTTTTTAAACTATTATTTTAACCAAAAGTAATTATTTCAATAATTTTAAACTTTTTTTGTCAACGTCCGAAATCTTTTAGAGCAAAATTTTATGATTTCGATTTGCTAACCTAAACAAAATAAAAAAAATTTCATTGATGAAATTTAAAAATTAAATTTTTTATTTTATGATTTCGGTTTGGTATCGAAAAATTTCAATTAAATACTAAGAGAAAATAAAATATAATAAAATATAAAGTTATAAAGTTTCATATAAAAGGATTAAGAGAGAGATTATATGCACAATATATAAATTTAGGGTCTAAATAGATATATAGAAAAATTAATAAGTATAGGACTGTAATTCTACTAAAATATATGTATAGAATATAATTTATAAAACTATAAACAACTATTTATAAAAGAAATAAGTATAATCTTGTAATTGTACAAGCTATATAACTTAAATTATAATTTTTAAAATATAATATGGTAAGAGGAAACAATTAGGGGTTATTTATAAAAGAAATAAATATAATTTTGTAATTTTAGAAACTATATAACCTAAATTATAATTTTTAAAATATAATATGGTAAGAAATAAAAAAGTAGGGGGCCACTATGTAGTGCGATTCCATTCAAGGTGAGTGGAGTTGCGCTATTTTTATAGATTGTAAGGACTTTTGGGGGAAGGATATGGACCCCCTCCGCGACTGGGTATACGTTAGACTCACGCTGCAGCTGATACTGCAGCCATCTCGTTCGAGATAATGTGATCCCGATTAATTTGAACTCTTAAAACTACCAGCTTGACCACACACATTGGTCAGGTACACTGTCTAACGTTGTTATCAGAGGAACTTAAAATCTAGGAAAACCTAGAAAAATACCAAAGTGCAAAAAAAATACCAAGAGGTAGTAAGCGAGGACAAGCAACAGGCGTATAATAACCTATAGAATAAGCCGGATATAAAAGTGTTAGAAATGATGTAAATACTGATGCAGCCAGAATTTTTTGAGTGATAAAATCAGGATAACTTGTGTTTATTATCATTTCATACCAACAGATATTTATAAATGTTTATTAGTTGATCAGAATCTGAAAGAGATTGAATTTTTATTATATTAACAGAAATATTTTAGATTTGGTGGCTATATGCTATTTGCTTTGTATTAATGTTAATTATATGATCTTTTGCTTTCTTCATATGAAAGCACCAGTTGGTATAGAGTGAAAAAGAAGGCAACAGTTCTTGAGAAACTGACCCACCTTTAGTGTTTAATATGATTTGTTATATTGTGTCATAAGATATATGATCGTCTTGGTGTGATCAGATAAAATTATGGGTTGCTTAAATCGTTAACATAACAATAGGGAGAAAAGGAAACATAAGTTAGACCCATATATGTCCAAATAATCAAGATGACAAAGTGAGATGTTATTCATATGGATTTATTCAACTTTTGGATCTAAATATTTCAGTTGATTTGTGACTTTGCTTTCCTTCCCTTACAATTTTCTCTGAGCCGTTTCATTCTATGTTTTCAGTTTCAAATTTTTGTTTTCTGAATTTAATGACTGCGATCCTTTCTGGATAGTGGAATTCGTACCATCAACATTCTGATTGTATTTGATGCAGGTTTCTAGATCTATAGGTGATGTATATATGAAACATGCACAGTATAACAGAGAACCAATTAATGCGAAATTCAGACTTCCTGAACCAATGAGCATGCCCATCATGACTGCCAATCCATCTATTATCTCTCAATCTCTCCAACCAAATGACGCTTTCCTTATATTTGCATCTGACGGTCTGTGGGAACTCTTGAGCAATGAACAAGCTGTTGATATTGTCCACAATCATCCACAGGCAGTAAGATTTTACCTTTTATAATTCCTATCACATTCATGTATTCTGCACTTAAATTTCACTCATATTTCTTGTTTTTGTTTTATAGTGAACAGTTTTTATTTTACTTTTTGTTTTCTTTGTGGGTGTGCTCCAAAGTACTGGTAGATTAATTATTTGTCAAGGCTGTGTTATTTATCATCATGATATGGATTGTTAGTTTTTTGAATGTCGCTGCTGCACCTTTCCTTTTCATTTCTTTTTATGATTTTCTGGATGAGGAGCTTGTTCTTGCCAAGTCTTTATAACTGCCTCGTTATAGTGTTCACTGATTGTGTCTGGCATGTGCCTTTCAGAAACTTCTTTAACAAGCTTTTTCTGGGTTTTTTTCCCATGGCAATTTTGTTTTAAATAGACATGAAAATTACAATTACAAGCAATCTTCTTGCTTAATTTTTTTTTTCTTTTTTATTTTGCATTCAACCTGCAAATTGCTGATTTTTGAATTCTCGATGGTGACAGAAGGCCTTGAGAAGCAGCCAACATTGAGTTATATTAAGGAAATTTTTTGTTTCCTGACTTTATGAAATCTCCTCTCAAATACCCTACCCAAGGTATTTAATTTCAATTTCAGCCTACCTTCAAAGTTTTTTATGACATTTTTAACCCCTTCCTAAAATCTTCCACATCAAAAATAGCCTATTAAAGGAAGGCAAAAAATATTCTATTCTGCCTCACCTGGTCAGATATATGTTTTTCTTCCACTTAGGATGATGATTTGGCCAATCCAAACTGTCCACCTGACGGGGGGCAATCTAGACAATACTTCAGCCAAATTAGTCCACATGAATAAATTTTTAGGGAATTTTGTCACGTGGAACAATAATTGTTGAATTGCTTAATAGATTTTAATTTTTAAGTTCTATACAAGAACGACGTTAGATTTGAAAGTCTTTTTTGTGATGAGGCATATGTGTTTGAGGCTGTCTTTGTAATGTAAAGTGATTTCAAGCAGAACTACACACGCGCAGCTGGAGTTTGCTGATAAGCTGTCGTGTGTGAAATCCGTGTCTCACCAGGTTTCTAACACTGGTATGTCTGACCAGTAAACCCAGCCTCTTAAAAAAATTTATAATATTTTTGGTTCTTTTTTTTTTTTTTTTTTTTCTTCTGTTTTATAAATTTGTTTTATATGTTTCTTTGATTAAACAATATAGGACATAATGAGAAAATGAAAAAAAAAAAAAAAAAAAAAAAAAAAAAAACCTTAATGACTTCTAATGGCTTAACATGAAAAAAAAAAATACCGTATAGTATGTTACAAGACTTACAATGTTGATTAATAAATTATTTTATTTGATAGTTTTTTAATATTGAGTAATGGGTCCCCATCCATTGTTCATGTGTGACAATTGTAAGAAATTAAGAGAGTTTATATTTGTTTATATAAGTAAATCATTTGTACCATTTATCTTAAATGCATCGTCTCCATTTAGCAAATGCTATTTATGTTAAGGGAACTCACTGAAACAGAACTTTAACATTTGAGGTATAGGGGTAAACAGGCATGCTAGGGTTTTATTATTTTAAGAAGTTTGTCGTTATATTAATTACCTATCTAGAGGCTGGAATCTGTTTGTCTATGCAAACTTTACATAATCCATTATAATTGGTGATTGGGTAATCAATATATATATGGATGTAAAACTTCGATATTTTATTGTGACGAAGTAGGTCATTGTACATTCAATGTATACAGAGGGAGAATGCAGGGTTGTTCCCGTTCAGTCAATCTTCTTTCGTTTTTTGTTTTTCATTTATTTGGTTGTATTGATTGTGATACACATTCTTTTCTGATTATGCAGGTCGAATGGACCATAGTGTTTAAACTCGGTATCGGATCGGGGATCGGCCAATCCAAACATGGCCCAATTTAAAAAAAAAAAAAAAAATCGTAAAACTTTTGAAGCAGATTGGACGATCCAATATGGATCGTCTGATCTGACTCGTCCTAAACTGAGTCAGATCATCTGGATCGGACGATCTGATTCGGTTTCTGATCAAGTCAGAGAACTTCAGTATATTTCGGAATCAGCTTAGGATCATGACTCATCCCGAGCCGATCCCAAGTTGGATCGGCCGATCCTAGACACTTTGGAATGGACTCTTTCTTAGTAAAATAAAATAAAAATGGATGGCATGTAATCTTTATGCTAAAGTTTGTTATTTGCATGGGAAAGTGATGGGCTTCAGTAATTTTTATGTCTATTAATGCACGTCGGTTTCGCTTATTTGGTAGTAGCTAAGCTTTTGGCATCTGAACAATAGTTTATCCACACATTTACAAGCAAGGGAACTCCTAACGACTGTGAAATATATGGACACTGGGTTGAAATCAGCATACACCAGAGATGTTTTTGTTTCATTTCATTTCTTCTTTCTTGAATGTTACTATATGTAGTAAAAGATGATATGTGATACAATTCTCTGTGCTGTCGTTTTATTCAGTTTTTTCTTATAAATGTGGAGTGTGTAGGTGATGTATTGGACTTCAAACTAGTGGGAATTGAGGTATTTCTTGGCTTCCTTTAAACTTACAAAGCTTGTGTTTATGCAGGGAAGTGCTAAAAGGCTCATTAAAGCTGCTCTTCAAGAAGCAGCAAGAAAAAGAGAGATGCGATACTCTGATCTCCGAAGGATTGACAAGAAGGTTCGACGCCATTTCCATGATGATATAACTGTTATTGTTTTGTTCCTAAACTACGACCTTATATCCGGAGGCTCGGTTCATTGCTCTCCGCTTTCCGTCCGAAGTGCTCTGGAACACTGATAATTTATGATTCCCATCATCATACTTCCAATTTTTTCAAGATGAAGAAAGGATTATTTATAATTTTTCTTAGGACATCAATTTGATTAGTTTGTAGAGGGGGCGGCGTATGAGAAAGCAGTTTCTTTCAGAGATTTCAGTCAAGATTGTTTTAATGATGCTGAGGGTATGAGGTAGGAAGAGTTCTAAGATGTGTAAAACGTTTTGAAGTAATCAGTAATTTTGTTGAAAGTAATACTAGCATTGAGTAGGACATCTTCCGATGGAGTGATGTTTGTCTGTTATGTAATGTAATGTTAGGAAGTGAAGACTCTGACTTGGGATCTAGTAAGACTGTGTTTTGGTTAGCTAAATCTGTAGGAAAGGAAAGGAAAACTAATTTTTCAATGAAATCTGTGCGTTTGGTTCATTGTAAAATGTGAATTCATTGAAAAATATTTTTTTTAAAAAGCGTTTTATTTATAGTGAAAAGTTTATCAAATTTTGTCTCTTAAAATAAATGAGAAACGACGAGGACGGTGTTCTTTTACGTTCCTTTTTATCCTTTTCCAACTAATCAAACACACTGAAAAATGATCAGGTAAAAGACAAAAAAAAAAAAGCTTATGAGCAAGCATTTAGTTTGGGCCCTGTTTCGCGTAGCTTTCTAAAGTCATGAAGCCCTTCCTAGATTTAAAAGAGCTTCCTACTTAATGTTTAGGTGTTTGGTGATACTTTTGAAAGCTGCTTTGGATGAAAACATTTTTTCAGAGAAGTCCATTCTGGTGAAGTATGGCGCTCCTTTTAAAAACTGTGTTAGAAACAATTAACTAGTAAACTTGTAAAAAGTCAAAATTATCCTCTCATTTCTATTACATTAAAATGTAAAAAGTATCTTTTCATTTTTATTACATTCTTTAAAAAGACGAAAAGATCCATCAAACCTCAAATTATGTACATGAGCCATCCATGTATATAATTTTTTTCACCCAATGTAATTTTTAACCCATGGCTTTGATTCAAATCTCTTTTGTACAAAATCTCCTACATTGAAGCCCTTCCATTTGTAGGAAGGTACACCAAACAGGCCCTTGCTCACTTTTCTAGTTCACGTGGCTTTTGTGTTTTTCACTTTCCCCCCTTTTCCCCGGTTCAGTTGTATAAGAGCATCTCCAATTGTTCCCTAAAAATTTCTCTATATTTGGGGATAAATTTGATTAAAAACTCAAATTTGAAAAATAGCTCTCAAATCATCGCTGCTAAAAATTTTCTCAAATCTTTTTAAAAAATCTAATTTATACCAAAAGTCCCCTTCAATGAATTAGTCCCTCCAAATTTTATTAATCTAATTTTTTCCCCTCTACTTTTTTCTCTCCAAAATTTTTTTCTCTCACAAGTTTTTATTTTTTCTCAAATTCTTGAAAAGTCATATTTTTCCTCCAATTTTAATTTTTCCCAATTTATATTTCAACTATTTTTCCTATAAATTGAGCACTCCCATGTATCTCATTCATCACTAACCATTCTTGTTCTTCTTCTTCTTCATTTCATCTACTTCCTTCAAACCACTCCCCACATATGTACCCTCTCAAAGTCCCATCAATCCCTCCTCACTCACCTAAACCCATCAACCCCAAGTCTAAACCAATACCTCATCCCACCACATTCCTCTCTAACCTCTTTGTACTAGTATCCAAACCACCTGTAAAACCCCCCATTAAAACCATCTCCATCGACCTGAAACTCCACCACTACCCACAATCACATTCATCCTCCCCCGAGCATCACCATCATCCACACCTGAAAACCCAGCGCCCTGTTCAAATCCTCACCCAATTGAAATGAAGCCTTTAAAATTGGCTTTGGTTACTTCTCCTTTATCATCATCTTCTTCTTCTTCTTCTTCAGATGACGATGAAGAAATAATATCAGTTGTGGCTTTTTATCAGAAGAACCACAATGCAATGTTGGAAATCTTAAAAGAAGAGGCAGAACAACGCAACAAACACGGTGGTTCTGTTTTAGGACATAGATACATCCGTCACGAAAGAAGAAAGGGTCACGATCGATTATTCGCTGATTATTTTGTCGAAGTTCCAGTTTATCCGCTTTCAACATTTCGGAGACGCTTTCGAATGACGCGTGATTTATTTGTATGTATTCTTAATGCTATTGAAGCACATAATCCTTACTTTGTCCAAAAAATGGATACATGTCATATTCCTAGATTAGAATGCTTGCATACGGAATTGCAACAGATATAGTGGATGAATATGTGCAAATTGGAGAAAGTATCGCAATATCAAGTTTAAAACATTTTGTCGATCAGTTATCGAAATTTTCGGAACTGAGTACCTCAAATCTCCAACAGAAGATGATATTGCTAGATTACTGGCTGTTGGGGAGGCTCGTGAATTTTTCGGAATGTTAGGAAGCTTGGATTGCATGCACTGAGAGTAGAAGAATTGCCCAAAAGCATGGCAAGATCAGTATAGCGGGCATGTCAAAACACCTACTATAATTCTTGAAGCCGTAGCCTCTTATGATTTATGGATTTGGCATGCCTTTTTTGGGATGCCAGGATCCCACAATGATCTAAATGTCTTGGATTGTTCTCATCTATTTTTTGATCTCGCCCAAAGACGATCCCCCCAGCTAATTTCTCTATTAATGGGTACACCTACAATATGAGATATTATCTTGCTGATGGTATATATCATAAATAGGCAACATTGGTTCAGACAATTTCTTCTCCCCAAAGAGCAAAGAAGCAACACTTTTCTATGTTGCAAGAGTCAACGAGAAAGGATGTGGAGCGGACATTTGGAGTTTTCCAATCTTGATTTGCAATTGTAGGTGACCAACACGGCTTTGGAATGTCTAAACACTTGGGGATATAATGAATAAGTGCATTATTTTGCATAATATGATCGTTGAAGATGAAAGAGATAGCTATTTTAATTTTAATTAATTATGACACATCAGAACAAAACTTACAACTAATAGTTTCGCGAGAGCAAAACAATGACTTTGAATCCTTTATATCTCGTCATGTAAGAATTAGAGATTCCGATGCCCATCAAGCTCTCCGCAATGATTTAGTTGAGCATCTGTGACAACGTCATGAAAATATGTAGCTTTTTACATTTCGTAAGATGTAACTTTTAAATTTAGTAGGGATGTCACTTTTGAATTTAGTCGATGTATTCCCCAAATTTTGTAAAGTTTAATTTTGTGAGGAAAAAATGATTGAATTCTTATAATTGTCAGCATTTCATTCATTAAAAGAAACAACATATTACATTGATTAAAAATGATAAATATTACATTTGTAGAGAAAACAATAAAAGATATTTCTATAGATCTACTATTTAAAATCTAGCATTTCTTGTCCGAGCAATGATACGTTGTTGAAGTTCCTCATAATACGATCTTTGCATAGGAGTTAAATTAGTCATGTCCATTGACATGATTTTATGATCCTCATTTCTTTGTTCTCTTTCATTCATTTGTTCCAATATTTGTAAGGTTGCCTCCCTAGTCTCAGCCCTTTTTTTACGATCAATAGCTTTCATTTGATCTTTTTCAATTTGACGGGAAGTCATACCCATTAACATTTCAACAAATTTAGCCTCAGTGGATGCCATAGTTTCAAATCTAGTGTCATGAATCATTTTCTTTTTTCGTGATTCTTTCACGGCTTTAATACCAATTGGTCGTTTTGATTTCTCATCAGAAGAAGGCTGCTGATCAAACTCTATATCCTCGAATGATATTGAAGTACCAGGATTACTTGAGGGAGTTGAAGGTGATGAAGTGTGGACTGTAGGTTTCTTGAAGCTTAATCCAATTGCATTACACTTACAACTATGGCGCAATATTTTCCAACATGTATCAAATGTGAAGTGTTTTTTTTGGATAACATGATACATGCGTTTAGCCTCATTGAGCTGAAAAATTAAATAAATAAATAAATAAATAAATAAATATATATATATATATAACAACTTTAAAGAATTTATTTGCGATAAGTACTTTGTTTGCTTCTCCGAGTCCATTTTGTTGTTTCATTTCTACTTGCTCAAGAAAACCAGCGAATTTGTTGACCGCCTTTTGAATAATAGTCCATCGATGAGATAAAGAATTGTTATTTCTCCCTAACCCAATATTTGGTTGGGAATAGAAATAACACCGAGCACGATCTCAAAACGCCGTCATGCTTTGATTATTTTCTATAACTGGATCTTGAGAGACCGCTAACCAAGATCGACATAGTGCTTCATCTTCCAACATATTGAACGACTTACCACGTGAATTACGATTATTTTGGCTAATAATGTGTACTTTGTGAGTTTCTTCTAAGTTATAAAAATTATCAAATTTTTTAGAATTATCCATTTTTTATAATAAAAACTTTGGCAAAAAAACTCCTGATCAAGTATGCCTTAAATATATTCCTTCTTTCTCTTGCCTTATCTATCTGCATCAACAACAACCAAGTTTAAGAATTGCCAGAAAGTGAGAAAAAAAATGATCCACATAAATATTTACATTCTAGTAAACATTAAAATAAACAAAAAAATAATGACATCTACTGGCAGACTCAATTTCATCTTCCTGGACAAGTACTAGCTTTTTAGTGACTACAACAAGTTCATCATAGATGGATAGTTTTAAACCATTTGGTTCCATGTTTCTAATTTGATCTACTATAGCATGCTCTCATCGTCCTATCATACATCAAATCCGGTAATCTAAGTTGTAAAAAATCCAAACTAGAACACACACTTAAAAATTAAAATTAAATTCAAACTAGAACTCAACAACATAATCCAAAAACCCCAAAGGAAAAAAAAGAAGATAAAATTAGATGCAAAATTTCACCTAAAAACATAAAAATATTTCCAGGCATAAAAACATATCACACAAAATCCAAAACTAAACCAATTAAGCAAAAAATAAGTGCCCAAGAAGAGTGAACCCAATACTGAGAAATGTTGTATAGATGCATCAAGGTATAAAAATTTGGGTATTTTTTCAAGAGGGGGATTAAGCTACCTATCATTTCAT
The DNA here is from genome assembly GCA_031762675.1 of Pachysandra terminalis. NCBI lineage: Eukaryota > Viridiplantae > Streptophyta > Magnoliopsida > Buxales > Buxaceae > Pachysandra > Pachysandra terminalis. The sequence goes on from JAUPMG010000006.1 coordinate 17,339,934, forward strand.
TTGCAAGCTCCTCAAAGAGTTGAAATTGTCTCCCAAACCTCATAGACTTCATAGTGACATTGTAGAAGATGGTTTAATTTGGAACAAATTCTGGGTCTTGATCCAATTAAAGAAAAGAAAGGGTATTTTCCCACGGTTTCAAGCTGTTGAGAATCAAAAGGGTGTTTTCTCTAGTGGGTTATCTTCAAGAGTGGTCAGAAAGGCAGTTTCAGAAGGTTCACAGTCATTAAGCTTCTTAGAAGGGTTAACCCAAGTGGATTTTGGTTTGGTAAGGAGACCCCCATCTTTCTTGGTGTCGAAAGGATGGTTAGGGAGAGGGGTTTTAGTTGCTCAGAGAGAGAAGGGTTCGGCTAAATTTGGAGAAGATTTAGTTAAGTGTAGAGAATAGAAAATCTTTTGATGAGGAGCTTAAGAGGTATCTTGGGTCTGTTAAGTTCTTACGAATAATATGAAATTGTGAAATGGAGATCCATGTTAGAAACTTAGAACTGAATATTTATGCAAGAACCAAATAGCATAAATAATAATATGTGGAAAAAGGAATCTACTAACCTCCAGCCATAGCCAATGTATTGAGAAACGAATACCGATCTCTGATCTGAAAAACTG
>JAUPMG010000006.1:17340642-17354020 GCA_031762675.1 Pachysandra terminalis
TTATTACTAATAAATATTAGAATATTTTTGTACTAAATTTTTATAATTTACATTATAAAAAAAAATCTAATTTAATTTTTAATAATTATTTAATTGATAAACAAATATTTATAATTTAAATATTTAAAAAAATCAATAAAATAAAAAAAATACAGAATAAAGTAGGAACAATAGTAGAAAACCATATTACTAAAACTTAATAGTTAATAAGTTGATATTTACTTTAATTAATTTTTAAAATTATTTAATTCTTAGGCTCAGTATTGCAACTACGTGGAGCAGACATATTATGATGAGGGACAACGAAGAGACAGAGATGATACTGATGAGCTAGCCCGCCATTTACTTGGATATGAGTGGAGTAGACATATTACTTAATTTCTATTTTAATGTTTTTTTTTTTTGTTTGAGTTATACATTCATGTTATATTTGATCATTTATGGCATCTCCAATTTATTATTGAGTTATCTTTTAATTTGACTTACATTCTTTTAGTTTGAATTACATGACACTTAATTCTTACTGTTATTTATCTGTTAGTTTGAATTACATTAACTTTCAATTTGATTAAATTACATATAGCATCTTTTTTACACCTTACGGACCCGACAGCGTGTAAGCTAACCTCCCTCATGTAACGACTTTTAATTTATAATTTTTTTTTTTTATATACTTAAATGCATTTAAGTCTTAATTAGAAATGTTTAAAGTTTATGACCAAAAATCCATCAAAAACCTATAGTTTCTCCACATTTCGCCTATTTACACCAATCGCTGATGTCACCTGGTGACATACCAGGCGACATCGAAATTGTAAACCTTGAATTTAGGAAGACTTATTTTGGGTTCTTAATACCAAAAATTTAGATGTTTTTTGAAGAAATTCTCAAATACTTGTAGATATATAAATTATTTTAATAGTAAGAGTATTAATTTTTTTAGTTAATAACTAAAGCTAAAAACAATTAAAGAAAATTTAAATCCTTAAAATATATTTATTAAATATAATTAATGAATCTTATTTAAATTAAAATATATCAGCACACTAGTTTTGACATTCATGTAAAGAAACCAAATATTTATGTTCACAATTATTAAATATTGACAATTAATAATAAAATTACATAAGCAGAAATCAACGGACTAAAGTTGAAGCCCTATGCCCATTCATTCAATATATAAACAGGATAACACAAAAAGACAATGTCCTGCTCCGTTCCTATTTAAGGTCTCCTCATATACACCAATTTACTGAAATAATTATATTGGAAAGATTGGTAGCATTTCCCAGAAACAGAAGAAAAGAAAAATAAAATAAACTAATCAATGTAGATTAAAATAAGTATTACAAAGAAGATTTAAAAAATCGTTTAGATGAAAATATAATAAAATATTTTAATCTTTTACATGAACATTCTAATGAAAAAGATTTCTTACTTAATTATTAAAATATATAGGGCAAATTACACTTTGATCTCCTGAGATTTTGACCACTTGCACTTGGACCCCTTGAGGTTTGTTAAACTACAATTATCCCCTTTTTATATGAAACCTCGGAAAGTCATGAACTGATTTATCCCTAATAAAATATAAAATTACTCCTCTCAAATCCACCACCCCACCACTACCCCCACCACCCCAAATCAGTTCATGAATCCCTGAGGTTTCATATAAAAAGAAGGGGTAATTGTAGTTTAACAAACCTCAGGGAGTCTAAGTGCAAGTAGTCAAAACCTCAGGGGTCAAAGTGTAATTTTCTCAAAATTATATTGATAAAATTAAAATTGAAAAAAAAAAAAAGATCTGATACCAAAATAAATATATTAACAAATACCATAAAAGTCTTTCCTCAATCAACATATGAACAGTTGGAACTAATAAGCAGAAGGATGAGAAACATATGGACCTGAATTTGCAGTGCACATCCCAGTCAACGCATCATCCATGAGATCCCTTTCGGAACTTTGCTTACAGCTTCAGTTGAAAAAACTCATTCTGGATTACAGTAAACGGAAAATGACTGTAGACGCATTTTTGTATACCATTTCCATCTTTTGCCAAATATGTGCACTCTGTTTGGATTACGTCTTTGCTGTATGTTTCTGCATCCAAAAGAATTGTTCCACACAATGGAAAATGATAAATATAGTTCTTTTATTATGTACAAACTAGCAGAAAAGGAAGAAGAGGTTCTTAATCCTGACCAAGAATTAACCCCATAGGAAGAAAAAATTTAGTCTAAAATGTATGACCTAGTGCCTACTCGTTCTAGGAATGTAAAAAATACAAAATTTGTAGACCCTTTGACCTTCCATGGGCATGCAAAACCCTTGATAATTGATCTTTGCAGAACAAAAACAGAAGAAACGAAATGTCGGGTTATTGCACCAAAACTAAAAGTACACAAGAAAAGTATGAGAGACTGAAAAATGTAGCCATCGGACATTAGCAATCAGATACTCTTCTTCTGATTCTTGTTGCTCATTGAGATGAAAAAAAAATCCCAATCAAAGATAAGTTGGAGTTGTCAATGGAGTTTATATTAAGATACAGGGACGCAGATCAAACACAAGCCAACAGATTTGGACTTGGATTCAACTCTTGGATCGAATCCCCAAGCATCCCCACTGTGTTAGTCATGGTTGGAAGACCTAAACACCCACTCCAGCACATAGGTTTCCCATGTTCATCTAAATTGAACCATTTATAGTTCCAGAATATCAGAATGGTAGGAAAGTTGTAACAGCTTTGGTTACGGCAAATGCAGGTTTTCAGCTACATGAAGTTTCTACCGGCATCCATAGTGTGAAGTATCGGCTGATACAACTCGGGGTCTGCTCGGGACAAGCCACAATCCCTAAATTCATAAAAAATCTCTGACTCAGTTTCGGACGACCCACTTTGGATCGTCCGACACCCTAAAAAATGTTCTGATTAAAAAAACAAAAGGCCATGTTTTGGATTGGCCGATCCAACTCGGTATCAGACTGGGACGACCCCCAATCCAATACCGAGTTTTAACACTATGCCAGCATCAATTACTTATATGCAACAGCAGCCCTGCACTAAAAGCAACCCTAAAACACATTGCATTGCAAATGGATTCAGTTTATGTCAACAGAAATATCCTTTTTAATGTTTTAAACATCAAGGATACAGCATTTAAACTTCAAAGCACAGCAGCACTATTAATCATAAATGAAAAAAAAAAAAAGATATGATTAAAAGGCAGATTATACAACAGAATTATGAAATGGGAGAGAAAAATGATCAAGAAACCAGATACCAGTGCAAGAAACAAATTATGATCAAACCATGGTGATTGATACTTCCAACATTCTTAAACTATAGTGGACACACACACACACAATCAGAATATACAAACTGGAAGTTAAGTAGTTCAAGTTACCAAATATAGCAAAATGCTCTAAGCCACAGGTCGTTTACCCTTCCCATCTTGCTGTTGCGACATGAACTCATGGATTTGCTTAGCTCTGTTTCTCATATCCAAAATAATTTCTTCAGTACTATCATATATCTGTTTTGGCAACTGAACCTCCAAATAATCAAACCAATCCCCCAATGTCATGCTCTCCAGATCCAACCCATCCTTCATCTCTTTGACAGCAGCTGCTTTCAATGATTCTTCACAATTTTCTTGCCATAAATTCGCTCCCTCAGTGATCATCTGAGACTCCGAAGCATGAACAAACATGGAAGGCTCATCCAGTGAAGCTTGATCTATCTGATCCCGTTCAACCGGAGCCACATTTGCTGGATCTCTAAGATTTTCCAGATCTGAACTTTGGTTTTCAGGAATCTTTTGAACAAGAGAAACTGCAGAAACAGAATTGGAGGTTCCATTTTCCTTCCGAGCCCTATTCCTTTTTCGAACCGCTTGTGATCGCTGTTTCTCTTCAAGAGGAGCCGAATCATCTGGATCTTGACAACTCTCCCGATCTAAATTTAAACTATCAGTAATTTTACTAAGCTCAACTACAGATTCCGCATGTTGATTCAGCGGAATCTTATTCTTCCGTTGAGGCCCTCGCCTTCCTCTAGGTTTCTCACTTACATTTGGAACCTCAGAAACAGAAGCCAAAGCAGCAGGTTCTTCCTTCAAAGCAACAGTCCTCTTCAAAGCTGCTCCACGCCTCGGATTTCTCCTCAATCGGCTCTCAACATTGCCGGCATCGAATCCTTCAACAGCCTCAGCTTTAACTGAAAGCAGATTCAGCGGAATCTTATTCTTCAGTTGAGGCCCTCGCCTTCCTCTAGGTGTCTCGCTTACCTTTGGAACCTCAGAAACAGAAGCCAAAGCAGATTCAGCAGGTTCTTCGTTCAAAGCAACAGTCCTTTTCAAAGCTGCTCCACTCCTCGGATTTCTCCTCAATCGATTCTCAACATTGCCGGCATCGAATCCTTCAACAGCCTCAGCTTTTACTGAAATTTTCCTTCCGTTCTTGTTGAAATTCATATTCTCCGATCTTGATCACGTCTCCATCCTTAAGATGGAATGGAGACGACGGACTGATCTTGACGTCATTCAGAAACGTACCGTTGGAGGTTTCAAGATCGGAAACCATCCATTTTCCATTCTTGAAGTCGATCACTAGATGTTTTGAAGAGATGCCGGAGTCTTTGATGGAGAAGGTGTTACCTCTAATAACTCTACCGATTCGAATCACGGATCCAGGTCTGCAATCTAGGGTTTCTCCCTCGCGAGGGCCTTTCTCCATGGTTAATTTCAATGCAAATCCTTCCATGTTGCAGAGATATTTGAAAACCCTGAAAGATGAAATAACATAAATAGAGAAATCCGTCAAAGATGATTCAAATTTTGGAGAATATTGGATGAATTATTTTGGAATGCAGAAAAATTCATCTATTTCATGCAGAAAATATTTAGGGATTGGGTTTTAAGCATTTTTCGTTTTTGTTATTCATCAAGAGAGCAAAAGAAGAGTGATAAGGAAGCAAGGAAAGGCGGGAGAGTCTAAGTTGAAAATTTGAAATGTTGAAAATTTTTTATACATACAAGTGTACAACTCGTTGCTTCTCCCTCCCACGTAAAACTAAAGCCCCATTTCGCGCTGCTTCCTTAGGGTCAGGAAGCCCTTCTTAGACTTAAAAGGGCTTCCTACCCAAAACTTGGGTGTTTGGCAATACTTTTAAAAGCTGCTTCTGATGAAAGCGCTTCTCCAAGAAGTTTATTTTGGTGAAGCAAGTATGAGGCTGCTTTTTCTAAATTTAAGTACAACTTTTAAAATGACAAAATTATTCTTTCCTTTTTATTACACATGAAAATATCCATCAAACCTAAAATTATGTATAGGTTTATCCTTTTATATAGTTTTTTCTCACCAAACATAATTTTTAACCAATGACTTTGATTCAAAGCCCTTCACATTGAAGCGCTTCTATTTGTAGGAAGCTGATACTATTGCCTGAGCTGTTTTGGCTACTTCCATCGCATCTCAAAAGAAATTTGCTATAAATTGTCAACGAGCCGGGCTAGCTTGGGTATGGCTTGGTCTCTGCTCATGTGAGCCTACCAATGCAAGATTATTTCCTTCACCACATTAGTTGGTTTTGAGAGCCAAACACAAAGAAAGTTCCTGATTAATTTATACAATGATTAACAAGGCAGTCAGCCGCAGCATTACCTTCTCTTATAAAGAAGGGATGCAGGCATGCATCAAAAGATTTTACTTCATCCCTTGCAAACTTTATTTGGGTTATTTTGCTTACTCGGAATAGAGCTTTGTTTAAAGTAAGGTTGTCAACCAGTCAAGCTAGCTCGGCTCAGATTTGGGCTCGGCTCCAATTAGCAGAGCTTGAGTTTTATAATTAAGCTGAACCAAGCCTGAGTTCGAAAAAAGCTCATTATCTTAACGAGCTTGGGTAGGCTTAGCTCAGTTAAAGCTCGGCTCGGTTTGTACATGAGATTATACGTTTATATTCTTATATATTATATTATGTTTTAATATTAAACATACATGTTAACATATTATATTATATATAATAATAATTATCAACTACAATATTAATACATTTGTACTAATCTAAGTTTTTTTTACGAGTAGAGCTTTCTATAAGTCGAACTTTTTACGAGTCGAGCTGGGCAAAGCTCGATTCTGCTCGGAGCCAAAAAATTGTTAACGAGCTTGAACCTTGCTACAGATTAACGAGCTTGAGCCAAACTAGGCAAAGCTTAATTCAACTCGACTCGTTTACAGCTCTAGTTTGAAGGGATCCCACTCGATATCGGTAACACTCTTTCTCCATTGTTGAATTTGTACAAAAATTTTAAGAAACTTGTGGATCGAAATACAGCGGTTGATGCTCATTGCCTCAAGCGGAATGGACAAATGTTATGTGAAAAATCCCAGCTTATAACTTCACTAAACTTAACATGGATGCTGCGGCACGCGGCTCTCCAAGAGATGCTGGCCTGGGTGATGTATACAAAAATGACAGTGGGGAATTCCTTTACGCACCTGATCCAAAACATGGACTCGCACAAGGAGAGCATAAAGCACTTTACTTTTAGCTTGTCTTATCTTCTAGACGTTTTTATTGCGTGAAAATATCTTATGACATTAGAGTTGTAACACATGTAAAACTTACATAGCACATGATATCGCATTCATTAATAAGCTTACAACCTAACATCTAAGAGTTATAAAAACCTTTGTCTCGTAGATCAAAAGAGGGGATTTTCTTTCAAAACACATCTCTTTTTCTTCTCCTATCTAATGTCAGTAATTTTTGTCATGCAAGAAAATTGTATATTTCTTTATTAATTTGCTCATAAGGTAATTGGTGGAAATAAGCATTTTATCAAATCGTGTAAATTATATTATTTATATTTTTTTTTCAAATTACGCTTGTTAAAAATCAACTTAAAATAATTCAAATGGTTGACTTATTAGTTTAGACAAACGGTTGAAACGTTTTCAATACTTGTAATACTTTAGTCCAAAACAAATAAACCGAAACAAAAGCCGCTTATATCGACGTATAAGCAATTTTCACGAATAACTTCTAAGCAAACAGCTCATATTTTATGCATCACAATGACAGCTGTCCATTATAAACACTTTTCCCGGCAAGTGCGCCTGTACTCAAAAGTCTTTTTTTCTTTTATGGTTGGTGCTCAAAAGTCCTTTGAATATTAAGCAAATCGACTATGGCCAAAGAAAACAAGAAGAAACGATCGTGTGGTCCATCGCTTGAGTAATGACGTCATCCCGCACGTATACGACTATCGTTTGAATGGCTGATATTTAATCCCGAATAAAGCGTACGCCCCAAGCTACAACTACCGACTCACGTTTTCTTCTTCTTCTTCTATAAAATCCCATCCTCCTCGTCTCTTCAACTCTCCAAGAACAAAGCTGCGTTCTCCTCCTAAAATAGCAGCTCAAACGAACGGATGTGTCCTTCAGGCAGTATAACAAGCCAGGAATCCGCCGGAAAGTCGGATTTCCAGACGGCATTTGAGGTGCTCGATGCGGATCGTGACGGAAAGATTAGCCCCGGCGATCTCCGAACATTCTACGCGGGAATCTACGGTCCCAACACCGCCACAGATGATTACATAGGTTCCATGATTTCGGTTGCCGACTCAAACCAAGACGGGTTCGTTGAGTTGGGCGAGCTCGAGCGGGTTTTGGATTGCCGGAGAAGTTCTCCGCGAAGCGAGTTGATGGAGGATGTGTTTAGGGTTATGGACAAAGATGGAGATGGAAAGGTAGGGTTTGATGATTTGAGGAGTTACATGAAGTCGGCTGGAATCTCCGTGAGCGATGAGGATATCACGGGCATGATTAAATTGGGCGGTGGTGATGAAAACAATGGGGTTTGTTTTGAGGATCTACTCAAGATCTTGGCCGTTGATTTTGATCGAGATTAGGTTGATTGGCTTGGAAATGCCATGACCCCGCTCTGTTTTGTCAAATCGGGAATTTTGTTTTTTTTCTTTTAGGTTCTTTTCATTGTTCATGGATGTGACAGATCACGTATGGCAGAGTTATGTCCTCACAAGATGAAAGCTGGTTGAAAATTAAATAAATAAATAAAAAATCTTAGAATCCTTCAACTTTTTCACATTCTCGTCTTGTTCTGATTGATTCTTATTCGTATTGGAATATGCAAAAAGCAACCTATTGACTCCCATATTATAGTTAGACATTGACATAGCTATATAAGCACTTTTTAGCCAATGACTTCGGTTGAAGGCTCTTTTTTGGTGTACTTAGATCGGAAAGGGCTTTTTGAAACCAAGTCTTGGGAACGACACCCAAAAGACTTTACCACTATCCCAAATAGCACCTTTAGGTCACCTCTAAAATTTAAATTTGTGAAAAACAGTGATTAAAATTTAAGTGATATTTTTAAAATGATGAAATTATCCTTTTATTTATATTAAACATTCTTTAAAAAGATAAAAAATATCCGTCTAACTTAAAATTATGCATATGCATCTATGCTAACTCACACAGGTTAGCTCAATTGGTGGTTTTCCAGCTCATGAACTAGAAGTTTCAGGTTCGAGTGCCCGAGCTTGTCTGATATATGATTCTTGTGAATGATGTCATGTATCGAATGTTTACCTGAGTCAAGGGTGCCACGTCAAAAAAAAAAAAAAAATCCTTTTGTATTAGGTTTCCCACCAAGCATAATTGTTAGCCAAATGACTTTGATTCAAAGCCCTTTATATCGAAGCCCTTGCATTTGTAAGAAGCTGTACCAAACGGGCCCAAAGCCCCTCAAATTGAAGTCCATGGGCTGGTGGCAATCCAACACAAACAAGCCCTAAGCATGACTGGTTTCAAGGATTCTTGTAATAGTCTAATAATACGACAAAATGACCAAAACACTCCTGAAACTAGACGCGCTTAACCATGATTACTGACTAAAACACCCCTGAAATTAGAAGTTCTTAACAATGATTGATGGAAAACCCTGACTTTTCTATCTCCACATTCATGGTTATTACAACAAATAGTTTCTACTTGAGAAAGGTATGTAGAGCAATTACCTTTCTGATTTATTCTTCTAGACTTTTTCATCAACCATCTTGCTCCGTATCGCGTCATCAATGAAACGTCACCTAGTCATACTAGATCAATTTGACCGCTCACTACTAGAGCCTTTATTGACTTGTAGCGTAGGACATACAGATCATCGGCAACCAGGTCTACAATCTCGTCCCCACTGCCATGTAGGAAGAATTACATTGATTGGTTGGCAAACTCCTGATTAGATGCATTCACCAAGAATACCAGTGAAACATGATCGAAGATTACCTGTCATCGAGTTGGAACGCTCCTACAGAACCCTTGCTCTTGCAGAAGACAAACGTGTCCAACTGAGGTTCTGGAACTGATAAATAGCAAAAGATGAGGAGACAGCGGGTTATTATTGCAAGGATACACAACAACCAAGTATAAAATAACAACGGAAGCAAAAGGAAAGCAGAAGTTATTCAATAGTTAAACAATGTGGTGATGGATTCTTGCTTTCATTGTGATATGGTATGGCTCTACTATGGAAGGCAAAGATGGTTGTGGGTCAGGGGCGGAGCAAGGATTCTACTTTAGGGGGGTGAGATTTGACAAAAATCAGTTTTTGCCTTCGGTTTGACAAAATTAATGCTAGTTTCACACACGCACGTGCGCGCGCACACACACACATATAATCAACTTCAGTTTTTTCGGTTTGGTTCAGTTTAGTTGAAGCCTTAGCCGTAAACCAAACCAAATTCATTCAATTTTTTTGTTTTCTCAACCATAACCAAACCAAAATGAAATAAATAAATAAATAAAAAACAAACAAACAAACCCAACCGACTTTTTCAGTTCGGTTTTCGGTTTAGACCGAACCAACTGACACCCCTAGTGAGTAGTGAGTGAGGATATTTTATATTTTACTTCTCACAAATAAATGGAAAGAAATAAATCATAATATTGTCTTGTGTGTATGTGTGTGTGTGTGAGAGAGAGAGAGAGAGAGAGAGAAGCGGATATAAAATAAGTTTAAATTGTGCAATAGTATTAAAAGAAGGTAAAGTACCCATGTCATCCTCTTCACTGGATGTAGATTGCTTTAAAATGGACTTATAACCATCAGGCAACTTTTTCAGAACAGTATCTTTGAAATGTTCTTCCATATCATCAGTACACCTGCCAGGGGAATGTCAACACCAATACCATGAGACAAGCATCCAGTTAACACACTCTTTCCAGTTAAAACATAGACAATAAAAACGGGAAAAAAAAAAAATAAAAGAGAAAAGAAAAAAAAGGCACGGCCTTAACCTAATAGCAAATTTCTGTTCTTGTTCAGAGAGTCGGTTCCACAGCTCAGTTTTTGAAATGTGAATCATGTACTTTTCAATCTGCATCAACATCACTGAAGAAACTAATACAATGTTTAACTTGGAAGGTAAAATAATACTTGGTTTCAGTATATGATTACCTTTTGGAGTCGGACCCGAAGATACGATCGCAAGAGAAACAAAGTCCTGTCCAAATCCATCTGGTAAAGTGATACAGTGAGTGGATCTGTACCATTGTTCGCAAAATCTTCCACGGTATCCTCCTAGAGATACAAACCAAAGCTGACATTAACAAGAACATACTGAAAGCGAAAAACAGCTTATATCCATCAAGCAACAGTATACCAACCATTAAGCAAATTGAAGAATTTGTAAAATGAGCACACAAAGGAGAACGAAATTTACTCCACTGGTTTTCACGACACCAAGTTCATGACCATTCAAAAACACATTTACAAACTACTAGGAAAGATGCATCCATGTTGTGCAACTTTCCAAACAAACAAAAATAATGAAGTTTGACATATTATTTAATGTAACTTTTACCTTGGCTTTGATGATTTGATCACTTCAAAGTGGGATTTCTCGTTGAAATTACAACTAATTCACTGAAAGTTCTCAAGACCTATTCCAAATTCTTTGGGACAACAAATCCTGAATTAATATCTTGTGTAGATAGGGTAGGTATCTTCTATGCTCGTCAACAGGCCATTCTGGGATGGTGTCACATTTTGCCCATTTTGTGCACTACATGGCACATGTTTTGAACATATCGTTCTCTCATGTTCTAAGATCCGCAAACGGATCGACTGATACCCTTGCTAGGGTGGGGGTAGGTAGAGAGGATTTGTTCAGGGGTATCCTCATAGATGAGATATCACATGTTTTTTTTTTGGAAGGTAAATATCACATGTTTAGTGTGGTTGCTCCTCTTGTTTTGCAGCTCCCAATTTCTCACTGATATAGCACCATGTAGGAATCCGATCTCATTTTAACTGTTAAGAAGCTGATCAAGAAGTTTCACACAGGCACACTATAAGAGTTACATATCATCTAGCAGACCTAAGCCTGCAGGAGGAAGGGGTCTTCATCTACTAAGGGTCACAATGTTTCTAAACCAATTTCTTGTGCTACTCACAATCTCCAAAAGGTACACGCACTTGCTTGCGAAATCTAGCAAGTATTTTTTCAAGGAATTTCATGTAGCCAAAGACAGTCTAATAGGCACATAATCCAATTCAAATTGTCATCTATTTAAAAGAGGGAGAAAGACTGTGATTCCAAAGATTTCTGCTTTTACCACAGATTATTTGTAATCAGATTAGAATTATTAATTTACAATTGTTCAAAGATAAGGCCAATACAGAATTAGATTGGTAGTGGACCCGGCTTCAGAGTGAAATACCGAAAGCTAACTCTTCAAGAACGAGAATTTACTTTTAAATATATGGTACCTATATTAACATTAAAAGGACAATCTGGAAAGGAAAATGGCCTATCAAATGACAGATTTTCCTTGGTAAAGAGATCAATAAAAACAAAACAAAACCTCCAAGCAATCTCAAATTACAAGCATGTGAAGAGTTATATTTCAAAAGTATAATCAGTCAAACAAGATAAAGCAGTTTAAAATGTATAAATTTAAGTAAAAAAATGCTTAAAATGTGCTTCACTTTTATAAAGAGTATGATAAGATATTTAGAATTCAACAATCTTTTACAGAGGTGCTAAATGCACACATACAGACATGCACGGAGCAGATAATGCAAATCAGTATCCTGAAGCAAAAATAACAATCAAAGCAACATAGCAGAGAACCATAAATTTCCAGACATATGAACTAGAAATTTAGCAAATCCATAGAGTTCAAAGGAGAACAACCAAAATCTATATAGGATGAATCACTGTAAAACCTAGTTCAACTACAATCTCAATTTCAGATGCAATTCTGTTGAAGAATGAATCATATTGTCCTAACAGATAGAAAAAAGAAAAGGAGTACAAAGACCTAGGGTTTAAAATTGGATTACCATCAATTGAATCTGTTCTCGCAATCTCTGAATTAAACCAGTTTGAAATGGAAGAATTTCTGGAGCAGCCTTCTCATTTCGCCATGCCCACTTCAGGAGCTCACCGTCTGTTGTTGCAATCAAAGAATCGTAATCGCTGCTTGAAATTCCAAGACCTTCTTCAGAAGCGGGGGCCATTATAATTTCTTTATCTAAATTCTATTTTTTTGAAAAGTCAGAAACAGGAAATGTTAAAATATAGAACTTAGACAAATAAAATGGAACTAAAATTATAGAACCATGTATCTTGTAAAAGAAAAGACAAACAAAGACTGTGCAAGTGAACCTAAAGTTCTTTTCTCCTTTCATGATTTTCATGTTAAATACCGTATGTTACATCAAGTTTATCAATAGAGTCATCCAACCATAGCTGCACAAACAAGGCACATGCATCTACAAGAAACAGTTACCATTAGCGTTTACGCTTAAGTGATGTAAGATCCCTAACACAGGCTTATGGATTAAACAAAACATATACGCTTGTTCCGGTTTGATGCTGGTGATGACGGATTTGTAAAAGGTTAAATATATTAGAATAGATGAACAACTAATACATTCAGACCAATACACTCGTCAAACCAGAAAAAAAGGTAAGAAGTTTTTCTCAAGACAGCCTAAACCGTCGCGCAGCCGTTCGGTCAAGAGCGTTCCTTGTCAAGCTTGGATCTGTGTAAAAGACAAAGAGAAGGGGCTAGAAGGAAGGATGAGTTGTAATAACTGAAGAAGGGGAGTGAATGCAATCACATAGCAGTAAAACCTCACAGGTTAAAAATCCCTCTCTTTCTCCTTCAGTGTATTTACTCACTGTTGTTGCAGGTTTCAGAATTTTTGGTTTTTGATTCAGAGGTTTCAGATACTTTCAATTTTTGCAGATCTCTGATCTCCAATCCTCTTCAATGGAGGATGGGTACTGGTATTTGTAGAGAGTTTCCCACTCTCAGTAGGACAAGTGTCACTCGGCTA
>JAUPMG010000006.1:17354120-17365463 GCA_031762675.1 Pachysandra terminalis
TCCACAATAAACACTTTCCTAAACACTTAATTAGAAAGTGCATAAAACATCAATATTGCCAAAATATGGCAATAATGGCCTATAGTAGAATCACGTGAGAACGTGAGTTCTAACAATAGGAAAAATTACACTTTGATATTCTAAGGTTTCTGATAATTGCAGTCAGACTCTTTAAAGTTTTGGAAACTATAATGATACGCTTCATAGAAAACCTCGCAGGGTCCAATTGATTCAAAGAATTAAAATTTGATGTTAAAAATTGTAATTCTAATTTTAATTTATTGAGAATTGAAATTAAGTAGAATTGAGATTTTCATGATTATATAATTGGACTTTTTCCCTCACGAGGAATAGGGATGATGAGTAAGAAAAATGAGAATGGTATAAAAATGATTTTTTATTCTTAATTCATTATTATTATTTTTTATTTTTTATTACTATTATTATTATTATTATTATTATTCGTTAAAGATAAAGGTGATAAATCCGATCCAACCCAACCCAAGCCATTGCCACATCCATTTGAAATCTACGAGATAGAGAAATGCAATTATCAACTTCAAAAATGAATTCTGTGGAATTCATGTAGAATTCAAATTCCAATTCTTTAATGCATTCCCAAACGAAAAAATTAGAATTAGAGGGCCCAATTCCAATTCTAATCCCAATTCCACCTTCAACTGAACGAATCAATCGGGTCCTAAAGCTTTTGACAATTACAATTAGACTCTTTGAGGTTTTTGAAACTATATAATGACCCCCCTTTTATCGGAAACCTCAAGGAAATCGGTCAACTAACGATAATAAAGAAATGAACGACTTTAGATAAAGTGGATAAATCTTAAATGTAAAATACACCTCTCAGTCTCTCGACTAAAGAGAGGTCTTAATGTAAAACCTAACCTACTAGCGGAAACGATTCTCCATTTTCATCTTCACTGACCGGTCTAAAAATGATGGTGATCTTGTTGGTAAGTATTCCATCACTCTTTATCAATCGTTTGATGTGTTTTTCTCTTTCTCTTATTTGACGAATGATTCAAGTATGACATTAGAGCATGACGGCAATATAATATTTCAAATATATTCGTAGCTAAACCCTTCAAATGAGCTTGCAAGAGATTGAGGAGATGAACCAACAAGATCACCATCACATTCAGACGAATCTATAAAGATAAAAATGAAGAATCGTTTTCGACTGTAAGTTAAGTTTTACAAATTACAATAGTAAAAATAATATAATAAAGTAAAGTAAGATTCCATAGGGTATTTTAGTCCTAAGGTTTATCCACTTTATCTAAATATTATTTAATTTTTTATAAGAGATATATTAGTCAACGACTCAGTTAATTGATCGACCTTGAAGTTTTCAACAAAGGGTATTATTGTAGTTTTAAAAATATCAGGAGGTCTGATTGCAATTGTTTGAAGATCAAAATATAATTTTCCCATAAATATATTATCACTCCTCTGTCCACCTATATTCCATTCAAGTCGTCGATCTGGACTAGAGACCTTTCTGCTTGTGCAGACACTATTAGCGAATCCCGTTGATCTGTCTTTCCATGGACCCCTACTACTTACTGGGACCCACACTTGGAAAGTAAAGCCATAGCCCGCCAGCCATGGGGTCCCCTCCTCTTTCAATGGTTCTCTGGTCCTACACAGACGATCTCGTGCCCTTCTTTCCCAATTAGAGTTCGTCAAGTGACCTAAAAAATGTAGGATTTGGTAGGGGGTCCACGTGATAGATAGCCAATAGAAAGAGAATCAAATGATGGAGCCTTGTAACAAAGCTTTTTGAAACTAGAAACTGAAGTGGCAAACACATGGGACCCGTTTGGGTAGTCTTTGGACGGATATCTCATTTGCAAGCCGAAAAACAAAACACCGTTCTTTAATTAAATCTTAGTAATTATGGTTTTTTAGTTAACAACAATGCCAAAAGAATGTTGATGTGAGGAGCAAGTTTTGAGATCACATCAGCTCGTGGGATCGGCAATGAAGATACCACTTTATTTTTCTTTTGCCAAAGCATTGATAAATGGGTCAAATTAAGCTAACCATTGGAGCAATGATCAAACTACATGGAGCTAAGGCTGTATAATTGGGCCGCGCGTGCCGTCTCGGTACGATATGGTTCGTGCTTTTCGTGTCGTGTTGTATCGTGCTTAATTTTGGGATCGGAGGAGGCACAATTCTTATTGTGTCGAGCTAGGTCGGGTTCGTGCTTTTTTCTATAATTTTTTCAAAATTAGTTAAAACCCAATCTTCCTCCTGGCTCAATTGTGTCCGAACCATGTAGTGTCGTGGGCCATGAACTCAGGTCCGGCACGACACTGTAAGGCCTGCAACCCCCATTTATATATCCCTAATTGGAGTACTCTTTGTTTCACCCCTATCAATAACGAAACTGATATACCGTCAAATCCAGATAATGCAATAGAGAGAACTCTAGATGTAGGCCTGTCAATGGACCGGATCACAATCCAGATCCGATAAAGCCAAATTCGGTAGAGGATTTTAGTGATCCGATCCAATTAAAAATGATCCGATCCGATCAGTCAGATCGGACTTGGATATGTATTGATCCGATCCGATAATGATCCGATCGGTCCGATTATAATTTATATATATATATATACAAGTTATCGAATCGGATTCGGATACTCCAATTTCACTATCGGATCGAATTCGGATCACCTATTTCATGATCCGTCGGATTCGGATTTTCTAATTTCGCTATCGGATCGAATTCGGATCACCTATTTCATGATCCGTTAGATTTTGGATCGGATTCAAATTTTCGGATTTCGCTATCAGATCGAACTCGGATCAGTTGTGATCCGGTCCGAATCTGACTTGTTGACAGGCTTATCTAGATGGTATGAATTGGGCCAATATCGTCTGAAGTAAGATGTTTGCAGCAAATGTTACAGTGTGCATTCACGCGCGTCACATATTTACTGGCATATGCAAATACACATCACCCATCTCGAAAACATCAAACCTTTTAAAATCGAGATGGATGACGTACATACATAGGCTGCAACCATCTCGCTCCAGACGACACCACCCCTTATGAGCTCGTCTTACAATACCGATACAAATCAGAAACTTGATTGGAATGTGCGTCTTACAATACCGATACAAATTAGAAACTTGAGCAAGGTTTCAAGGATCGGACTAGATCAGACCGGATCGACCGGTCCGTATCGGAATTAGCCAGGACTGGTCCAATCCCAAGCCACAATACAACTATTGTATGGTTAGGCTTTGGATCGGACCGGTCCAACCGATACCAATCCGACCGATCTCCTATTTTTTTTTTTAATTTATAAATAAAGAATCCAATCGATATTGGCCTGGATCAATCCGATGCCGACCGATATCGTAGTTCCGATACCAATATCGTTCAGCAAATCCAATTTTTTTTCTTTTTTTCTAAATAAAGATTCAACTTTTAGATCGGACGGTATCACCAATCCAAATCGGGATCGGCCTAGACCGGTCCGATCCAAGATCTCGAGAATTAAAGCCTTGAACTTGAGTGGAATGTGCAGTAATTAAAAAAAAAAATGTAAAGGTTTATTTGTGCAAGGGAAATCATTAGTTGCATGTGACCACGTCATCACGCACATGACCACCACTTTTTTCCACGTGGCAATCGTCCTCCACCTACGCTTTTGTTCGCTTTTGTACACAATGTGCCATTTGAATCATGTGATCGCCACAAAGTTCCACAGAAAAAGGGAAATACCCTACTTAAAGTTGAAACTTTCTTTTTCGGTAAACAAACTATTCATGTGTACAAGTTTTCCAAACCAGTTTTCTTATTTTTTATCCTGTGAAGAAAGTCCTCCATACCAGAACCAGAAGGGAACATAGCGTTTCCATATACTCCAAAACAGACAAGTGGCAAAAAAATGTAGTGTAGGGCTTGTAGCCCTACGGCCCCTACCAAGAGTCACCTGCCCTAGGTGATAGGGTGCACCAACTTGCAAAGTTTATCATGTGGCATGTTATGGTTTGTCTTGTTCTAAAATAGGAATAAGATGAGATTTTTCCGTGCAAACAAAGTTTTCCCTGCTCACTCAATGGAAGGATGAAAAAGTTTCATCTTAACAATCATGCATTGCCGTCCGGAATCGTGCCGGCCAAACACACCGACCCACATGATACGGCACGTTACGATTATCGTGCCGTGCTTAATCATGGGTACCTGGCCCGACACGGTACAAGGCCCACGATTCTTATAGTGTTGTTTCGTGCTCGGCCCCTGCTCCGTGTCGGGCTAGGTCCGCATGCACGCAACCCGACCCGTCGTGCACCCCCAACCTTTCCCTAAGAATATCAGGTCCTGTTTTCATGATTTTTGTTATTATTTATTCATTTTTATTAGTCAAATTCTGATTTTTGAACTAAATACGAAATACCCTCTCCTTTAACATAAGTGATTGGAAAATTATTATTTATTTATTTTTCTAAATTCAGAATTGCATAAAACCTTGTTATACTCAATATATTTAGATAATTATAAATAATTTTTAATTACATAACAATGAAATATAAGAAAGGATATTTTTAATATTTTAAATAAATGTTGAAAATATTATTCCAAAAGACAATATGTTTGATAAATTTCATGTTTCTGCTATTATAAATTTTATCTTAGATATATCAACAATTCTGAAGAGAGTGGGTTGGGCTACTTTGTAATTAATTTGGGCTTAGCCCAACCTAAAATTTGTTGGCCTGAACTGAACCCAGAATTATTGACTCCGAGCTGGGTTCACTGGGCCCAAACTAAATGTATGTTTTGTGGACTATATTATTTATCTATACTTTGTTAGCTCGGTCCGGACATGCTTTTGGGCTGTACCAACCTCAGCCCTATTCCAATTCTAAAATCAATTTCGGGCCTAAATCTGAGACCGGATCAAATTCAAACCCAATTTAACTGGTTCAATTGGGGCACTTATTATGATTGGTTTGGACTGTTTTCGGCTGATCGGGCCAAATTTCAGCTATATATGATTAGAGCTAGAGGTGGCAATGGGTCGGGTTGTAATCAGGTTGATGCTTAAACGGGTTGGTCAGTTTGACCGGTTTACCAACGGGGTTGAGAAAATCTCAACTTGAATCCAACCCGCCTATTAACGGTTCGAACCTGCCAACCCGTTTTAAAATTTAATTAATTATTTATTTTAATTTTAAATTAATAAAATCGTAAATCATCTTATTTAACATTGTATTTTAAAAATTAATAATAATAAATAAATGGGCCAATACAGGTTTGGCGGGTTGGGTCAGGTTTGATCCGTTTACCAACGGGTCAACGAAACCTAAACCCGAACCCAATCCATTTAATAAGCGGATCAACCCTAACCCCGTTTAGTCGAGTTGGGTTGGAAATTGCCAGCACTAGTCAATATGCCCAAATCCATCAAAGTTTTTGCGAGTCTGGGTTTAAGTTTTCTACCCACGGTTTGGGTTTAGGTTAAGCTTTTTAACCCGCTAGTAAACAGATCGGGTTTGGGTTAACCCGCCTAGCCGTCAAATTATTATACTATACATTTTATATATTAGTATATCTTAAATATTATATATATATATATATATATATACATAAATAAAGAATATAGTATTTTCTTTCCATTTTCCCTCTTTCTCATATAATAGAGCTAGGTCACTAACTTGTTAGAGGATGAAGAATTAGAGAAGGGACGTAGAATATTGTAAGTTATATTATATTATTATTATTTATATGAGATTAAATAAAATTATAAAAAAAAATGAGTATAATATCATTGCAACTTGTAATCAGATTTATTATATAAGACATTAGATGAGATATTTTAAAAATAAATAATAAAAAATTTAGTAAAATTAAACAGGTCAAAGGGTTAAGGTGGGTTGGTGTGGGTTTGATTGTTTCAACCCATTTATTAAATGGACGAGTTTGAATTGAACGCTAAGCCGTTCGTAACTCTATCAATCCGACCCGAACCCATCCAATTGACACCTCTATATATGGCCACATACGTTTTACCCGTGTCAATTCGGGTCGGGTTGTCTCCTTTGTTCGTCTATTTTGATTCTGTACTCTGTACCCTGTACAAAATACAAAATACATCTGTGATCGATCACAGCAAGAAAGACTATAACAGCCTTCACTCTGTGAAGTTCAGTGTTATTAGGGAGATTTTAGTCATTGCACTTCATACCCCAACCTGAGGAAAGCTTTGTAATTTTTAACCTTAAGCTGGAAAATCACAGTATAGAGCCCCAGAAACATAGTATAAATTTCAAAACAATCTCTCTCTCTCTCTCTCATGGCTTCTCTATCTTCTTCTTCCACTGCGGTTGCGGAACGGAGAGGTATACCTGCAGCATCGTTCGTGGAAGATGTGCAAACGTATTTGACACAATCAGGCCTCGATGTGAATTCTTCCCTCGCGTTTCTTCAAGAAAGGTCTGATTCTTTTGTCGTATTTATATGATTCTTCTTGGGTTTCTTCTTTCCTGATCAAATTAGCTCAAAATCTATCTGTGTCTGAAGTTTTCATTTGGGGCTTATGAAGGATTTGCTGATCAATCATGTTTAAACTAGTTTTGAAGTAAAGGGTACTCAAAAGATAAAAAAAAAAAAAGTATCTATCTCTGATCTGTTTCTCTTAGTTTATGGATTTGGTGTTGGATTTTAATGGCTGCATAGAAACTTTGAAACTTCTCTTTATATTCATAACACAGGATTTCACGCATGAATCATTATATAATCTAGCCCTAAGTTATTTAAATAGCATTTCCTTTAATTTTATCAAACAAAATGATCCTTTCATTAGAATCCCTGAAACCACATTCCTTTATTGTATAAATAGACATTTCAGATTTATTTAATTCCCTAACTAAGCTGAAACCGCTTCCTACTTGTCACTGTTGAAGCTCTAATCCATGAGTCCATGTACTCTTACTTGTATTCTGCCTCTCTGAACTTCTTTGGTTCTTTGAGAGACTTAAACAAGCATTACCTCATGGATCTATTTCAATTACATTAAAACATCTTCACAGTTTTTTTGATCTATAAAACCCATATACATTTCATAATTTAAATCCAATGAAGTCCACGTGTTTTTTTTTTTTTGTGTGTGTGTGTGTTTGTGTAGGTGTGTGTGCGTATTTGCGCACACGCACTAGTAATGGTTGTTCATAAGCTTGAATAGATAGGCATATAAGGGTGAAGACATTACCCTTAGTTTTATGCGGTATCTATTACTTGTACAACAACTAGTCATGATGCTAAAGTTATTTATTTCGTTCCCCCTTAAGGAATGGACAGTCTTTGTGGTAGTGATGTTATTAGCTTTTGCTTTAGTTTTGTGAACTTGCTTTCTTTAGTGCTTAATAGTTTATGGTTCTTGCTCTAGATAATTTTCATTTAGTGCATTATAATTCACTGTCTATGACTTAAATCATAGAAGTCGAATCAAATACAAGTTCTTATGATCCCTTTGTACCTCGTTATTTCAGGCGAATTCGCACTCATGATTTTTACTGTAACTAAAATCAATAAAAAAATAATAAAATAAATAAAAATAGTTAGAATTTGTTTCCATTTTGTTTTCATGTAGATTGATTGAGTAGTTGTACCAGGTTGCTGAGAGACCAAGCGTGGGCAGGGCCAAGTTTAGCCACCCCAACCCGGTCATGAATGAATAGCTCCAGGCTCACCCAAGATGCAGTTTTGACCTGATCATGTAGACCTAGGCTAGGTCTTATCATTTCTTACTAGATTCGGATTGGATCGGGTCCGATCTGGTCCATAACCTCATCATCCAAAACTTACATCATGAAAACCACTTCTTCTATTATTTTATATTAAAATCTATTACAAGATAAACAAATACACGTTAAATAAGCAACAAGCTTGAACTAAGAACTCCTTTAGATCAAATATGGCGCTTCCATCATTGAAATGTCATAGAACAAAAAATCAAAGATAAATGTTCAACCTAATTTAATGGGAAAAAAAGAAAAAGATAACATTGGTAGCAATTCAATGCCTTGTCTAATTAGAAGTTCAATCAATCAACAATTGCCTTGCCCTAACAAGCTACAAGAGGAAGCACAAATCCTGGTCCCCAATCCCAACTTGTCAGAAACCATATATTTAGATAGATTCTATGCCTTCAAATCCGTTTTGACTAATTCGGTCTTGATTCTTTTCGGTCTTTCTATATCCCTTTTAGATTCTTTAACTTGCATCACCTCCCACATTCTCATAGCTGCCTCATTTGCACTCCATTTTACATGCCCAAACCCTTTAAGACTGATTGTTCTTTATTTTATCTTTTATTGGTATTGGTCCTGCCCTCTCTCTGATTTTTTTTTTCTCACCTTATCTTTGTTAGCCTTTTCACACACCCATCTCAACATTCTGGTTCCAGTTATATTCTTTGCAATTCACCAACAAAAAATTCTTAAGTATTTGTTGCTTCTAATTTCCCGACCTACTGCTACTGATAAAAAAACAAAATTCCCGACCTACTGCTCCATACATCGTAGCAAGTATAATTGTTGTCGTATAAAATTGGCTTCTATCTTTGGTGGAATATGTCAGCCAGACAACACTCCAGGAACACCTTCCCCCTTAACCAACATGACATTTTACTTGATTTGAATATATAGATATGCATACACATAAAAATAATTATGTATTTATGCATATGGGGGCCTTATTATATGAAGATTATTCAGATTGGTCCTTTCATATGCAATTAAGAAAATGGTGTTTAGAATTGTAAATGAGCAAAAGAAATTCAAGATAAAGAATTCTTCTTCAAGATAAAGAAGAGGTAAGTTTAACCCAATACAGGTGAAGAAGAAGAAGAGTGTTTTCTCGTTATTGTGTATTTATTTGTCCTTGAAAGTTCATGTCCAATATAGGTGTTCTAATCTTGTTTTCGAATGAGAGGGGTTAGTTTAAGTCTTGAATCCCACTCAATCTTGTTGTATGGTGCTGTTTGAAAGTCCAACTCCAAGTCCAACAAGCTGTAGTGTTTGGGAATCCATTATGATGCATAAGCCCTTTCTTCTTAATGGTTGTTTTAACATGATTATTTTATTTTTACATTTTCCTCTGCCTTAACTCTGTATATCATAGTTCTCTGTATCACATGTTTGAGCTGTATGATATTGTTGCTGTTAAAAAAAAATTGTAATTGCGCAATTCTACATATTGAAACTAAGATGGAGATCCTATAGTGTGTAATGTTACTATCATACTGGCCCAAACCAACTTTCTTTTAGTTAATTTGTCATTTTATTATTTTATTACTTTTTTTTATTTCTATGGACATAGCATTTGTGTAGGAATAAGTTTTTCTGCTTTGTTCTGACAGATTTAATTGTAACTGGTTTTGTAATGTTAGCCTGGACATTCACTTTGCGGAGGCGGCAATAAAATCTGACAGAATAAATAAGAAATATTTATTAACATGATTGCTTGTAGTGAGCACGTTAACATGTGTATATTCTTTCATCCGATGCATTCTAGAATTTTGTTGCTTCTTCTTTGTTGCAGTATACATTTATTTAATATTTTATAGTATACATTTATTTAATGTTTTATATACTTCTGCAATGTGTTCTTTTTCAGACTTCAGCAATACAAGTTGGTTGAGATGAAACTTCTTGCTCAGCAGAGGGATCTTCAGGTGCTTTGTATTCTTGATTTTTCTGCCCTGCACTTCTACATGCTAATTCAAATTTCAACTTACAAATTTACTACCGCCTTGCACAAAAATGTATAGGGTCATTTCTATTCGACATATTGTTGAGTTGATGAGAACTTGATTTTAGTTGAGGAATCAGATTGGGGGATCTCATTGAGTCAACTCAGAACCTCAAGTTATTTGACTCGATGCTTGATCAAATCTTGTTTGGTAGCTGGCATAAAACTTTTTCTAATAACATGAGTCTTGAACCTGGAGAAGCGGGATTCGAGTTGCCTACCCCAGCTAGTTGGGATAAGGCATTTTGTTTTTGTTTTTGTTGTTGTTGGTTTGATGAAGTATTATTATGGCTTTAAGTTGGAAAAATAGTTAACCCAATCGGCTTTTATTGTCAATATTTTAGAATCCAAATGCAAAACGATGAATTATGTTTTTGTTATTTGTGAAGCCTACCAAATTTGTTTCGTATTATGACTATAAAAATTTGAAATTTTAAACTCTCTCTCTCTCTCTCTCTCTCTCTCTCTCTCTCTCTCTCTCTCTAGTACTGTAGCTTCAAAAGTTCTAGATTTATTTCTCAGTCCTGATGAATACTTTTCCACTTCGGCATTTTAAGTTTCCATTTTGTACAAAACCTCAATATTCAAACCCTGGTCAAAACTTGACCCAGACTTCAAATTGAGTCAACTCACCTCATATTTAATTGTGTTCATTTTTAATCACTTTCTACTACATGTTATTCCTACCACATTCTATTACTACTACTATTTTGGGATTGGTTTCTTTTTACGCCGAGTAATGCTTCTTATTTCTCATGACTGTCAGGCAAAGATTCCAGACATTGAGAAGTGTTTAGAGATAGTTGCCACACTGCAAGCTAAGAAGGATACTGGTGAGGTTCGTTGTTCATAATTCTTTGCATTTTTCAATTATACTTTCTTGGATATATTCACAAACATACATAAGCATATTGTTGTTTCCTAGAAATTCAAGTATGATTGAGCGAGCATGCTAACTGCAGTTGACATTAGATTGGGGATTGACTGTTGACAAGCAGAATACAATAATCTCCATGTCGTTGGCAATATGGTGTAAAGGATCGGTCGATCCCGAGTTGGATCGTCCAATACAACTCGGGATCGGCTCGGTCCAAGACATGATACATATGTCAGTCAATCTCGTTCGAATCGTCCAATCCAATTCAGCATCGTCTGATCCAACTCGGTTGAGTCAAAACAAATCGACCAAGACAAGTAATTTATCATTTGTTTTTGTTCTTTTGACCCATTATTTGACTCGGGTGATCTTGATACGGATCACCGATCCAACTCGGGATCAGCTGGGAACGATCCCGATCCGATCCCTGAGTTCAAACACTATGATTGGCATGATTTTTTTTTTTTTTTGATCAGTAAGGAATTTTTTATATTAATATAGTCCGAAGGCCTAAACTGTACAGAAATGTACTATAACACAGTAAAAGTATCTAAACCAAACTATACATAACGAGTTAATCAGGAGCATCCCACTTTTGACCCCAAAAGCTATCAAACTCCCTAAAATTGCACCCCCCAAATTCTAAAAAGTTAGAAGACCAAGAGAAAAGTAA
>JAUPMG010000006.1:17367257-17387020 GCA_031762675.1 Pachysandra terminalis
TGTCAAGGTTAGAGGATAAAGCCGCGACCCCCGGAAATGAAAGTAATAAAGTTTCATCCCCACACCAAGCATCTTTCCAAAATTTCACTCTGTCTCCTATCCCCACTTTTAATCTCACTCGATTTTTAAAAATCTCCAAAGCTGAACAGATAGCCTTCCAAACCCCCACACCATAAGATTCTCTACATCTCTTAGTGTACCAACTCCCTTCCTCAACCCCATATTTGCTTCCTACCACTCTTCTCCATAAACCCTCTGCTTCTACTCCGAATCTCCATAACCACTTCGCCAAAAGTGCCAAATTGAATTTTGTAAGATTCCTCAGTCCCAAACCCCCTACTGATTTACTAGAACACGCTGTCAACCACTTTACGAGGTGATACTTCTGCATATCTTCCTTACCCGCCCACAAAAAATTCCTCTATAACTTTTCAATTCTTCTAGCCACCATTGTTGGAATCTTAAGGATAGACACTATGATTAGCATGATCACTCTCTTGATACACAAATCTGCTCAAATTCGTGGAAATCGATTTTGAATCTTTCTTTAATATGTATCGAGGAGCTCCATGTTGTTGTCTTTGTGATCATCAGCCTCGTTATATTTAAGCTGTTGTATTAGTTTTTCCCTTGGTATGCTTCTAGCAAAGTATTAAGTTCATGTTGACTCTGCTCTTGGAGGCAGGCCTTGATTGCTGATTTTGAAGTCTCCGAAGGCATATATTCACGGGCTCGCATTGAGGACAACGACTCAGTGTGTTTGTGGTTGGGAGCAAATGTCATGCTCGAGTATTCATGTGAAGAGGTGCACCACTCACTCATCAATTGGAATATTAGTAGGGTCTTTCTGATTGATTCACTGAGGACAATAGAATAAGTTCTTAAATAAACCTTGTGCAGGCTAATGCTCTACTACAAAAAAATCTGGAAAATGCTAAAGCCAGTTTGGAAATACTCGTAGCCGATTTACAATTCCTCAGAGATCAGGTGACAATAACCCAGGTACGGTTAATTTAAACTGTTTTTTTCTGTCTTTCCCTCATAACATATTTCTTGCTGAAGGATTTTAAAAACGTATTATTGAAAAACTCGAAAAATTAAATGACACAACAGAGGTTCTAATAAAAATGGCTTTGCATGGTTGTAAGG
Source organism: Pachysandra terminalis (assembly GCA_031762675.1). NCBI lineage: Eukaryota > Viridiplantae > Streptophyta > Magnoliopsida > Buxales > Buxaceae > Pachysandra > Pachysandra terminalis. The sequence goes on from JAUPMG010000006.1 coordinate 17,368,407, forward strand.
GTTATCTAATTGTAATGTCCTTACTCCAACCCACAAGATATTGTCCGCTTTGGTCCGTGAGCCTCACGGTTATAAAAGGACTCATATATAAGCCCAGATCTCGGACATTCCCTTTCCTATGTGGGACGCTAATTATCACCCCACCCCCTAGGTGATATCAGGGTAAGTGCTTCACCCCAGCTAGGCTAGCCTAGGTGATACCAGGAGACAGAGCCGTCCTTGGTTCTGATACCAATTGTACCATCCTGACCCCAAATTGGACGATATCTTGTGGATTGGAGTCTGGATGGTACACTAATGACCTACCTAGAAATTCTCTTGCCATGTGTATGGTTTGGGTTGGCTACATTATGCCTCCTTGGGGCCGAAAGCCACAACTCAGAAGAAAACTAAACATTGTGTGTATGTGCGCACGCGTGTGTAGTTTGGTGGGATCTCTTTGCTAATTAACTGCCATTATTCAGGTCACAATTGCTAGGGTCTATAACTGGGACGTTCATCAGCGCAGAAGTAGGCAAGTTGCTGCTGCTGTCACCAAAGATACATGAGTTCCTTCCTTGTCCAAATGTTTGTTTGATTTAGGAGAAGGCGAAGCTGGCTTTCCGGGTTGAGAGTATGTGTTCAATACACTCCCAGTTTATTTATTTTGGTGTGGGGTTATATTAGTCCATTTTTTTCTATCAAGTATTTATCAGAAGGATTCTGTTTCTAGTTTGAGCTTATTGTCCCAAGTTTTTTATTGAAACAGATCTATCTGTGTACCAAGAAAGTCCTTTTAGAATGAAACAGTTTTGATTTGTTATGAATTGGTTGAGTTTGAACTCTGAACATAACTAGAACGTTCACTTTGATTTCACTATTTCAGGCTTGTGAGGTGTGAATTTGTTGATGTTTCACTAACTAATGTCCTGTTCCGATTCAATTTCCTTCTTTTGTGAATCCAACTTCAGGTAATTTGACCTAATGGAGTAAAGCTCTGTTTTCAAATTTAAAATGAATAGAAGCTTCATTTGATGTATCAGGTTCTTCAAGTTAATGCTAATAATCCTAATCATCAGTACCATAACAAATAAGGGTGTGTACAGATGGGGCCGCGTGTGCCGGCCTGGCATGGCACGGGGTACGATAGAGATTGACCCATTTGCTTTTGTTTGACTTGGAATAGAATGGGTCAAATTAATCTGCTTCTTATGTGATTGACCCATTTGCGTATGGTGACTCAAGGGGATGAGAAATACTGAACTAGAAGCTTTAATTCTTATAGTCATATACGTTATTTTCGATTCTCAGAAAGAAAGGGAAAGGAAAAAAACAAAAGCAATACATCATTCATGTCGGCAACCGGCATTAAGTCAAATGCTTACAACAGCAAGAACAACAAAATAAAATGAAAAGACGAAGAAGAAGAAATCGGCAGTCGAAGCAATCCATTTTTGGCTGTTAATGAACGCCGAAAAGAATGTAGATTGTGTTTGAGCAATGGCATTATCTTATCCTCAAGAATAATCTCTTTTTCTTCTTAAACTTCTTTTTCTTAGGCTGCGTTTGACTGGGCTTATTTCAACTTATAGTTTATTAAAGCACTTTTTAAAATTAAAAATGTGTTTAGTAGCACTTAATGGGTAAAACAGTTGCTATCAATAGATAGGGCTGTAAACAAGCTGAACCGAGCTGAGCTTTGCCCAGCTCAGTTCAGACTTTAAATCTCTAGCAAGGCTCAGGCTTGTTAAAAAAATTTAGGATTCGTAAAAACTCGGCTAGTAAAAAAGCTTAGATTTGTACAAATACATTAATATTATAGTTGACAATTATTATTATATATAATATAATATGTTAACATGCGTGTTTAATATTAATACATGATATAAGATATTGGAATATAAACATATAATCTCATATACAAACCAAGTCTAGCTTTAACCGAGCCAAACCTACCCAAGCTCGGCTAAAACTCGTTAAGATAATTAACTTTTTTTCAAGCCCAAACTCGACTCGTGAGCCTAATTATAGAGCTCAAGCTTGGAACATACGAGCGAAGCCCGAGATTGAGCCGAGCTAGCTCACAGCCCTATCCATAAAGAGAAGCTCTTGAGAGCATCTTCTTTTATCACTTATAGGAGAAGCTATTTCTAAACATTAGTAATATTTTTGTAATACCTATTTTATCCTTAAGACTTTCATAAACACTTAAATAAATGTTATTTCTAAACTTTAATAATATTTTTATAATACTTTTTCTTTATCCTTAGTTAGGAGGTAAAGACATAAATAAATAATATCTACCAAACGTTATTTTCTTCAAGTAAACAATTTATTGTTGCTGCGGATCAGTGTTCTCATTGAGTTACTTATTAAATAAGTGTTTATCCAAAAGCACAAGCCAGGCCAAACCCCGCTTTATACTTCCTCTTCTTCTTCTTCTAATCTTTCTCTGTATGGCACTGTTTTATTGTGCAAGATTTTTCTTCCTTGGATCCCCATCAGATTCTCAGTCAAAAGATCATAACAATAGAACTTTGTTCTATCTATTATCAGTTAAATACAAATAAACAAATTAAATTTAACCAAAAGCAATCCTAAGCGTAGATTGTGTTGGCAATTAGCAAAATAAATATTCAAATAAAAACAAAACAAAAGCCAAAGCCACAAGTACGCAAATCCCATATTGCTTTTGTCCTTAACCTGCAGCAAACTAATTCACGTCTATTGACCCATGATCCCTTTCACTATTCTCTCCAATCAATTTTTAGTTGTTGACTTTGACTTTTCGTCTGATAACTTGCTTTCATTTTCTCATTTATAGTTCCCTCTTCTTTCAACTTTACAATCCTGCCCTTTCCTAAATGGGGTAACCCATAATACCCATTATGCTCCTAATGTTTCGGGTTTGGTAACCTATAAATCGGGGGTTTGGGTTTAGTTCAATCTGACTCTAACTTGTCCAGTTATCATTCAATTATATGTTATTTCTACATATTTTTTAAGTAAAATTTATATTTTATATATAGAAGCTTTCAACTAATAAGAAGGACATCCCTCAAAAGAGGGATCAGATACGGAGGATTTGGGGTTTGAACCCGCGTCTCACCTATAAAGGAGTGGTCAAGCAACCATCACCGTGATCTAATCTTCAGTATGATTATTCGTATTTGATTGATATTGAAAACTTATAATAATTTTTTAGAAATTAAAATGTTCAAGTCAAAGTGGTTTAGAGAAAGATAGATTTGAAATTAAATGAGAGCATATCGTCTAGAACATGGAAACCACAACATCGACTATAACATACCCATTCCGACATGTATGTACGGATTCATGCCATGTGTCCAGACACCTTCACGTGAAGACTGATATAAATCACCAGAATCATATGCTTATGACACATGACAAATTCAAACTGCACATAGTTTACTTTTCTTTATTTTTTTTTGGTTTTAACCACGTGGTATAGGTGTGGAACTAATCCACGTTCTGAGTGGGAGCATTAAAGGTAAACCCCTGACCACGAGTGCTTCTAGTGAGATTCGAACTCCAGACTTATCTCCGGAGACGCCCACTAGAGCCCAGCTTGCTACCAACTGAACCACACATCGGTGGTTACACATCGTTTACTTTTACTACTTTAGCTTGAAATATAAAGACTTGACACACAAAGACAAACCTATGAAGGTGGTATCCTATATTCCTATTCCTCTAGACTTATCATTACAAGCTGAGACTTGAGACCCTCCAATCAAATTGTTGCTACAGACAAGTCCAAGCTTGATATGCAAGAATCATGTTTATGGTATGTAAAAACTTAATAATTTATTTACAAATACAATAATATATGTAAATGTGCACAGGTAATTTAGTTTATACGACACTAAGGTTGCGTTTGACTAGATTTATATAAGTGTTTATTTCAGCGTATAGCTTTTTAAAGCACTTTTTAAAATTAAAAGTGTGTTTGATAATACCTAATGGGTAAGTGCTTACCCAGAAGCAATAGAGGAAGGCTATCTATAAGGAGAAGCTATTAAAAACAGCTTCTTTTATCACTTATGCAGGAAACTATTTCAAAACTTTAGTAATATTTTTATAATACATATTTTACTCCTAAACTTTCATAAACACTTAAAATAAATGTTATTTTTAAACTTTAATAAATTTTTATAATACTTATGTTACCCCTAAACTTTCATAGACACTTAAATAAAAGAATTTACCAACCGCTATTTTCTTCAAGTAAACATTTTATTGTTCCTATGGATAAATGCTCTCAGTGAACCACTTATCCAATAAGTGCTTATCCAAAAGCACAAGCCAGGACAAACGCAACCTAATCAAGAAACAGAATCATCAAGTACGACGTCATGCCTAGTATAATAGAAAATTATTATTAGCATATGTAGTTTAAACTCTCTGAATTATAACCAAACATCTATATATATACACTTGTTCAAATGCACCATAAATTACGGAAGAACTTTCGCTAAAAATGCTTAGAACAACTATTATTTTTCAACACGAAAGTGTCATTGCCTATTCATTTGGCCTCTTTCAGGAACGTTTCAAAATAGGTCTTTCATCAGCTTCTCCAACCCTGATCGACCCATAATTTAACCCCGGTTGGCCCAAATACGAGACCGGGTTGGGTCACCCGGCCACTACCAACCCTAGACTTTTAGCCCAAAAGTCAATTCGTTGGTACAACGTAGCTAAACAGGTTGGATACATCATACGGCTGTGATCATTGGATATCATTTAGTCAACTTCATTAAATCTCCATGACATGGTGGACAGAAGTTTCACAAAACGGAAGCATACAAAGGGAACAGGGGACCATCCTAGTTATGTTACATAAGGCAAAAGCAGCATAATATCATAGATTTGGTGTGATCACAAGTAAATCTCTACTTATTTATTGTTCCTTGGACACACACTTGACACTACTCCACGTTCCTGACCGATAGGAGACATCAGGGATATTGATATATCGGCCGATACGTTGGTGAGAGTATTTGACTCGTGGCTGTAGTCAAAATTGGGTAGATTGATCAAGTGGCTTGAATTGTGAGAAAAAGTTTATGAAACTCAAAACACTTTTTTTTTTTAAATTTATTATAACTTTTGTCTATTTTTCAGCTCCCATGCTTAAACGTGAAGCAACTAAATTAACAATTACATAAAAAATAATTCTATATTGAAAAATATCCCACTAATTTGTATTAAAAAAAAGTCGAGAATGTCGGGTAAAACATCTCTGGTTACAAAGAAAAACCTGTTGAGACACGTAACTCACATGAGGAAGTGTATTTGGAAAACCCAAGCGACCGTGAGGATACATTGTCACCAGCCAAGAGGATGCAATGTCATGGCCCGCACATCTTCTACAACGAAATGATTATAGTCATTCTTACAACGTTATGTAGAGGGCAACACATGGACAATGCGACCCTCACTAAAAAGGGTGATTAGCATTTTTAAAAACTTAACTCACTTTTATTTTAACTAACTTCTACCTTAGCCGATGACGGCCATGTACACATGGCACCCTCTAATTGCCGTTGTAAATATGGCTGTAACCATCCCGATGTAGAGAATGGAGTGCCCTACAACAAGATGGTTACAGTCATCCTTACATCACCAATTAAAGGGCACCACGTGGACAATGCGACTACCATTTCTAAAAACCTAAGAGACCTATGATCGTGAAACTGGCTTTTACCTTATAAACAATGACACCCTCTATTTGGTAATGTAAGGAACCATCCTACTGTAAATGATGATAGGGAGCCTCTTTCATGTACATTTTCTGACAATTAAGTTTCATCCATAAAGACATTTTCCACATGAAAATAAAATGGATTTATAAAACTAATATTTCTTTAAAAAATTGGATGGTCATTGATATATGTAAATAATAAATTCTATTACATGAGATAAAATATTATCCACGTAGGCAATATAAAGGATTTTCTATCTAATAGATTGTTTGGATTGTCACCACGTTCCTCCACGTGGCAAAAACTTTTGCTAAATTTATTATCTTTCTTATATACAAAATATTAAAAGAAAACAAAAAACGAGGCTTAAGTTTTCTATGGAAAGATAAAACGCAAGAAAGAAAAGCACGGAAAGGAGACGTGGAAATCTTTTCGAGGAATCAAGTGCACACGAACGAGATTTTTGAGACACTTTTACGCGTAAACAACCGACCAATAACAGAGCCTCGTTCACACGTAGCCGGTTAACCGGTCAAAACTTTAGTATGAAAGCGTCGACCATTTCGTCCAGCAACCTCGACATCTGCATTCAATGACACTGCGTCTTCGTGAAGTTGTTAAGTTTCCGTACATGATGTTGACTGGTTACTGTCGGTCAGTCGTAGGTGCGTGTCCTCACCAAGCCAACCTGTTCTCCAAAACCGTCTTTCCTAAGCTTCCATCAAAGTTTAAAACCAAGTCTCACTCTCTCTTCCCATTTCTCTCTCTCTCTATCTAAACACCAACAGTTGACAGAGAGAAGGAAAGATCATCAAAGTCCAGGAAATTTTACTTGATCGATCTATGGAAATGAATGAAGCAATTGGGAGAGAGAATCCAACATTTGGAGAACAGATCAACACCACCAGCTTCTCTTTGTCTAGCATATTCGACATGTCTTGTGAAGACGAAAAGAACTCTTTAGGGTTCATGGACTTACTGGGTATCCAAGATTTTAGTCCTTCCATATTCGATTTGCTTCAAACACCAACGATACCCCTGCTGGAGTCGTCGGAGGTTTTGAATTTCCCGGCAACACCTAACTCTTCCTCGATTACTTCTTCATCTACTGAAGCAGTTAATGATGAACAGACTAAAACAGTAGAAGATCAGGAGGACGAGGAAGCAAAAGCCAAAAAAGAGTAAGTTTTTTTCTGATATTTTCAGTTACTTGTTCAGCTTTTTTCTGTAGAAGCAAATAAACCCATTAAAGGAAAAAATAGAAGCAATAATGGGTTGTTCTTTGATTATGTAATCTCAGTGTGAGATTTTGTTTTTGTTTTCTTTGATTAGATTGAAAGAGAAGAAGAAAAAACAGAAAAGACAGAGAGAGCCGAGATTCGCGTTCATGACGAAGAGCGAAGTTGATAATCTGGAAGATGGGTTTAGATGGAGAAAGTATGGCCAAAAAGCTGTGAAAAATAGCCCATTTCCGAGGTAGGTCCCATCTAACTTTGTTGATTTTGATTTTTCTCAAGAAAAAACTGAGATGAAAAATTCTATAATTTTCATGTTGGGTTTTGTTGTTGGGAGCTATTATCGTTGATTTTGATTTTTCTCAAGAAGAGACTGAGATGAAAAATTCTATAATTTTCATGGTGGGTTCCCTTTTTTTTTGTTCATGGTGGGTTCTGTTAAGAGCTATTATTGTTGATTTTGATTTCTCAAGAAGAGACAGAGATGAAAAGTTTTATAATTTTCATGTTGGGTTTTGTAAAGAGCTATTATCATTGATTTTGATTTTTCTCAAGAAGAGACTGAGATCATGAAAAGTTCTATAATTTTATTGTTTGGTTTCGTTAAGAGCTATTATCTTTGATTTTGATTTCTCAAGAAGAGACTGAGATGAAAAAAATCTCTAATTTTCATGGTGGATTCTGTTAATTAGGAGCTATTATCGTTGCACCAGTGCTTCGTGTGGTGTGAAGAAGCGAGTTGAACGATCGTCCGATGATCCGACGACCGTCGTAACGACCTACGAAGGGAAACACTTGCATCCTAGCCCGGGGATATCTCGTGGACGCTCCGCCGGAATCATGCCGGGGTCGGACACCTTATACGCCATGCCGATGCAAATTACACAGTCTCGTGACTTTCCACAACTGCAACAATCCCATTTACATTATAACTACTTGTCACCTTCTTCTCTGAGTTTTAGTTGTTCTAATACTTCCCCATCTCCTCCCACTTTTCTTCATCAAGATCCACGCTTCTGCACTTCAACAGCTTCTTTGCTTAGGGATCATGGGCTTCTTCAGGATATCATTCCAAAATAGTAGAAGAAATCACTGTTACTGGTATGGATTTCTCCTTCTAGCTAAGAGATCATGAAGATTATCCATGAAAATGAAATTAGGGTTTGTTTTCTGAATTTGGTTCTATGTAATATTTTGTTATATTAATTGTATCTGGAGGTTATTAAGACCTGGAGATTTAGGGTTTAGTATATATTACTGCTTCCCTTTCTTTGTCTCCTATCTTTGTTTTTAACCCAATAAAGAAAAAAGAAGAAAAAGAAAAGAATTCATTAAAGGTATTGCAGATACAATTTCTAGGGTTAAGGTTTCTCAATGGAGAAAGTTGGATTAGAATCTTCAGTACCCATTATGGGAAAGTGAGACATTTAGAATGAGTTTGGGGCTGATGAAATGAAACCCTAATATGATCATATCTTGAATTTATTGTGGAAGTCCAACAAGGAAGATGAAAGCTCAAGTATTAATACTATTCCACTTTAATTTATGCTAGTTGTTGACTTAATGGCTCTTCTTTTTCTTTCTCTTGTGTTATTATATGTATTCATGAGGTTTGATTCAGTGAATGGTAGAGATGAGGTTTGGGTTTGATTCTTGATTAGAAGGATGGGATGTAAGAGATCTTGATGGATCTATGGAAACTTTATGGGAAATTAATGGATTTATATACTTTACCGTGTTTGTTAACTTGCAAGATCTCTGTACATGTGACACTGTCTTTGCTTCGATTATTGACCTTCCTTAAATTCCTTGCTACTTGTAGCAGCACAGGATCTGTAGCTAAGATCATGCAGAGAGATATATAACCCTAATGAAAGGCAAAGTGAACAGTTGTACTGTACTGTACACCTTGATTTGAATCCAAGGAGTGACTGAACATATCTTTTAAATATATAGCCATGTTCATATGAATGAAGATTATATATATGTGTGTGTGGGCGTCGCCTCATGAATTGAAGATAACCAGCTTATTTGTAAGGATTAATTTTGCATGCTCCATGACAATAATACACCGATGGATTTCACATAACACAGATTTGTTTTCTCTTTTTCCCTAAATTTTAGATATAATTGTTTCTTATCAGTATTGTTTGTCAAAAGTTCTTAATTTTGGTTTTGTATGATGAAAAGTTGTTTGAAACCAAATAATGAATAGTTTGTGTATGATCCTTATTATCTTGGGTTAGTCTGTCAAACTAGCTAGGGCAGCTTCTTTCATTGACAATATATATAGAGTACTAGTTGAATCCTTGTAGCCCAAAAGAGAAAAGAAAAGAAAGAATTCATTGATAGTACTTCCGGCTTCCCCACTATCTAAGGTTTTTAACCATGGCAAAGCAACTCATGTAAAAGGTTGTGGAGGCCATAAAGAACCTAATACCTGGAATTAAACCTGCATTGTTACTTATATCCTCCCTAATTCCAATGGGCTTTACTTGGTAACCTATATTTTCTTGAGCATTATTATCCAAACCAAGCAATATTATAATTTTACTTGATTAATCCAATGATGAGAAAAAGCCTTTTAGTATTAACTTTCCAGTACTTTCTTGGTTGAAATCTTAATTTCCCAAACTTTTCATATATATTATTTCTTTCTGGAATGTTATTCTTCACTCATAAGCAAGAAACTAGGGATGTAAACGAGCCGAGCCGAGCTTTTCTCAACTCAGCTCAGGCTTGTAAATCTTTAGCAAAGCTCAGGCTCGTTAAAAGTTTTTAGGCTCCAAGCCGAGCCAAGCTTTGCCCAGCTCGGCTCAAGCTCGCAAAAAGTTCAGCATATAAAAAATCGACGTCGTAAAAAAACTTAGATTAGTACAAATGTATTAACATTATAGTTGATAACTGTTATTATATGTAATATAATATGTTAACATGTGTGTTTAATATTAATACATAATATAAGATATAAAAATATAAACGTATAATCACATATACAAATTGAACAGAGCCTACCCAAGCTCGGCTCAAGCTCGTTAAAATAATGAGTTTTTTTCAGGCTCTCGTGAGCCTAATTTTAGAGCTCAAGCTTGGCTCAAACAAGTCGAGCCCGAGCCCAAGCCGAGCTAGCTCATCCCGTTGACAGCCCTACAAGAAACTGTCATGAAAGCACATCACCTTTTCTTCGCCGCCTCCTTGTTATTTTTTTTCTTCATATTTTCTTCTTGAGGAAATCAAGTTTAGACATATGTAAGGAGGCCGAGGTAGTGGAGTTAATTATATACTGAGGCTGCGTTTGGCCCGGCTTGTATTTTTGGATAAGTGACTCAAAGGGAGCACTTATCCACTCCAACAATAAGCTGCTTAGAAGAAAATAGCGTTTGATAAATACATTTATTTAAGTGCTTATGAAAGTTTAGGGGGGTAACATAGGTATTATGAAAATATTGTTAAAGTTTAGAAATAATATTTATTTAAGTGTTTATGAAAGTTTTAGGGATCAAATAAGTATTATGAAAATATTACTAAAATTTAGAAATAGCTTCCCGCATAAGCATAAGTGATAAAAGAAGCCGCTCACAGTAGCTTCTCCTTATGCGCCTTCTTCTACTGTTTATGGGTAAGCACTTACCCATTAGGTGTTACCAAACACACTTTTAATTTTAAAAAGTGATTTAATAAGCTATGAGTTGAAATAAGCACTTATATAAGCCAGGCCAAACGTGGCCTAAAAACTTTGGGACACTCCAATTTTTTTTTTTCTTTTATTTATTATTTTTCGAAGGAAAAAAAATCTTATTATTTTGATTGAAATCTCTTTTTTTTTGTGAAAAACTCCTCGAAGCAATGAAGGAAGACCATACCAGAATTGGAACCGAGAGTCTCACCAAAAAGTACTATAGCTTGAACCAATTAGATCACAGGTTGGTTCAATTTGGTTAAACCTGCAGTTCAAACAACGCAGTTTTAACAGGTTCTCATCACCTGATTGGCTCTCATTTCATGAGCAAACCGGATTGGACCAAACACGTAGTTTGACCAGCTCAATAGGCCAGTCCCAATCCGATTTATTATCAATCACAGATTCCTAAACTACATGGATCAATTGAGTCATGTGCAGTGTACAAAGGACGCAATCCGAACACCACCCACATTTTGGGTATTAGATGAAATATGAAAGAAAGTAGCTTTGGAAACATTAAAAAGGAAACTTGGGACACCCACATTTTGGGTATTAGATGAAATATGAAAGAAAGTAGCTTTGGAAACATTAAAAAGGAAACTTGGGACAGTGGTAGGGACTTGGAGGTGTTGTGTCCCTGGTCTTGGGATCAATTCTCACTTTCACCACCTACAAGATGGATGTCTATCTAGTTAAAGCAGAAAGCATAGAACATCAGTTGGAGTGTGTGTGGGTGCACATCATATGTTTAGTTGACATTATCGTGAGTGGCCACATGATCATGACGATAGGGTCAACTGGACACGTGGTGTACATCCCCACACGCTCCAACTAATGTGTTATGCTTTTCACTCCTTAAACGACATGATCATTAAACGACAAGACCAACTCGACGCGTGGTATGCATCCACACACACTCCAACTGATGTTCCATGTTTTTCACTCCTTAGTATATTCAGCTGATGCATCGAATTTGGCCCATCTTGACTATTATGTTCATTGGGCTTTACTGTACCATCTGGGCCAACCGAGTTTGGACTTGCTCAATTAATAGCCTTCCTATTCCATCCTCTCTCTCTCTCTCGCTCTCTCTATTGTTGAAGAGGTCTTGGCAATCTTTCAAGTTGGCAATCTTTCTAGCTTCCAAACAATTGGAAATAGTTTCTTCCCTAACTTGTAATCTACGTGACAAGGAATTGTCAAAGAGAATATAGCCAGAAAAAGAAGCAACCCTTTGATATCCAAATTCACATAGCTCCACCAACTGTTACGCTTAGGAGCTGGTCCAAGCCTTATACCATAAACATTACCATATGGGTCTAAAGCTAACGCTTTCATTTATGGGTTATGTATGAAGCCCACGGTTTGAAGAAAAGCAAAAATCCAACAATGCGATGGGGATGGTTCAAATGGCCCACAAAAGGCTGGGCCAATAATTAAGAGAGAGAATATTTCGAGAGCTTCTGGAGCTACTTTATCAAGCCAAAGTTGGATTACAGTATGATATTCTCTTACTGCAATTACAAACCCTCCATGGAAAAGCTCTGGCATTGAGCCAGAAGAAAGCTATGAGACACCAAGTATGTTTTGGAATATGAGTTGAAGATTTCTACCTTAACAGCCTACTAAGAACAACCTACGGTACCTACCTCCCTTGGTAACTCAGTCAAATGCTGCTAACAACTCTCTCTCTCTCTCTCTCTCTTCTCTCTCTCAGAGGAGTGCCACTTGGTCGGTTACACCCGAAACCAAACCGACCCAAATGACTTTAGTTCGGTTTGGGTTGGGTTTCTAGATATTGGTTTGGTTTTGGTTTTGAAATTATACAACTGAATTAGATCGGTTCGATTTTAGGTTGAAATCTTAATTAAACAAAACCGAACTGAAATCCAAACTCTAATGTATATAATTCTAAACCAAACCAAACCGATTTAGACCGAATTATAATCTATAATATGCATTATATATTATACATTAAACATAATATTTTGTGTGTAAATATATATATAATGTAATTCTAAAAAACAGTACTAAACCGACCTAATCCGACCCAAACAGAACCGAAACTACAATTTGTGTTGGATTGGTTTGGGTTTAGGGTTTTCCAATTTCAGTTCAGTTCGGTTCCCAATTTGGTTCTTTTCAGTTTCAGGTTAGCCTTCACCAATGTTGGTTTGGTTTTGGGTTGACGTAAACCCGAACCAAACCTAACCGAGTTGCACCCCTACACACACATCTTCCCACCTCACATTCTAATGTACAACACCAAATCTGAATAACTGAAGCTAAAAAAGCAAGGAGAAGCACATGGCATTAGGTGTGTAGTCTACATTGCTTACACAATGAAGTGTGACCATTTCTAGGCCTTGACTGTATCATCTGTACATCCCAATCTCCCATAACCCAGAAACATATAGATCAGTAGATAACTCAGTTAAAACAGTATTCATCTATATATAACAGAAACTTCCATCACTCCACTTCACATCACACAACCAAATAGAACAATATAGTTCTGTTCCAGTACTGAGAAACTGGTCATGGACTCCAAGATGATCATCTACCTAGCTATCTCTTCACTGATTCTTAAGTTTGCAACTACATTTGCAACCTCCTTGAAAAAAGAATGCCTAGGAGGAGACACCAGTTTTTCTTTGCAAATCAATGGATATAGAGAGAGCTGTCCTGATGCAGAACCTATCATCTTCTCCTGGGTGGAAAAGGCGGTATTCGATGAACCACGAATGGCGGCGTCCCTCCTTCGTCTCCATTTCCATGATTGCTTTGTTAATGTAAGTCAAACTTCACACCAATTCAGATATACCCAGTTGGTTATGTTCATATACATATAGCTCAGATAGTCATGAATTTTACAGGGATGTGATGCTTCAGTGCTGTTAGATGACACTGCAACCTTCACTGGGGAAAAAACAGCAGCACCCAACTTGAACTCACTGAGGGGGTTCGAGGTCATAGACGCGATCAAGTCCGACCTCGAATCGGTTTGTCCGGAGACTGTTTCCTGCGCCGACATCCTCGCAACCGCGGCTCGAGATTCGGTTGCTCTGGTATGTGTAATAATGCAAGTTTTACCATACTGGTAGTATACTTGTGGAGATGTGTTATATTTGTAATTGTTTCAATTGCAGTCGGGGGGACCTGGTTGGGATGTTCAGATGGGAAGGAGGGACAGTCTGAGTGCAAGCAAGACAGCAGCCAACAACAACATCCCGGGCCCGAATTCTAAAGTCGCAACGCTCGTCAGACAATTCCAGAACGTCGGCCTCTCCCTGAATGACATGGTTGCTCTCTCTGGTAAAATCACCAACTTCTTGTTACTAGGAGTTTCATGAACAATGTATCAAATGATAAGAAGAAAAACACCATATATGCAGGTGCACATACAATGGGAAACGCTCGGTGCTCAACTTTCAGTTCTCGACTTAAGGGTGGTGGTAGCAACTCAGATGTCCCGGACCTGAATGTGGACTTCATACAATCATTGCAGCAGCTCTGCTCAGAATCTGAAGGAAATAACACAACACTGGCTGTGCTTGACCTGGTGACTCCGGCCACTTTTGATAACCAGTATTATGTCAACCTTCTCTCAGGTGAAGGCCTGCTTGTGTCTGACCAGGTCCTTGTGAACGGAAACGAGAAAACTCGCGAGATCGTTAACTCTTACGCAGAGAACCCATTAGCCTTCTTTGAGGACTTCAAGACTTCAATGGTGAAGATGGGGGGAGCTTGAAACCATTAACAGGAAAGAGCGGTGAAATCCGTAGGAACTGCAGGACTGTCAATTGATCTACTAAAGCTGTAACCTCTTGTGGCTATGAATCTTCGGTTCGCATTCTAATTAAGTGTTGGCTAGCTATGGGTGCATTACAAGTGTTGTAACTGAGCAAGAGAAGTAGTAGTGTTTTGCCTTTCGTGTGCTCTAAAATATTGAAAAAACCAAGTTTCCTTCAGTTGTTTGACTTCAAATGCTATGCATGAATTATTGTTGGTCTGATGAGGTCTTGGATTTTCAGAGCAAAATGAACTATAGTGACCAAAACAGAAAACCAAACCAAAGGGAAATAGATTCGGTTTTATAAAATTAATGTATTAAATACACAAAACACACACATACACATACAAATATATATACACATGTATATTAGTCTAGTTCAATTCGGTTTGGTTTCCATATATCTAGTTAAGTTTGGTTCAATTTTCGGTTTAATCAAAACCTAAACCAAACCAAATTAATTCGGCTTTTCATTTTCCAAACCAAACCAACTTTTTTCAATTTGGTTCTTTTAATTTTCGGTTTAAACTGAATCAATTGACACCCCTATATTACACCCTCAAAATTAACATAACACAGATAATTTTCTGTTCAACCCAGAAATGCGAGTATTAAATTGATATATATTCTACAATAACTACCAAATTATGTGAAATCATTACAATGGTGGTTCAAAACGACATTCACTTTACATATACCTTGGAACACTCTATCCAGGAGTAGCACGGCCTGGCCGCGGTTTACATGAGCTGCTTCCCACGTACTTGCTGTGTTCTGGTATGCAACCCCAAATGCCACTCTTCCACGTCAAGCTCCTGGAGATGTACAAGCATGAAGAAAAGGAATGAGGAGATCAATGTCCTCATGGATGAACAATTTATGTTTCATACATGTGTAACATAAGAAGAATTGCAAATTTAGTTTATAGTGGGTTTCATCTAATCAATACCCGAAAGACCAAGTTTTCTTCAATCAGATGAAAACAACATAAATCATCTCATTTATCATTCTTTTAATGAAGTTATGGCCAATGGTTCCAATGAAAATTAAGATTGTAAAGCTCTCCGATTAACTAGTACCCCAATTCCCCGCATCGGAGCATATGTATAGCACAGGTAATAAAGAGCAATTTCCTCCTATCAAAAACCTACATCATATGCTCCCAATCATGGTGTAAAGGATCGGCCGATCCCTAATTTATTAAAAACTCTTGACTCGATCCAAAACCGAGTCAGATCGTCCGATCCAATATGGATCGTTCGCCACCCTTCAAAAAGTTTAATTAAAAAAAATAATAAAAAAAGTTGGGCCATGTTTTGGATAGACCGATCCAACTCGGTATCAGACCAGGACAATCCCCAATCCGATGCCGAATTTAAACACTATGCTCCCAATTGATAGGGAAAAATGATCTATATCTTGCCGATATGCAAACACGTATTGAACAACCTTGATATCAACTCAATAAGCAATATCTCAGCGATGGCAGCTTCCGTAAAGATTACTAGAGCTGACACATGTATGGTCTCATTTTGTGAGAGATAAAATGCTTAATCGAATCATTTGCAACCTTGAGTTTATTCAAGGTATTGTTGGCTAAATCCTAACCAATACCCTAGACGTTTAGAATTCAAGGGGGAGAATAGTTCAAAACCTGCAGGCTTGTTTTTCCATATCCATTCCTGAGCAGCCTGAAGCCCCAGCATTAGTTGCAGAGAACAATGTTGAATGTAGATTAAACAGATGAATAATTCGACATTTTATACCTGTTGGAAGCCAGCAGGGTCCATACTCACAGTTGCCTGTAGTTGTACATGTCTGAGTTCCTGTAAAATGAGAACAACAAAACATGAAGCCACTAGTAAGACCTAGTTCATTCAAACCAACCAAAATGAACCCCAATGTTTAAGTTCCTCATTGAAAGATGGAATCAGCATCTCTTGCAAGTTCTAGATAACATCAGTTCTTTATGAATCTCAAACAATTCAATCATTCTTCAATTTGTAACTCATAAAACTCAGATATAAAGGCATATCCAGACCAAGGTTTTAAATTTCGCCAAAAAGGCCCCAGCGAGACGAAATGTAGGGGGAATTCGCTGAATTCCCCCTTTTCCCCCCATTTTGTCAAAATTTCGGCGAACTATAGCGAAATATTCCTCCAACATGGCAAAATATTCCGCCAGATCGGTGAAACACTGAAACTTTGCCATAGATCCACCGTGAATTAGGTTGAAAATGGAAATTACCTGAACATTTTGAGTACCGCTTACACCAGAAGCCTGATACTGAATGGGAAATTGTAGTTAGGCAATGTGAAAAACTAAAATGTATCAATACTAAACAAACCAAGAAGAAGAAGACACTGACAGTTGAAAATACAGCATTTTGTTGAAATTGCATTTGCTGCTGCTGATGGAACTGCGTCTGAAGCTGTACTTGTTGTTTTTGAGAAACTTGTTGGGCAGACAGAACCTGTGGGTGAGTCTGGGATTGATGCTGTAGAATGGAAGGTTTTGGTTGTTTTTGCTGCTTCTGTTGTTGCTGTTGTTCAAAGAAGGTCAACTCCTCAGGCTTCTCCCACTACAGGTCCATTTTGGTATACAACTGTAATACCAATGTTAGGCAGATAATTGTCAGATCTGTTAGAAATAAAAAATCTAAATGGCACAAGAATAGTAATATAGAAACTTACCCTGCTTTCACAAGTTACACTATTATAATAGTAGTAAAATCCCTCAGGAGAGGTGTGCTCCGTCCAATTACAAGTTAGAGGACCTGTTGCCTGAGCACTAATAGATACCACCGGAGTAGCCAATGTGGTTGAAGGTGCGACTGCAACTGCCATAGTAGCAGAAGTGCTACCACTAGTCTGCGGTATAATTCCCGTGCAAAGGGACTGCAAGGAAATGAAATCACAACATTAAACCACAAGGTTTTTAAATCCCTAGCATGTGACGGGACAAATTAAAACAAATGCTAACAATGTATCAAGACTATGATTAAGAAGAAAGAAAAGGTTTGTTTAAGGGGAAAAAAAAATAGTGAACTAGAGATTACTAACAAGCCCTCGCTCTGAAAGCAAATACTTCTTTTTCCCCCCCAGCAAAATGCCTTATCCCAACTAGTAGGGGTCGGCACCACAAACCCTGTTCCACCATCCCAATTTATCTCAATCTATCAAAAACCATATTTTTTGACAAATTATGCATATCTATATAATTTCTGACTGACTCCATCCCAGTCTTTTCAGGTCTTCCTCTAGCTCTTTTAGATCCTTCAATGCACCTCCTCATACCTTCTCTCACAAGCAGCTAACTAGGTCTCCGTTTTGCATGCCCAAGTTGTCTTAACCTTCTTTCCTTCATCTTATTTCCTATTAGGACTACTATTAAACACCCTAACATAAATCCATTCCTTATCTTTGCCAGTCTTTTCACACATCCATCTCGACATCTCCTCATATCAGTGACATTCATCCTATGAAAGGCAGTGGCACACTGGAAGGAAATCTAAGGCAGTAGCACCAATACGATTGTCTAACTAACTATAAGTCGCATCACATTATATGGATAAGATGGAATAGATTATCTATGATTATAGAGCAAGAATGTTTTACAACTAAGAACCACACATTCATAGGATGAATGTAGCAAAAATAATGATGTTAATATAGACATGTAGAAAGACTTAAAAAAGAGCAAAGTTAGTTGAGACATGATAAATGAATATCTAAGGAAGCATCTGTGAGAAGATGCAAGATCGTGCAAGTTAAAGCCTTGAAGGATCCAAGAGAGCTAAAGGAAAACCAAAGAGAAGCTGGATGAAGATGCAAACGATCAAACACACAGAAGCTAAGTAAAGATACAATGTTTGAAGTGTTGGAATTGCAAAATAAACTCATATTGCTGACCCCAATTAGTTGAGATAAGGATTTGGATGGTTATTGTTAAACGCCAATTACTCTAAAAGCTCAAGCGGTTAGAGAACGTCACAACAATGTATATCAAATGGTTCAACACCCTCCCATACGTGCGGGTTCCGCACGGGAACAATACATTCGTAGGAGAATATAGGGCGTAGGAGAATATAGGGCACCGAGGCAAACACTATAGCCCCGGGATTCGATCACTTGACCTCCCACTCTGATACCATGTTAAACACCAATTACTCTAAAAGCTCAAGCTGTTAGAGAAA
>JAUPMG010000006.1:17387120-17412809 GCA_031762675.1 Pachysandra terminalis
TCACAATTGCTAGGGTCTATAACTGGGACGTTCATCAGCGCAGAAGTAGGCAAGTTGCTGCTGCTGTCACCAAAGATTCATGAGTTCCTTCCTCCAAAAATTTGGTTTTAGGAGAAGTGAAACTGGCTTTCTGGGTTCATAGTATGTGTTCAATGCACTCCCAGTTTCTTTATTTCGGTGTGGGGTTATATTAGTCCATTTTCGTCTATCAAGTATTTATCAAAAGGGATCTGTTTCTAGTTTGAGCTTCTGATCCCAAGTTTTTGATTGAAATAGATCTATCTATCTGTGTACCAAGAAAGTCCTTTTAGCCATGAAACAGTTTTGATTTGTTATAAATTGGTGGAGTTTGAACTTTGAACATAATTAGAAATGTATACCAATCACTACCCAAGCGTTCGTTGTGATTTTCAGGCTTGTGAAGTGTGATTTTGTTGATGTTTCACTAACTAATGACCTCTTCCAACTCAATTTCCTTCGTTTGTGAATCCAACTTCAGGTAATTTGATGAATTTGACCTAATGGAGTAGAGCTCTGTTTTAAAATTCAAAATCCTGCTTTAGTGGAGATTAGATGACTAGAAGCTTCATTTGATGTATCAGGTTCTTCTAGTTAATGCTAATAAAAAGCTCAATCCTCAGTACCATAACAGATAAAGGGTGTACAGATGGGCCGCGTGTGCCGGCATGGCATGGCACTGGTATGATTATTATCTTGCCAGGCTTCGTGCTTTGCCTATAATTTTGCTAAAAAGTGAACTGGGCTCGGCATGGCACGGGGCACAATATTATCGTTCATGTCTGTCGGGTTTCATTCTTTGTCTATAATTTTGCTAAAAACCGAACCGGTGCTTAATCGTAATCGTATCTGGGCTTTGTCATGCAATAGGACATGTCTGCAGGCCCGGCACATACTATAGGGCCTATCGTGTTTTGCCTGGTACGACACTATAGGGCCTATCATATCGTGCCATCTGTGGGTATGACCTAGATCGGGCCGGACCAGCATAGACAGTCCAGCCCGTTTGTACATTCCTAGTCAGATAGAGATTGACCCATCTGCTTGTGTTTGACTTGGAATAGAATGGGTCAAATTAATCTGCTTCGTATGTGATTGACCCATTTGTGTATGGTGACTTGAGAGGATGAGAAATTCTGAAATAGAAGCTTTAATTGTTTAGTCAAATACGTTATTCTCAGAAAGAAAGGGAAAGGAAAAAACAAAAGCAATACGTTCATTCATGTCGGCAACCGGCATTAAGTCAAATGCTTACAATTGCAAGAACAACAAAGCAAAAGAAAGCCGGAAAAAAAAAATGAAGAAGACGAAGAAGAAGAAAAAAGAAACCTCAAGTCAAAGCAATCCATTTTTCGCTGTTCATGAACGCCGAAAAGAATGGATATTGTGTTTCAGCAATAGCATTAGCCTTTCTTCAACGAGAATCTTTTCTTCTTCTTCTTAGGCTGCGTTTGGGCCGGCTTATATAAGTATTTATTTTAACTTATAATTTATTAAAATATTTTTTAAAATTAATAATGTGTTTAGTAAGGGTAAGTGCTTACCCATTAGAAGTAGCTATCCATAAATAAGGTTGTGAATGAGCCGAATTTTGCCCAGCTCAACTTTGCCCAACTTCCCTTAGTTCGTAAAAAAGCTTAGATTTGTACAAGTGCATTAATATTATAGTTAATAATTATTATTATATATAATATAATATCTTAACATGTGTGTTTAATATTAATACATGATATAAGAATATAAACATATAATCTCATTTACAAATCAAACCGAGCTTTAACCGAACCAAGCCTACCCAAGCTCGCTAAGATAATGAGCTTTTTTTCAAGTCCAAACTCAACTCGCGAGCTTAATTATAGAGCTCAAGCTTCGCTCATATGAGTCGAGCCTGAGACTGAGCCAGCTAGCTCAGCTCATTGACAACCCTATCCACAATGAGAAGATGTTATGAGTGGCTTCTCTTATCACTTATGAGTGAGGCTATTACTAAACTTTAGTGATATTTTTATAATACCTATTTTATCTCTAGACTTTTATAAACACTTAAATAAATGTTATTTTTAAGCTTTAATAATATTTTTATAATACCTATTTAACCCTTAAACTTTCATAAACACTTAAATAAATGTATATATCAAACGCTATTTTCATCAAATAAAGAATTTATTGTTGCTATGAATAAATCTTCTCATTGAGTCACTTATCAAATGAATGAGTGCTTATCCAAAAACACAAGTCCAAGTTAGGCCAAACGCAGTCTCTTTCTTCTTCTTCTTCTTCTTCTTTTGTAAGACATTCTGTTTTACTGTGAAAGATTGTGATCCCCATCAGATACTTCTTCTATATAACATTCTGTTTTACTGTGAAAGATTTTTCTTCCTTGGATCCCCATCGGATTCTTCTTCTTCTGTATGACATTCTGTCTTCCTTGGATCCCCATCAGATGCTTCTTCTTCTTCTTCTGTATGACATTCTATTTTACTGTGAAAGATTTTTCTTCCTTGGATTCCCATCAGATTCTTCTTCTTCTGTATGACATTCTGTCTTCCTTGGATCCCCATCAGATGCTTCTTCTTCTTCTTCTTCTTCTTCTTCTGTATGACATTCTATTTTACTGTGAAAGATTTTTCTTCCTTGGATTCCCATCAGATTCCCAGTCAACAGATCATAACAATAGAACCTTTGTTCTATCTATTATCAGTTAAATAGAAATAAACAAATTATATTTAACCAAAAGCAATCCTAAGCGTAGATTGTGTTGGCAATTATCAAAATAAATATCCAAATAAAAACAAAACAAAAGCCAAAGCCTTGTACGCAAACCCCAAATTGCTTTTGTCCTTAACCTGCAGCAACTAATCCACGTCTTGTCCATTTCTATTGGACCCATGATCCTTTCATTATTCTCTCCAATCAATTTTCGGCTGTTGACTTTGACTTCTTGTCTCATAACTTGCTTTCATTTTCTCGTTTATAGTTCTCTCCTCTTTCAATTTACAATCATGCCTTTTATGCTCAATGTTCGGATTTGGTAACCTATAAATCGGATTCAGGTTTAGTTCAATCTAACCCTAACTAGTTTATAAGGCAATTGTCATTGCTTATAGATTCGAATCTGAGTGATCTATCCATTATTAGGATGAAGTTTGGACAAAACTAAGTAGAGATCTGAAACAACTGATGTTGACGAATCAATGAACTCTTGCTGAAGCTCAATTCTATCTTTGTAGATTTCTCAAGATACCTTCTTACAAAAGTTTTTTTATACATTTATAACTGCCTCCGGTTTAGGTGGGTAGTCCGGCAAATAGACATCCACATGAATTAGCTTATCGACTTTCCGAACAATACTATATATTTTATATATATATATATATATAATCATATATTTATTTATTTTTCATTATAATACCTATTGCACCCGGGTCAATAACAATCCAATAGGGTTAGGCACGGTTTGTTTAGGATTGATCAAAACCTATCCTCTTGCCATCCCTATCCTAAAGTAGCTAAACTTAAATAGATGCTTTCAACTAAAGACATCCCTCAAAAGAGAAATGGGACAGAGAGGGTCTGGGGTTCTAACCCGTGTCTCCCTACGAGGGAGTGGTCAAGTGACCATCACCGCAAGCATACCCAAAAAAAAAATCTATATAACTAATCTTCAAAATGATTATACTTATTTGATTGTTATTGAGAACTTATTATAATTTTCTAAAATTAGAATGTTCAAGGTTTGGAGAAAGAGATTTAAACTTAAATGAGAGCATATTGTATAGAACATGAAAGCTGCAACAAACCAACGAAGGTTGGCCCGAGTAGAAGGGGCTTGGATCGCTTAAGCAAGTAGTCTCAGTATCGAGTCATTGTAGATGCAGCAAACTTTGTTGGGAAACATTCCGCTTCGACGCTCGACAGTACTCGGAGGAATAGTCCTGAGCGAAGCCGGGGGATATGGGGAACCAAAAAAAAAAAAAAAAAAGCTGCAACATTGACTGAACCATACATGTTCGCATGCAATGTGCCCACATGTATGTACGGATTCATGACGTGTCTAGACACCATCACGTGAAGATGGATATAGATCACCCGAATCATACACATGACAAATTCAAACTGCACATAGTTTTCTTTTACTACTTTGACTTGAAATATGAAACTTAAAACACAAAGACAAAGACAAACCTATGAAGCTGGTATCCTATATTCCTATTCCTCTAGACTTATCATGACCAACTGAGACTTGAGATCCTCCAATCAAATTGTTGTTACAGACAAGTCCAAGCTTGATATGCAAGAATCATGCTTATGGTATATAACACTTAATAATTTATCTACAAAGACAATAATATATGTAAATGTGAAGGCAATTTAGTTTATACAATATAATACCAAAAAAAAAAAAAAATAGTTTAAACAACCCTACCCGTGGTTTATGTCGACACTAAGTCTGCGTTTGGCCCGATTTATATAAGTGTTTATTTCAACTTATAATTTATTAAAACACTTCTTAAAATTAAAAGTGTGCTTGATAATACCTAATGAATAAGTGCTTACCCATAAAATATAGAGGAAGGCTATCCATAAAAAGAAGCTGTTGAGCATAGCTTCTCTTATCACTTATGAGGGAAGCTATTTTTAAACTTTAATAATATTTTTATAATACATATTTTACTCTTAAACTTTTATAAGTACATAAATAAATGTTATTTTAAAACTTTTTTTAACACTTATTTTACCCCTAAACTTTCATAGACACTAAAAAATGTATTTACCAACTACTATTTTCTTCAAGTATTTTATTGTTCCTATGAATAAGTGCTCCCATTGAAGTACTTATCCAATGAGTGCTTATCCAAAAGCACAAGCCGGGGCAAACGAAGCCTAATCAAGAAACAGAATCATTAACTACAATGTCAGGCCTACTATAATTGAAAATAAACTCTCTTAATTATAACCAAACATATATATATATATATACTTGTTCAATGCCCCATAAATTACGGAAGAACTTTCGCTACAAATGCTTATAACATCTATTATTTTTCAACACGAAAGTGTCATTGCCTAGTACATTTGACCTCTTTCGGAACGTTTCTAAATACGTCTTTCGTAAGCTTGTTCAACCCTGATCGATCCATAATTTAATCCCGGTTGGCCCAAATACCAGACCGGATTGGGTCACCCGGCCACTACCAACCCTAGACTTTTAGTCCAAAAGTCAATTCGTCGGTACAACGTACGTAGGTAAACAAGTTGGATACATCAGACGGCTATGATCATTGGATATCATTAAATCAATGTCCACGTCAACTTCATTAAATCTCCATGACCTGTTGTACAGAAATTTCACAAAACGGAAGCATACAAAGGGAATAGGGGACCATCCTAGTTATGTTGCATAAGGCAAAAGCAGCATAATATCATAGATTTGGTACAAGTAAATCTCTACTTATTTATCGTTCCTTGGACAGACACTACTCCACGTCCTGACCGATACCGATACGAGACATCAGGAATATTGTTACATCGGCCGATACGTTGGTGAGAGTATAGTAGACTCGTGGTTGTAGTCAAAATTGGGTAGATTGATTAAGTAAGTGGCTTGAATTGCGAAAAAACGGATTATGAAACCCACACTTTCTTTTTCTTTTTTTTTTTTCTTTTTTTTTTAATTTATTATAACTTTTGTCCATTTTTCAGCTCCCATGCTTAAACGCGAAGCAACTTAGTTACTAGTTATATAAAAAACAATTTTATATTGAAAAGTATCACACTAATTCGTATTAAAAAAAGTCGGGAATGCCGGGTAAAACATCTTTGGTTACAGAGAAAAACCTAGTGAGACACGTAACTCACATGTGGAAGCGTATTTGGAAAACCACGCATCCTATAGTGGAATGGTTATAAAATGTTATTTAGAGGGCACCGCATGAATAGTGCGGCCCTCATTAAAAGGTGACTGACATTTCTAAAACTCTAACAGATTTGTATACTTTAAATTCACTTTTATCCTTAAACGGTGATGACCATGCATACATGACACCATTTAATTAGCATTGTAAATATAACTGTAACCATCTCGGAATAGAAAATGAGGAACCCTACGACGGGATGGTTACAATCGTCCTTATGACACCAATTAAGAGACTTATGAACGTGAATCCGGCTTTTAATTTGACCAAATGATGTCCTCAGAGAATGGCTGTAACCAGGATCCTGCTATAGAGGATAGGGAGCCTCTTTCATGTACTTTCTGACAATTAAGTTTCATTCACAAAGACATTTTTCACATGAAAAAAAACATATCATAAAACTAATATTTCTTTAAAAAAGATTAAAAAATGGGATGGTCGTTGATATATGTAAATAACAAATTCTATTACATGAGATAAAATATTATCCGCGTAGTCAATATAAAGGATTTTCTATCCGATAGATTGTTTGGATTATCACCACGTTCCTCCACGTGGAAAAAACATTTTATAAATTTAATATCTTTCTCATATATAAATATTAAAACAAAAAACAAAAAACTATTCTATAATATTTACATTTTTGAATCTACAACTACGACACAAAAAAAACGAGGCTGAAGTTTTCTATGGAAAGGTAAAATTCAAGAAATAAAAGAACGGAAAAGAGCCGTGGAAAAATTTTCGAGGAATCAAGTAAGAGCACACGAGCGAGATTTTTGAGACATTTTTACGCGTAAACAACCGACAAATAACAGCGCCTCGTTCACACGTAGCAGGTTAACCGGTCAAAACTTTAGTATGAAAGCGTCGACCCTTTCGTCCAGCAAACTCAACATCCTGAAATTCAATGTCACAGCGTCTTCGTTATGTTCCGTACATGATGTTGACCGGCTATTGTCGGTCAGTCGTAGGTTCGTATCCTCACCAAGCCAACCTGTTCTCCAAAAACCTTCTTTCCTAAGCTTCCACAAAACCATTTCTCTCTCTCTCTCTCTCTCTCTCTCTCTCTCTATCTCTCTCTAAACACTAACAGTAGATAGAGAGAAGGTAGGAAAGATCATCAAAGTCTATGAAATTTTACTTTTGATTGATCTAATGGAGATGAATGAAGCAATTGGGAGGGAGAATCAAACCACCAGCTTCTCTTTATCTAGCATATTCGACATGTCTTGTGAAGACGAAAGGAATTCTTTAGGGTTCATGGACTTGCTGGGTATCCAAGATTTTAGTCCTTCCATATTCGATTTGCTTCAAACACCAACGATTCCCCCGCCGGAGTCGTCGGTGGTCTTGAATTTCCCGGCAACACCTAACTCTTCCTCGATTACTTCTTCATCTACCGAAGCAGTTAATGATGAACAGACTAAAACAATAGAGGATCAGGAGGACGAAGAAGCAAAAGCTAAAAAAGAGTAAGTTTTTTCTGATATTTTCAGTTACTTATTCAGCTTTTTTCTGTAGAAGCAAAGAAACCCATTAAAGGAAAAAGTAGAAGCAATAATGGGTTGTTCTTGGATTATGTAATCTCAGTCTGAGATTTTTTATTTTTTTCTTTGATTAGATTGAAGGAGAAGAAGAAGAACCAGAAAAGACAGAGAGAGCCGAGATTCGCGTTCATGACGAAGAGCGAAGTTGATCATCTGGAAGATGGTTTTAGATGGAGAAAGTATGGCCAAAAAGCTGTGAAAAATAGCCCATTTCCGAGGTAGGTCCCATCTAACTTTGTTGATTTTTGATTTTTCTCAAGAAAAAAACCTAGAGGAAAAATTCTATAATTTTCATGGTGGGTTCTGTTGTTAGGAGCTATTATCGTTGATTTTAATTTTTCTCAAGAAGAAACTCGGATGAAAAATTCTATAATTTTCATGGTGGGTTCCTTTTTTTTTTTTTTTTTTTTTATTCATAGTGGGTTTTGTTAGGAGGTATTATCGTTGATTTTTATTTCTCAACAAGAGACTGAGACGAAAAGTTTTATAATTTTCGTGTTGGGTTTTGTTAGGAGCTATTATCATTGATTTTGATTTTTCTCAAGAAGAGACTGAGATGAAAAGTTCTATAATTTTATTGTGAGGTTTTGTTAAGAGCTATTATCTTTGATTTTGATTTCTCAAGAAGAGACTGAGATGAAAAAATTCTCTAATTTTCATCGTGGATTCTGTCAATTAGGAGCTATTATCGTTGCACCAGTGCCTCATGTGGTGTGAAGAAGCGAGTCGAACGATCGTCCGATGATCCAACGACCGTTGTAACGACCTACGAAGGGAAACACTTGCATCCTAGCCCGGGGATATCTCGTGGAAGCTCCGCCAGAATCATGCCGGAGTCGGACAGCTTATACGCCATGCCAATGCAAATTACACAGTCTCATGACTTTCCACAACTGCAACAACCCTATTTACATTATAACTACTTGTCACCTTCTTCTCTGAGTTTTAGTTGTTCTAATACTTCCCCATCTCCTCCCACTTTTCTTCATCAAGATCGACGCTTCTGCACTTCTACAGCTTCTTTGCTTAGGGATCATGGGCTTCTTCAGGATATAATTCCAAAAGAGTAGAAGAAATCACTGTTACTGGTATGGATTTCTCCTTCTAGCTAACTGATCATGAAGATTATCCATGAAAATGAAATTAGGGTTTGTTTTCTGAATTGGGTTCTATGTAATACTTTGTTGTATTAATTGTATCTAGAGGTTATTCAGATCTGGAGAGTTAGCGTTTAGTATATATTACTGTTTCCCTTTGTTTGTTGGATTTGTCTCCTATCTTTGTTTTTAACCCAATAAACAAAAAAGAAGAAGAATAGAAAAGAATTCATTAAAGGTATAGCAGATGCAATTTCTAGGGTTAAGGTTTCTCAATGGAGAAAGTTGGATTAGAAGCTTTTCAACTTTTCTACTGTCAGAATCCTCAGTACCCATTATGGGAAAGTGAGACATTTAGAATGAGTTTGGGACTGATGAAATGAAACCCTAATATGATGATATTTGAATTTATTTTGGAAGTGCAACAAGGAAGAAGAAAGCTCAATTATAAATACTATTCCATTTTAATTTATGCTAGTTGTTGACTTAATGGCTCTTCTTTTTCTTTCTCTTGTGTTATTATGTGTATTCATGAGGTTTGATTCAGTGAATGGTAGAGATGAGGATTGGGTTTGATTCTTGATTAGAAGGATGGGGTGTGAGAGATCTTGGTGAATCTATGGAAACTTTATGGGAAATTGAGGAAGTACTAGATGGATCTTATATACTTAACTGTGGTTGTTAACTCTTGCAAGATTCATGTCCATGTGACATTGTCTTTGCTTGGATTATTGACCTTCCTCAAATACCTTACTATTTGTAGCAGTACAGGATCTGTAGCTAAGATCATGCAGAGGGACATAAACCTAATGAAAGGCAATGTGAACAGTTGTACTGTACTATACATCTTGATTTGAATCCAAGGAGTGATTGAACATATCTTTTAAATATATAGCCATGTTCATATGAATGAAGATTATATATACATATATACGTGTGTGTGTGTATCCTCTCATGAATTGAAGATAACCAGGTTATTTGTAAGGATTAATTTTGCATGCTCCATGACAATATTACACTGATGAATTTCACAAAACACAGTGTTTATTTTCTGTTTTCTTTTTCCTCAAAATTTAGGTATAGTTTGTCAAAAGTTCTTACTTTGGTTTAGTATATGATGAAAGGTTGTTTGAAACCAAATAATTAGTAGTTTGTGATCCTTATTTCCTTGGGTTAATCTGTCAAACTAGGGCAGCTTCTTTCATTGACAATAAGAGTTGAATCCTTGTAGCCTAAAAGAGAAAAAAAAAAAAGAGAGAAAGAATTCATTGATAGTACTTCCCCACTATCTAAGCTTGTTAACCATATGAAAGCAACTCATGTGAAAGGTTGTGGAGGAGAAAGAACCTAATACGCCTGGAATTAAACCTGCATTGCTACTTATATTCTCTCCAACTCCAAGGAGTTTTACTTGGCAACTTATATTTTCTTTAAGCATTATTATCCAAACCAGGCAATATTGTAGTTTTACTTGATTGATCGAATGATGAGGAAAAAAAAAGCTTTTTAAGTATTAACTATTAACTTTCCAGTTTATTGGTTCTTTCTGGAATGTGTTTCTTCACTCAAAAGCAAGAAACTGTCATGAAAGTACGTCACCTTTTCTTCTTCTTCTTCTTTTTTGGAAGGAAAAAAAAATGATTCTTATTATTTTGATTCAAACCTTTTTTTTTGTGAAGAACTCCTGGAAGCCATGAAGGCAGGCAAGATAGTAATTGGAACCGGGAGTCTAACCAAAAAGAACTATAGTTCGAACCAATTAGATCACAGGTTGGGTTAAATTTGGTTAAACCTGCAGTCCAAACTGCGCAGTTTTTCACAGGTTGGCTCTCTCATTTCATGATGAGCAAACCAGATTGAACCAAACACGTAGTTTGATCAGCTCAATAGGCCGGTCTCAATCTGGTTTATTACCAAGTCCGGCCCTCACGAGTCACGATAATATTCATGCTCCGTGCCGTATTGGGCCTAGGAGGCCTGAAATAGGCATGGCACGGCCTGCTAAATAATCGGACAACGTCGTACCAGCCCACGGCACGCACAGCCCATTTGTACATTCCAAAAACGAAAAAAAATGTAATTTGGGCTTGGATTTGGTTCATGTTGTCTATTATTCTCATTGGGCTTCACTGTACCAGCTGGGCCAGCCTAGGCTGTACTCGCCCAATTGATAGCCTCTCTCTCTCTCAAGCGTGCAAACAACTGGAATTAGTATCTTCTCTAACTTGTAATCTACGTAACAAGGAATTGTTAAAGAGAAAATAGCCAGAAAGAGAAATCAACCCTTTGATATCCAAATTCAGATAGCTCAACTAACTGTTATGGCTAGAAGCTAGTCCAAGCCTTATACCATAAACATATCATGTGGGCCTGAAGCCCACGATTTCATTAATGGGTTTTATGAAAGCAAAAAGTCCCAACAATATGATGGGAATGTTTCATAGGATGTATTTCTGTTGCTACTTTATCAAGCCAAAGTTGGATTACAGTATGATATTCTCTGACTGAAATTACAAACCCTCCATGGAAAAGTTCTGGCATTGAGCCAAGAGAAAGCAATAAGACACCAAGTATGTCTCTTGAGGGGTATATGAGTTGAAGGTTTCTACCTCAACAGCCTACTAAGAATAGCCTACTTCCCTCGGTAACTTAGTCAAATGCCGCTAACAACTCTCTCTCTCTCTCTCTCTCTCTCTCTCTCTCTCTCTCTCTGATAGGGATACAACTTGGGTCGGTTAAACCCGAAACTGTACCAACCCAAACCGACTTCAGCTCGGTTTAGGTTGGATTTCTATATATTTGGTTTGGTTTTGATTTTGAAATTAGATAACCGAATTAGATCAGTTTGGTTTTGCGTTGAATTCTTGGTTAAACCAAACCAAACCAACACCCAAACTCTAATGTATACAGTTCTAAACCGAACGGAACAGATTTAGGCCAAATTGCAGTCTATAATATGCGTTATTTATGATATATGATATAAAAAACATAATATTTTGTACATATGTAAT
Source organism: Pachysandra terminalis (assembly GCA_031762675.1). NCBI lineage: Eukaryota > Viridiplantae > Streptophyta > Magnoliopsida > Buxales > Buxaceae > Pachysandra > Pachysandra terminalis. The sequence goes on from JAUPMG010000006.1 coordinate 17,398,712, forward strand.
TCTAAAAAGCAGTGTATTAATCAGACCTAATCCTACCCAAACCGAACCAAAACTACAATTTGGGTTGGGTTGGTTTTGGTTTAGGGTTTTCCATTTCAGTTCAGTTCGGTTTTTGGGTTGGGAAGTTCGGTTTCCAATTCGGTTCTGTTCGGTTTCAGATTAACCTTCACCAATGTCGGTTTAATCTTAGGTTGACATAAACCCGAACCAAACCTAACCGGGTTGCACCCCTACACACACATCTTCCCACCTCGCATTCTAATGTACAACACCAAAACTGAATACCTGAACTTAAAAAAGGAAGGAGAAGCACATGGTATTAGGTGTATAGTCTACATTGCTTACACAATGAACTGACCACTTCTAGCCCTTGACTGTTTCATTTCTAATTTTCTACACCCCAATCTCCCATGACCCCGAAACATATAGATCAGTAGATAACTCGGTTAAAACAGCATTCATCTCTATATATAACAGAAACTTCCACCACCCCACTTCACATCATACACAACCAAATCGAACAATATAGCTCTGTTCCAGTACTGAGAAACTGGTCATGGACTCCAAGATGATCATCTACCTAGCCTTCTCTTCACTGATGCTTAAGCTTGCAACCTCCTTGAACAAAGAATGCCTAGGAGGAGATAGCAGTTTTACTCTGCAAATCAATGCATATAGAGATACCTGTCCTGATGCAGAACCTATCATCTTCTCCTGGGTGGAAAAGGCGGTATTCGACGAGCCACGAATGGCAGCGTCACTCCTTCGTCTCCATTTCCATGACTGCTTTGTTAATGTAAGTCAGGCTTACACCAATTCAGATATGCCTAGTTGGGTTATGTTCATATACTTATAGCTCAGATAGTCATGAATTTTACAGGGATGTGATGCTTCAGTGCTGCTGGATGATACTGCAACCTTCACTGGGGAAAAAACAGCAGCACCCAACTTGAACTCACTGAGGGGGTTTGAGGTCATCGACGCGATCAAGTCCGACCTCGAATCGGTTTGTCCGGAGACCGTATCTTGCTCCGATATCCTCGCGACCGCAGCTCGGGATTCAGTTGTTCTGGTAGGTGTAATAATGCAGGTTTTACCATAATAGTAATACACTGGGGGAGATGTGGTATATTTGTAATTGTTTCAATTGCAGTCAGGGGGACCTGGTTGGGATGTTCAGATGGGAAGGAGGGACAGTTTGAGTGCAAGCAAGACAGCAGCAAACAACAACATCCCAGATCCGAATTCTAACGTCGCGATGCTCGTCGGCAAATTCCAGAACGTCGGACTCTCCCTCAATGACATGGTTGCTCTCTCTGGTAAAATCAATCACTTCTTGTTATTACTAGTGAGTTTCATGAACAATGTATCAAATGATCAGAAGAAAAATACCATATATATGCAGGTGCACATACAATGGGAAAAGCTCGGTGCTCGACGTTCAGTTCTCGACTTAAGAGTGGTGGTAGCAACTCAGACGACCCGGACCTTAATGTGGACTTCATACAGTCATTGCAGCAGCTTTGTTCAGAATCTGAAGGAAATAACAGAACACTGGCTGTGCTCGACTTGGTGACTCCGGCGACGTTTGATAATCAGTATTATGTCAATCTTCTCTCAGGTGAAGGCCTGCTTGTTTCTGACCAAGCCCTTGTGAACAGAAACGACGAAACTCGCGAGATCGTAAGCTCTTACGCAGAGAACCCATTAGCCTTCTTTGAGGACTTCAAGGTTTCAATGGTGAAGATGGGGAGCTTGAAACCATTAACAGGGAAGAGCGGCGAAATCCGTAGGAACTGCAGGACTGTCAATTGATCTACTTAAGCTGTAACCTCTTGTGACAGTGAGGGTTTAAGTTATTCACCTGATTAAGTGTTTGCTATGGGTGTATTAGAAGTGTTGTAACCGAGCAAGAATAGTAGTGTGTTGCATTACCCAAAAAAAAAAGCAGTGTTGTCTTTCTTGTGCTCTTAAGTATTGAAAAAAAGTCTAGTTCGGTTTACATATATTTAGTTAAGTTTGGTTTAACTGAAGCCTAAACCGAACCAAATTAATTCGGTTTTTCATTTCCAAAACCAAAACCAAAACCAAAATGAAAAAAATAAACAAACCAAACCAACTTTTTTTGATTTAGTTCTTTCAGTTTTCGGTTTAAACCGAACCAATTGACACCCCTATATTACACCCTCAAAATTACCATAACACGGATACTTTTACAGTTGAGCCATCCTGTTCGGACACCATCTTTAAACCCACAAATGGAAGATAATAATTTAATATATTATTTCTAAAATAACTACAAATTATGTGAAATCATTATAATGGTCGTTCAAAACGATATTCACTTTACATAAATACCTTGGACCACTCTATCCCGGAGTAACACGGCTGCGGTTTACATCCGAGCTGCTTCCCATGTACTTCCTGTGTTCTGGTATGCAACCCCAAATGCCATTTTTCCACTTTAAGCTCCTGGAGATATACAACATTTTGACAACAATAAGCATGGAGGGAGACAAAAAGGAATGAGATCAATGTCCTAAAGGATGAACAATTTATGCTTCATACATGTGTAATATAAGAAGAATTGCAATTACAGTCTATGGTAGGTTTCATCCAATCAATACCCCAACACTTTGCTTCAATCAGATGAAACCAACACAAACCATCTCATTTATCATTCTCTTATTGAAGTTATGGCCAATATTCCCAATGAAAATTAAGATTGTATAGCTCTCTGATTAACCAGTATTCCAAATCCCTGCATGGGAGCATATGTATAACACAGGTAATAAAGGGCTGCTTCCTCCTATCAAAAACTACATCATACACTCCCAATCATGGTGTAAAGGATCGACTGATCCCTAATCTATTAAAAATTCCCTAACTCGTCTGAAACCGAGTCAGATCGGTTTTGGGTCAGATTGGACGATCCAAATATGGATCATCCGGCACCCCTCAAAAAGTTTCTTTTAAAAAAAAAATGGGCCATGTTTTCTATCCGTCAATCCCGAGTTGGATCACCGATCCAACTCAGTGTCGGACTGGTACAGTCCCCGATCCGATATCAAGTTTAAACACTATGCTCCCAATTGATAGGGAAAAAAGATGTATATCTTGCCAATATGCAACCAAATATTGAACAACCTTTATATCAACTCGATAAGCTAGATCTCAGGTGGCTATTTTAATGAATAGTTTTCTTTAATAATCAAAATAATAATAATAATAATAATAAGCTAGATCTCAGCTGTCGGCTTTCGCAAATGCTTAATCGAATCATTTGCAACCTTAGGGTTATTCAAGGTATTGTTGGCTAAAACCTAACCACTATCCTAGACATTTAGAATTCATTACAAAGGGGAGAACAGTCCAAAACCTGCAGGCTTGTTATTCCATGTCCATTCCTGAGCAGCCTGAAGCCCCTGCAGTAGTTGGCAGAGAACAATGTTGAATGTAGATTAAACAGATGAATAATTTGACATTTTATACCTGTTGGAAGCGGGCAGAGTCCATACTCGCAGCTGCTTGTACTTGTACATGTCCGAGTTCCTGTAAAGAGATAACAAAAAAATATGAAGCCACTAGTACCACCTAGTTCATTCAAACAAACCTAAATGAACCCCAATATTTTTAAATATCAATGCCAATTTATTAAAATACGGATAATTGATTTCCTTTCTTTTGCAGGTTGCAAGTGCAATGTGTTGCTTCCTAACATACCTCTTATGTTTAATTTGTATCAATACAAATCCTTTCGTCACATAATTCTAAATCACCTTCTTTTCAAAATATAGATCCACCGTGCATTAGGTTGAAAATGAAAATTACCTGAACATTTTGAGTACCGCCTACACCAGAAGCCTGATACTGAATGAGAAATTGTAGTTAGGCAATATCAAAAACTAAAATGTATCAATACTAAACAAACCAAGAAGAAGAAGAAGATACTGACAGGTGAAAATAAAGCAGGTTGTTGAAATTGCATTTGCTGCTGCTGATGGAACTGCGACTGAAGCTGTACTTGTTTTTGAGAAACTTGTTGGGCGGACAGAATCTGTGGGTGAGTCTGAGATTGAAGTTGTGGAATGGAAGGTTTTGGTTGCTGTTGCTGCTTCTGTCGTTGCTGTTGTTCAAAGAAGGTCAACTCCTCGGGCTTCTCCCACTACAGGTCCATTTCGATATACAATTTTAATACCAATGTTTGGCAGATAATTGTCAGATCTGTTAGAAATATAAAATCTGAATGGCACAAGAATAGTAATATAGAAGCTTACCCTGCTTTCACAAGTTACACTATTATAGTAGTAGTAAAATCCCTCAGGAGAGGTGTGCTCCGTCCAATTACAAGTTAAAGAACCTGTTGCCTGAGCACTAACAGATGCCGCTGGAGCAGCCAATGTGGTTGAAGGTGCAACTGCAACTGCCATAGTAGCAGAAGTGCTACCACTAGTCTGCGGTATAATTCCAATGCAAAGGGCCTGCAAGAAAATGGAATCACAACATTAAACCACAAGGTTTTTAAATCCCTAGCATGTTACAGGACAAATTAAAACACATGCTAACAACGTATCAAGACCATGATTAAGAAGAAAGAAAAAGTTAGTTTAAGGGAAAAAATAGTGAACTAGAGATTACTAACAAGCCCTCGCTCTGAAAGCAAATACTTCTTTTTGCATCCATACAACAGCAAAATGCCTTACCCCAACTAGTTGGGGTCGGCACCACAAACCCTGTTCCACCATCCCAATCTATCAAAAACTATATTTTTGGATAAATTATGCATATCTAAATAATTTCTGACCGACTCCATCCCAGTCCTTTCAGGTCTTCCTCTAGCTCTTTTAGATCCTTCAATGCACCTCCTCATACCTTCTCACAAGCAGCTAACTAGGTCTCCGTTTTACATGCCCAAATTGTCTTAACCTTCTTCCCTTCATCTTATTTTCCATTAGGACTACTCCTAGTCCTAAACACTCTCACATAATTTCGTTCCTTATCTTTCCCAGTCTTTACACACGTCCATCTCGACATCTCCTCATATCAGTGACATTCATCCTATGAATATATTGCTTCTTTGGTTATCCAACATTCTGCAACCTTGTAGCTGTTGGTGTTGTGTAGGCAGTGGCACACTGGAAGAAATCTAAGACGTTAACACCAATACGATTGTCTACCTAACTACAAGTCGCATCACATTATATGGACAAGATTGAATAGACTATCTATGATTATAGAGCAAGAATGTTTTACAACTAAGAATCATACATTCATAGGATGAACGTAGCAAATATGATTATGTTAATATGGACATGTAGAAAGACTTAAAAAATAGCAAAGTCAGTTGAGACATGATAAATGAATATCAAAGGAAGCATCTGTGAGAAGGCACAAGATGGTGCAAGTTGAATCCCTGAAGGATCCAAGAGAGCTAAAGAAAAACCAAAGAGAAGCTGGATGAAGATACAAATGATCAAACCAAATAAGCTAACTAAAGATAATATGTTTGAAGTGTTTGAATTGCAAAATACACATTCGTATTGCTGACCCCAATTAGTTGAGATAAGGATTCAGATGGTTATGAACTTAAGATTATGATGATTCCACTTCCGGAATAAAAAATTACGTGGGAAAGTATCCAACTCCTATGGACATACACCAACCCAGTGTTTTTGCATTTGTAGTCCATTCTTGCTACCCAAATAATGTGGATCCTCTAAAACATCTAGTACCTGCTGCTTAGTGGCCTGGGAACTCTGCTGCATTGTTAGACCATGACATGGTTGCATCAAATGCAATGGTTGTTGCAACTGAGAGAATGCTTGTTGTGATGACTGGAAGCCTGCCTGTAAAGCCTGTGTCTGCTCTGATACCATTTGAGCTAATTGAGAGGATGATTGCTGTAGAGGCTGAAGCAGTTGTTGCTGGATGGTGGGAGCAGGCAAATGCTGTTGGCTGACCATGGCAGATGGCGTTTGTGATGATTGCGCATTCAGAGGGACTTGATGTGCCATGGTAGAGAAAGTGCTCTGTTGGACCTGAGACTGAAAAACAGCCAACTGTCCACTCGAACTAAATAACTGTTGCGATGGCAGTACCTGATTGAAGGGAGGCTGATCACCAGACTGAGGAATCTGCATCCGTCCAATTTGCTGCAGTGACATCTGGGGAGTTCTTGTCTGTGAGTAAAATGCATGAGTTTGCTGAGGGTGTAGTTGCAGAGAAGATGGCAAGTTCCGCGGTGATTGAAGCGGCTTCTGTAAGGGGGATATTTGCTGGCCAACAGATGGGACTTGGGGCATAGATGGGCTAAAAGTCTGAAAAAGGAAACAAATTAAAGTCAGGTTCACAATAACTTGAAATCAAGGAGTTGATCCATGGGAGAAAAGGAAAATAATTTATGGGAACCTGCTGTGGGATAGAAGTAGGTAAAGCTGCAAATCCCAGAAAAGAACCATTAACATGGCCACCAAAGACTCCCATTGGAGCACCCTAAGATTTCCACAACAATGATGTCAGTATCCAGAAAAAATAATAATAATAATAATAACAAATGAAGATTATGTTAGATATAAGAAGCAAGTCCACGCACATCAGGAGAGAAATTGACAAATTCATACGAGTCAGAATCCATCATTCTACAATACACCTAAACAACGTCCCAAGTCAAAATAACAGATCTGATGAACATTATCATCCAATCAAAGATTCTCGCTGGATTATTTGCTATTTTTATCTGACTCATCCCTTGTGAATTTTGTCATCAGATATCACTAATATGGGACCCACTAAATATTAGACCCATAACACCTACATGGGCCACGTGATATTTTGTTGCATTCATAGAGCGAGTTTAGTCCGTCAATGGATTTTCCAACTTAATAGTACAGCAGAACAATGTGTCCAAAACTTTGCCCTCAGCAATGACACAGTTAGCAGGGAAATAACAGAGACCCATCAATTGCAGCTTGATAAATATTTCCTAATCCCTTCTTAGGGTTGGTCCTGTCCTAGCCTTTGAGAATTTCTGGAAAAGATTCCATCAGAGAGGCTAAGACCGGGAGGAAAATAAATAAATAAAAAGGTCTCAGATGAGTACGAAGTAAACTCTTACAGGAGGTGAAGACATTGCCCCAACACGACTTCTGGGAACCAAATGACTACTAAAACCATGAGGACTGGCTTCAGAAGATGGGCCCATGCTCTGCGGACTCATTGGCTGCCAATCATTAGGGGGCATACGCCCAGCCATAGGTTCACCAAGGTCAGGTGTGGGCCTGCAATAAGTGAATAATAAAAGGATGTCAACCCAGGGAAATTCAAATTGGATAAAATATAAGAAAGGAAAAGAGGGATAAAGCCGTAAACTTGACAACAAAATGTGCAACAGACCTAAATCCTGGTGCTTGAGATCTAGAACCAAAACTTGGACCTCCAAATGCAGGACCACCCCTGAAAATTGAAAAGAAAAATATTTAGTATGGTCAGACTGTTAAGTAGGACACTGGTAAGAAAGGGTAAACTATAATCTGACTGTTGAGTAGTACAGTCGGGAATACCAACTAAAGCATTAAATGGGAACATGAAGCACATTCTGTGAGCTAGTAGTACCAACAATTTAATGTGTTTCAACAAAAGATCTCTGTGCCAAAAATCATAGCTAACAGGTATTAGAATAATTTCCACTATTGTTTTTTTCTCAATGTTTCCAGAGAAAAATATACCAACCACCAACATAATATGCAGGCCACAAAGTCACACATAAAAGAAAAGAAAACAAATTAAAAAAACCAACCCTGAGTCGCCAACTCTAGGCCTTTTGGGATCAGTAAAACGAACAGTTAATGGCTGATCACAACCCTATGTAGCAGAAACAAAGACAATAAATGAATAGTTTTCAAGAATGAACTTACAGAAATATTCAAGTAATAGAACAAACTTACTCTCATCACGTATATTCCATTAAGAGCATTAATTGCTGTTGCTGCCATATCTCTATGAGAAAATTTAACAAAGCCACATCCTTCAAAATAATTTGCACAAGCAAATCAGAGTGAGAATATACATATATTGCAACTATATGGTAATGGTATCACAAAAACTTTAAAGTAAAATCAACAAGAAATACTCGTGTTAATAGGGTGGTAATGGAAAAGCCATTGTTCAGCATGTGTTGTATAAATGGAAACAAGGGGATCCAGAACGAGGACCAACCACCACAAGTAAATAAAAGAATCAGAAAAAAAAAAGTGACCGTCTGATCCAAAAGTCATTGTTATATCTTTCTGGAAATATCCCATGGTTTTGTAGACCAAACATTTCATAATTAAAGATCATTCCATTGCATCATTTGGGCCAAATAGTCCTTCCAGGTGATTATATTGTGGCTAATAGGAAGAGCCAAGAAGTGGATCTGCTTCCAAATTCGCTCATCATCATCATCACCATCAAATGCCTTTTCCAACTAGTTGGAGTCGGCAACAAGAATCATGTTCCTCCATCCTAATCTGTCAAAAACCATCCTCAATCAAATTACGATATCCAATTCCTTTTTGATTGACTCCATCTAGGTTCTTCTTGGTCTTCCTCTCCCCCTCTTAGATTCTTCAACGATTTCTCCCTCACACCTTCTCACAATTGCTTCCCTGGGCTTCGCTTTACATGCCAAATCATCTTTAACCTACTTTCCTTTATCTTATCTCTCCTATTTGAGCTACACCTAAATACCCTCGGATATGTTCATTCTTCACCTTATCTTTCCTAGTCTTCCCACGCATCCATCTTAACATCCTCATCTCAGTAATGCTTAACTTATGTATAATGTTGTTTTAGTGTTGCCCAACATTCTAATCCATACATCATAGCAGGCCTAATGGCTGTCCTGTAAAATTTTCCTTTTAGTTTTAGTGGAACACGTCAATCGCATAGCACTCTAAAAGCATTTCCTCATTTGAACCATCCAGCTCTAATTCTATGAGCAACAACCTCATCAATATTCCCCTCTTTATGGACAATTGATCATAAATAACGAAACGAAATTGATTGCTTTTAGGAATCTCTTGATTCTCAATTCTTATTGTTACTTCACCACTACTATTGTTTGTGCTAAAACCTTTCTTAATTCACCTTATTTTAAAACCTTTCGATTTTTTATGTAATTAGTGTTCAAATTTGAAGTGGAAAGAAAGCATCAAACAATAGATACAATAGGACACACCTCGACTTTGCTTCAGATCATCACGCATAATATAGACATCTTCAACACGACCATAAAGAGAAAAAATCTGCACAATGAAAACCATTAATAAAGAATAACATCAACAAAGGTTTCAACAAATTTCTAAACCAGGTGGAAATATAAGAAAAGTTCAGAATTGATGTTTGTTAAAAGAAAAGGAAAGGACAAGATAAGAAACATTTTCATAAAGCCATTGAGTAAAGAAATCTGGAACAGTTGTCCAATCTTCTGGAGAAGATTTCTTTGAAGACAGAGTACAAAACATTTGATAGATAAAATAAATACATGTATAAACAAACAAAGCCAGGATAACTGATTTCTGGTGAAAAAGAAAAACATAACAGTAACTTGAATGAAAATGTTAAATGCGCAAAAAACACACCTCCTCGATTTCCCTTTCTGTAGCTTCTTTATTCATTGCACCAACAAACAACTTGTTCTCAACTGCGCCTATCGTTAAATGAGATAACATCAAAAAGAGAACAAAGGAAAAGGTGAAGTGCCAATATTAATTATTGGCAACAGAACTTGCAAATTCTTCCTCTCTTTTAAGTGATACAGTTCACATTATTGGCCATCGGCAAACATGTTACGAGAACAGAAGTATGCATATGCAGCACCATTTTGTACATGGAAGATGCATATAAAAGATAAGAATTTGGTGTCAGAGTATCTCAAACCCATTTTCCTGTCACAGCCTAAAACTACAAGTTCAACAACTATACATATTGCACTTCACATTTAGATAAAACACCATTCACTAAGAAGAAATTGTTTTTGTTTTTCAGATAATCAAAAGATCTATCTAATTATTAATTACTGGACCAAATTCTTTTAATAACTATTGGTTATAATGAAAAAAAAAAAACTGAAAAGTAGTAAGCTTTTGAGTCTCCGACAATTACCAAGCCGTTCCCGTTCCCCATCAGCATATCTGACTTGGATAGGACCCACTCCCTGAGACAAACTAAAATGAAGACACCAAACTACAGAGAATCGGTTATGAGCAGACAGGACCACAGCAGAGATAGTCTCACCCCAGGTAAAGTATGTTGATTGTGCAAAGCTCTAATAGCCATGTCAGCTTCCTCCAATGTTGCATATTTTATGAAACAACATCCTGCAAAGGAATGATCCCATATCCCGATTCCATTACCGCTAATTTCCCATAAATGGTATGCTTTGGCAGCTACAAATACATACATATACAGCTGTGCGGTATGTATGTAGTAGGCTTATGTGCAAAAGAGACACATGAATACTTTAAACAGAAAAACCAACAGGTAAATACAAAGATCTGAAAACATTACTGTCCAAGACCCATGAATCCAGTGGCATCCAAGACCTCAAAAAAAAAAAAACACTGAACTACATATTATTAATTTAGCATACAAAGCAGCAAAGATGAAAAGTACATGGTGAAGAAAATGCGAACTATAGGGTGAAAAACAGGTTAAATACGAAGAAAACTCACGTCATCCACCAATGCCCGTACACAAGAAACCAAGCCATGATACATGAGGCAGGCGTATAAGATAATTGTGATTCTTCTTAAAGAAATGAATTTCCAAATGTTATAATAAGATTATGCAGCCGCTAAAGATTATAATTAAATTACAGGACAAGAAACTGTAATAAGCAAAATTTTGATATAATATAGATTTACTCACAAACAATGAACATAAACCAGAAATACCCTGATAAGAGAAAAATAATTGGATGTTTCAATTGATCGGTAGTTAATAGTTGCAGAAATAAAACCCCACATATTGCAGTCGGAAAGTAACCTTCAGCAGGACCTTTTCTCCTGGTTTCTTTATACACACGATAGCCACTAAAAGGTGATGTAGTGAAGAAGTATCAGAATGAGGCATCATACATCAACCATTTTTAGATGGAGTTGACTTCGACATAAGCCCTGTGGTCATGCATAATACAAGATGGATTCCGTGATTTGATGCTTCGTTGTACTACCCTGTGCATATTTGCAGGTTACAGATACTTTCTCGTAATGATTTTTAGGCTATTAAAGTCTGACAGAAATAATAATTGCACAATGCATCTAGCCTTCATTCAACTGTCAAACTAATTAAAATTTCTAACCAATACTTTGCTTGCCATGTTAACCAGCATTGAGACTTTAATTGAAAAACCAAGTAATATGAAGAGCAGCCAAAGCTATTAACCAAACAGATAAAACTGCTTAAATTTGAAGCTCCTAAACCAATATCGATGTATAAGTTTATTTGGAATATACGAAGGAAACCACCAATGATTTCCAATCCCACAACAAAAAAAAAAAAAAAAGAGTGAAACCTGGTCCAGCTGAGAATTAATGCGAATGATTAACAAAATGGCAGTATGAGAAACATAATACCCTTTGACCAAGATAAGAACAGAACAAACATCACCCAAATGCCTATCCCCATCTAGTTAGGGTCAACAAAACAAACACTGTTCCACCTTCCCAATCTGTAAAATCATATCTTCAGTCAGATTACGCATATTCCAATGTTGTGCTAAGAAAGAGAAGGACTAGAAGGGGAAGATATTCTTCCAAACTCAATCCCAAATATTCACACTGGTCTCCATCAGCAATGTGATACCACCATAATCTATGTTCTACCAAGCCTTGATTTGTCAAGAAAATCCATTAGATTGCTCACACCTCTACATGTCTTGACGGATAAGATATTCATCATATACACCAACATCTGATTTTTCATTTAGAGTGGCTAGAGGAAAAGAAGGTGAACCAATCCAACACATGAGACAGGAAAAAAAATAATAAGATAACCCATTCCCAACCAAAAAAAACAAAGAAGAAGAAGAAGATGAAAAAAACATATTCAAAATTCAGTGCACCCATTTATAAAAGCTACCAAAATTCATCATAACCCATCATTTCATCATTAAGGAATCTCTTATGTCCTTTGTAGCGTCAACTGCTTAGACAATGAGTAACGTGCATGAAATTTCTTCAAACGAGAGGGTAAAATATACTACTGCTGCAGTTACCATAAAAAAACATAAACCGGTACTCCTGCTGCCCATTTAAATGCATAATTAGCTTCCCATAAACTGATACTCCTCAATACTCTCTGGTCCTTTAAAAATTTAACACCCATTGTCGGCTCCACAACAATCATGTAGCAGGAGTGCATACAAAAATACTTGAAATATTTAGAAAAAAACTGCATGCAAGGAAAGTTAATTTGTAACTCATGCTCTTAAACTTTTAATAGAAAAGTTACAAGCATGTTAACCACCATGGCTGGTCTTCAGAAATAGCTAAAGTCCGCAGGCTGGAAACAAATTTGTGCATTCACCCACAAAAACCACGAGGTAGAAAAGAACAACAAACCAGATAATTTTACACCCTAGAAAATTGTGCATTTCCCCCACAACCCCACAAGAGACAGAAAAGAAAAACACACCATAGAATTTGACCCCATATATTCTCAGGCATGCATCATCATATACAAGGAGTATGACGAGGAATTTCTCTCCAGCTTCAACTGTCCATTATTCACCATTATTACCACTCTCACTTAAGATAATAACCTTTAATAATAGAGAAGGCATCCATGACACTGAATATAGAAAGATGCCAAGCCGAGCATGCAACCAAGATAAAACGAAAATGGTAGTCTTTGGATATCCAATGCCCAAGATGGTATTTACAGTTACTGCCCAACATCATTCATAAAAATCACTCTGCATGAAGATCTACACATAAGGTCAGAATTACCAAACTCAACCCAATGCACTTTACGAGTGAAGAAAACTAGAACAAAGAAATTTAAATTATCGGGAACTCGGTAAGAAACTTAAAAATACGACATAATTAGACAAATCAACACCATATACGAGAAATTAAACATTGAATTTATCGGAATGACAGAGCCTCAAACTGGAATATATAAACCCCAGAGTATACAGCTGATGTATCACTCATTGAACATCGTGAGCTGGTAGTCACGACCAGATTTATGCATAATTTGTTCTAGAATCAGTTGTAGCAGTGCCATAATTACCAATTATGATGAACCAGTGTTTGCCGTCTTTCCCAGATACAATGTTAAACAAGTTGCAACTCTCGAACATCACATGACACCCACAATGCATTCCCCATGTCCGGCAAAGAAGACAAATCAAGTGTCCCAAGATAATAACGCCAACATTCATAAAAATATTATTCAAAAGAATTTACACCCATGCAATTGCAATCTATTCGCTATTTAATGTGAAATGATTCACAACTCCCAAAATCCCATTTCTCGTACAAAACTCCACACATATCCCACGTCCAATTCAAAAAGAGCCAAGACAGGTGTCCCAAGAAAATAACCACCATGAGAAGGCATACTAACAAACTCAAGATTCAAAACATAACTCGATAGACTAGTTGCATTCACAGAGAGAAATGAACAGCTATAGACTGCCATGAGAAATGCATTGGATCCTGTTAGCCATTGTGTAAGTTCAGATAGCTCCTCACAGATCAATAACCAACAACCCATAATTCACTAAATCTAATAACCAACTGGATTCAAAAGACAATCCAGACTTCAAAGATTATTACACCATTTCATGAAATTTTTAAAACTGGCGTTTATGAAAATTCCAAATATATGAAAGAATGGATACTATGACAACAAGAAACCATAGAAATCCTCCACATTACAAACTAAGGTGGTTAATACTAGTTCAAAAGCAATCATTAATGTATTGCTGGGTCACTTGCAGTACAAAGATTGCACATGTCAAAACATCTTGACATAAAAAGGCTACAATCATGGCAAAAGGCTCTCCCAGTGCAAATGAATTGCTGGGTGGGGGGGGGGGGGGGGGGGGGGG
>JAUPMG010000006.1:17429263-17444835 GCA_031762675.1 Pachysandra terminalis
AAAAAAATTGAATTTTTTTCCCCCATGTCGCCGACACCAGGGTAAAACGACTTGTACCCTGGTTTCGTTCGCACACCTCCGAAATGGCGACATGTCGACCAACATTGTATACACTGGAGGTTACATTCTGAAAGTTTGTACATTTGTAACTGAAAAGGGATTGGTTACGGTGACGAGGACAAGCTAAAAAGGCTCGGCGATCTCATGAATGACAGTCATTACAGCTGCAGTGTTCTATATGAGTGCAGGTATGAGTTCAGACGCCCACATGCATCCATACACTTGTATACATGCATTCAACTCTGACCATTTGCATGTACCAGCATTCTGTCAACATGTAAAATTTTATATCCTAGTTATGTGCCTTTGGATTTTTTCCCACTCTTTTTTTCCTTTAATCCAAGTTATTTGTTCTAGTCTATTGATCCATCAATCTCTCATTTCACGGTGTGCTTCGCAAGTTTAATCTCATTATTATTTTGGAAATCTTTTTATTATAATAGTGTTTCTTAAGGTGTCCAAAATTTTAGTCTTCAACATTATATGAAACAATTTAGAAAACCAAGACACTTTCTTATTATTATCTTGGCTCAATCTCCCTTTGGTTTTCAGTTAATCTAATCCTCCCAACACAGTGGCTTGATTTTTCTTATATAGATTGGGATTGCTAGTGACCTTAAACAGGCCAACCTTTTAATCTGAGTTTTGAACCTTTTGATTTCAACCCTGGCTGAACTAGAGATGTAAAAGTCTAACCCAACTTGACCCAAAATCTGAGTAGAAATAGTCTGGAGCTTAGGTTGATCCCGGTTGCCCAACCAAGCTTTCAAGGCATGCCGTTAACAAGTTTTAAGAGTGGTGCACTGTTGAAAACCATGTTCTCAATAATCAAAATTACATCTACCTTTTTACCAATCTATTATAATAATTTTTTCCCCTTGTCATGTACTTTCATATAGCTGCCCAGAGCTGGAAGAACTAGTAAAGATTTGCCGGGACAATGGAGCTCTTGGCGCAAGACTTACCGGAGCTGGATGGGGTGGTTGCGCTGTTGCCTTGGTCAGGGAGAGCATTGTTCCACAGTTCATCCTTAATTTGAAGGTTAGTGTTCTGTTTTTTACTGATTGAAATTTTTCTGCTTAATTAGTTGGGGAATGCTACTTGTCTAACATGTGAAAGCCGGTGGCGCCTTTTATTTATTTATTTAATTTTTTTTTTTCAGGATTCTTTCTACCAATCGAGAATTGAAAAGGGTGTGATTAACACAAATGATATTGGTCTATATGTCTTTGCATCAAAGCCATCAAGTGGAGCTGCGATTTTCAAGTTGTTGTTTCCATCCTCGGCGTTCGTCTACCTGGGCCGCAGTTTCAGTCTCCTGTCTCTCTCCACCGGTCAAGAAAACAACATCGTAAAAAAAAGAAAAGAAAAAAGCCCGTTTGGTATGCTTCATTAACAATATAACTATTTGACCATTCTTCCCCACCGAAATAAAAGTGATTCTAGCATACATTGAAAATATGTGCATTGTACAAAAAATTATATAATCAACATCAAGATATACTTGGTTGACAACAGGATGGTTTACGGTTGTACTGAAACTAACCCGAATCTAATTTACGTCTTACTAAACCTGTTCTATTAGGGATGGGGCAGGCTACCCGGTTTAACCCGACCCATTGTCATTCTTGGGTACATGATGAAGTCACCATCGACTGGAGCAGGAGACCATGTAGGCTTTTATGTCAAATTTTAACCTTATTGATGGTTATTTACTGAAATTTTTCATTCATGGTTTTTTACTTTGGTAAATTAATTTTACTGGCCCAGTAAGAGTTAATGGAGGGTGGTACCACCAGGTGCGGATCCTGTGATCTAGATCACAGGAGGTTGACATGTGTAGACAAATGAGCCCCATTAAGAAAGGTCACCTGCAATTTTTAGAACCTTAAGAAAAACGTGAACCTGGGTGGCCCACCACTTTAATCAGCTTCTATAGAAGCTGGTTAATGTGGTGGGCTCGCCTAGAACACGTGTTAATTCTTGTGAACCAGATTTCTCCGGTCCCACCATAGATTCCTAATCTTGATGAGCCATGGTGTTGTACCCATTGGCTGCCCTAGTTGTGGGCCTCGTGGACCGTTGATGGGTTGATCTTGACCCGGAAGCAAAACTTAGTTAAGGTGTCATGCATTGCAAATGCACAATGAGAAAAAGTTCTTGAGGGTCCCACTGGATATACAAAGGCATGATTCATAAATACCTAATAGACCGCGAACGTGTTCTGTTCTGTGGACAATTAGCAAAGCTTCCACCGACGGAGCATCAAAGGGACTCCTCAAATTTCAAATATACCCTTTCATCCTTCCAACACTCCCTCTCCGGCGGGCCCCACTTTCCTCTCCAGTAGGCCCCACGTAACTTAAAACTGAATGTGTTTTAAATACGATTTATCTTCAACTTTCTCTTTACGACATAAGATTTCTCTCCCCGAAACTGTTTGTTTCTTGTACTTATCGGAATGATGTGATTGACCAGTTTTTTCATTCTCCCCGGAACTGTTTGTTTCCTGTACTTATCGGAATGATGTGGTTGACCAGTTTTTCCATTCATCTGATTTAGCCACGTGTATAGTCTTCTTGTAGGGCGTGTTTGGTAGTGCATCTTCAGGCCCTAGAAGCGATTCTTGAGCCCAAAAGTGCTTCAAATAAATAAATAAGTGTTTAATAAACTCAAGTGAAAACGATTCCACAAGAATTTTTTCATCCAAAACGCTGATTTTTGTGAAGCTACTATTTTCTGCTTTTAAAATCACGTTTGCGGAATCGATTTGAGGTTTTAATGCAATGTCTTATGGTCTCTTATACGTCCCTTTAAATTTTTTAAAATACCTATTTTGCCCATGTCGCCTTCACAAATGAATTATGTCTTATGCTCTTATGTCCTAACTTTTAAAATGCCTATTTTACCCGTGTTATCTTCACAAACAGAACTCCTACTGAATATAGATTTTCTACTCTACATAATTTTTAAACAAATCTAACTTGAAAGCACTTTTCAATAAGTGTTTACCAAACATCTTTTATTCCCCTGAAGTAGTTCTTATGAAGCGATTCATAAGAATCAATTTTAAAAGAATCGTTTTTCCTTCAATTCCCAAACACGCCCTATAAGTAGACCCAGACCTTAAAGGCCCGAACCACTTGGACCACAAATAAAAGGGGTCGACCACCACGGTTCAGTTATTTCGATTGCCACTCGGCATTAAGTGTCGCAATTCTGAACGGCCCAAGGTGGAAAATAAAACCGTCTCTAGTTTTTTATCTAACTTTCTGTTGTTGTTTGTTTTATGTTAAAAAAATAAAATAAATTATTTTTTTCCTTTTCATTGGTTCCTTCTCTCGTCCTTATATACGCTCGAGAGTTTTAGCTGGAAAATCCATCCTTTTCTCCCGCTCTTTCTCTCTCTATCTCTCTTTGTTTCCCTCATTATTTTCAGTTTCGGCAAGATCTCGACGAGCTTTCATTTTCGATGAGAGGCTTCGTTCGATGATCTTGTTCGCATCGGATCTAAGGATTCTTCTCTTTCGTTCAAGGTACGTGCCCATCTCTCTCTCTCTCTCTCTCTGCATTTTGATCGGTGACCTTTTCATTTTCTTCCTTGCTGCATTTTGAGTTCTTGGTTTTGTTTTGTGTTCGTGCGAGTTGTTAAGTATTTATCTGTCACTGTTCTTCTTTATTGTCTAGATTTTTCAAGTATTTTGTTTTGTTTTTCTGTGCTCTGGCTGGGATTTTTGAGGGTTGGAAAGCTCATAGCTAGCTCGAACTATTTTTCCTGATTCAAGATTATGTTTGTATCGTCGTTTTTTCGCCCTATTTTACTGTATTATGTATTTGCAATGGGTGCCTTATTCTTTCCTTGAAAAAAACAAAAAGAAATTTTCTGACTTTTAGGTTGATGATAGATAGGTTTTGAGTGTTGTAATTTATTCATCTATAAATTTACTAGTTTCGTAGTTTGAATTTCGATGTCTTGTGATTAGAACATCGGAGACTACTTTCTGATGAAATACTTAGATTTCATTTCTTCCCATTCTCGATTTGTCAAGGAGATTCCGATAGGGAAAACAAATGGGGCAAAAACTGTTCTTATTTGATTAGAAATGAGAAGTTGAACCCCTTTTTACTGTTCGATACAAGTTAGGATATGCAATCGAATTCCTTACGTGTGTAATAATTTCTACAAGATTTTTCTATTTAATGAGGTTCCTGCTTTCATAGTCTGAATTTTGATGGGTTATGATTAGAACATCGGAGACTACTTTCTGATGAAATTCTTAGTTTTCATGGCCAGATTTTTGTTAATATGAGCTTCATGGGGTGAAGGGGAAACCTATATTATTGGATTTTATCAGTAAGGGGGCGAGGAGAGGGTACACAAACAGATTGGGTTTGGATGGATCAGACAGCTTCAAGAGAAAGAGAGTTCTCGGTTGATCTTGAAAATGGTGGGACTGCTAGTGAAGAATATGGAAGCAAAGACACTCTCCTGGGTGTTAAACAGATGAAGAGATTGTCGGGTAAGGTTTGGAGTGGACTGCCGAGCTTCGATGCATCAATCAAGGGTGATGACGGCATGAACTTATGCAACAATGTATCAATTTCTAGTGAGGTTTCCACGGAGAATGTGGAGTTGTTGACAGATACAGTGTTGAAAGGAGAAGAGACAATGGCCCTTGTGGAGAAGGAAACTGTGAAGGAGAAGCGCAAGAAAAGTACAAAAAAGGCTCCAAAACCACCCCGCCCTCCCAGAGGTCCATCATTGGATGCAGTTGATCAGAAACTGATTAGAGAGATCTCTGAGCTTGCCATGTTGAAGCGTGCAAGGATTGAACGGATGAAGGCAGTAAAGAAGATGAAAGCAGCTAAAGCAACTGCTTCAAATGGCAATCTATTTGCTTTGATCATCACCATTCTTTTCGGCCTTGTAATACTCTTTCAAGGTAGAATTGCCTTCAATAGTTTAGATAACTCCTTTATTAAACCTTTAGTTGTGTTTTTTACTTGAGAACCTCTTTTGTTGTTGTTTTTGTTGTTTTGGTAAATTCCCGTTGTGATAAACTTTCTTTCTTTTCATTCATATCTGTTTTCAATTGGTAACTCATATTATAGATTGTGCTGTTTCTTATAAGCTGCAAGTGAGAACTCCACTCCTCCATGTGTACTCTCAACCAACCCGAGGTCACGTGCCAAGTTTTAGTCCGAAAGACATTTGCTATGTTGCCTAATGGGTTTACCTAGAACTAACGCTTTTGTTTGCATAAAACTTTTAAGAATCGTTAAAAAATTGAGCTGTCATTAATACATGAGACAAACCTAATATACATGTACTACTAGGGCTTATATAGGTTAAATTTTTGTCTGCGTGACTAATCCAAAAATGGCCGGTTGGATTGGTTAGATCATTCTTTCATATGGCGAAAATGTTTTTGTCTCACCAGCCAGCTAAAGCTGGTGAGACAACAGATCATAACCTTTCACCAAAGAAGATCCTTCTGTTAGTATTGTAGTACAATTTACCTAGCCTAAGATTGTTATCGTTGTTCATGATCCAGGGACTGTAATCAGGGGCCCTATCTTATGTTTTCAGGCCATCAATGAGGTGGATTGATCTCCACTACAGTTGACCAAATTCCAGCAAAAAGTAATTCAATAGGTAGCTAGAATTTCTGAAATTGGGTGTTTTTGCCTGGAAATTCCAAGCTATTGAAAATTGTTGAATCCAAAGAGTATAAAGCAATGACTTTTCAAATAGTATAATACATGATATCTAAATGCATTTTCATCAAGAGATGTATCCATGTACAAAGTGCACTCTGCCAGCTCTCCTTTCATCGGGTCATCAACTTCCTTGACCTCAAAGTGGCATTGATCTGTCATGTCAAGCTTTCACTCATATTGGAAATGCCACTTTACCTAGCAGCACAAGACTTGTATTGCTACCCGTATAGATCCTTGTACTCTTAACTTGCTGTAGAACAGTTTGGCCAGTCGTAAGGAATGGAAGTTGATGATAATTTCATAAGTTATGCTTGTTTCCCTCATTTAAAATTTTGGCATGTGAGCATGGTTTTGTGTCGCACTGCTTTTGGGTTATTAGTTTTGGTATTAAAAAATACTGGTTGCATGAATTACCATTTTGCATATGTAATTCATTTCCTTTCAAGCAAGCCTTTATGCGAAATTACACCTTTATATTCTGTTGCATTATTTGTTTTACATATGTTCTGTTTATTAAACTAGTAGTTTCAAATACCTTCGGTTCATAATGTGTATCATCTTGCCCCTCAAAGAAGCCATATGAGAATTTTAGATTTTTTTTTTTTTTTTTTTTATAATTATATGAGAATTTTAGATTGGGCATCATTAAACATTTGGCATTCTTTAGGCCTTCCACAAATCAAATATTTGCCCTGTTGTGTGGACTATTTTCTCAATAAACTTGTAAGGAGGTTTTAATGTTCAATGATTTACTTGGATAAATAATTAACTGGCAAACAGGTGAAGCCTTGTAAGGAGCAGCTCTTGCTGCTAATCCATTTGTCCCTTTATGCAAGTGTAAATACCACAATCTATTTTATGTTGATCCATGATTAAGAATCGGCTAAGTATTTATACTAAGTCTTGGGGGTTTCATTTACATACCAATTCAATGTGGATCCTTTTTGTGTGTTCGCATTCCTTAAGCTGCTGCTCATTCCTATAAGGTGCCCAAGTTTAGGTTATTGCATTTCTTGACCAACTGTCCTATTTTATCCTCGTGCTCGTATGCTTTTCTTTCATCTGCCGTTTATTTCCAAGCATCACATTTCTTCATTCCTTTGCTGATTCAATCAATCTTGTTTTTTTCACATAGATATAAACACCATTGTGGTGAAACATCTGCATAGCAGCTCAATCTAGTACATTTTTAAATAAGCTGCTGCTCCAAATGGATAAGTTTGTCTAATCATTATCTCTCAGTTCCTCTTTCCATTCTAGTAAACAAAATACCTTTTATTGGCTAGCTATTATGATGCATTTTTTTTTTTTTGGTAAATAATCTATTATGATGCATAATAAACAGGTTGGTAATATTTTTTTTATTTTATTTTTTCTTTCAATTGTTATGAATGGTTGTTAAATTTATTAAGAATAATGTCAATTCGTTAAAGCCATTATTTCCAGTGGTTGTCTTCAGTACCATCAAACGTTATCCGTTGTGAGATAGATTTTTTTTTGTCCAAAGATGCTCATTGCTCTGACATGCTCATTATTTGTTTAAAAAATTTGTGACAATACTCTAATCCTTGATAGAGTTGGAACTCCAGTGCTTTTTACATCACGAATATTTTTCCTTCCAAGTGCAATCCCTAAATGGTCCGTAGTCTTCTTAGATCCTTCAATTTATACCTACCCATACCTTATCATAGCCGCCTCCCTTGGCCTTCAATTTATATTTATAGACTGTCTTAATCTACTTTCTTTTATCTTATCTCCTATCTGGGCACTAGATACTCTCAAATATGTTCGTTCCTTATATTTCCTAGTTTTCTCACACATCCATCTCAGTGAACTCATCCTATGAATATATGCTTCTTTGTTATCCAACATTTTGTTTTGTAAATCATAATAAGCTTAATAACTCTCTTGTAAAAATTTTCTTTTAGCTTGAGTAGAATACATCAATTACATAACACTCTAAAAGCACCTCTTCACTTAAGCCATCCAGCTTTAATTCTATATGTAACATCGTTGCTATTATCCCTCTCTTTATAAATTGATAATTGATCTAAGATAATGGAAGTGATTGCTTTTAGAAATCTCCTAGTTTTTGTTCCTTACCATTGCTTCGCCTCTGCTATCATTTGTGCTAAGATACATTCCATATACTCAGCCTTGACACAACGTATTTCAAAATCTTTTGATTCCAAAACCACATTATTTGAAAATAGCATATACGAAGGCACATCATCAATTCATCCGTAATTAAAAGAAGAAAAAAAAAATAAGGGGTTTAGGCTGACCCTTGATATAAACCTATCATTATTGGAAACTCATTTATCTCACTTCTTACCTTAATTTAATGATCTGTCATACATGTCCATGACGAACTTAAAGTAGCTGATTGGGATTCCTTTTCTGCCCAAATCTCACCAATCAAAGTGTCACCCATATTTTGGATTCTTGATACTTTTTTGCCCTTTTCTTTTGGATGCAGGAATACACTGTAGACGCAGCTCATCTCTAAGTTCCCAGGTTTCTCCCCAGTTGTCAGTGACAGCAAGGGGAGGTTTGATCACAGTTCAGTACTACAAGAATCATTCCACAAATGACACCATTGAACCTGGTTCGAGGTCTCCCAAGTATGTAGCTCTTGCTTGCTTTTCATGTGTTGAATGAAAAACCGATCCATCATCATTTCTTGAATGCATTTCAAGTATAAGAATCTAGTGGCTTTCCAGTAAAATGGTTCTCATTTTTATGATGTTGCAGTTCGTGGAACAGGTTTCTGAATCAAGTCCCCAGGAAGAAGTGAGTAGAGTTGGTGGATGAAAAGGAACATGGTTGTATAGAAACTTAAATCATCACCGCCTTGTATTCGTGTATATATGGTGAGACTATTTACCTCATACAAGATGAAATTTGTAGTGTAGGGGAAAGCTTTTCCCTTGTACAATTAACTATAATGAAGGGATAAATTAATTGTGAACAATATATGTACTTCGATCATTGTTGATTTTATAATTCCGAGCCTCCTACTTTTATTTGTAACTGCTGTTGTTAATGACAACATGGTGGTGTTGGTGGGCCCTTTTTTCCTCAAGCTAAAAGGCACAATCTCATAACCTGGTTCTATTTGTTTCACCAGCGTCTAGATGAACCATCAGAATTAA
The DNA here is from genome assembly GCA_031762675.1 of Pachysandra terminalis. Classification (NCBI taxonomy): domain Eukaryota; kingdom Viridiplantae; phylum Streptophyta; class Magnoliopsida; order Buxales; family Buxaceae; genus Pachysandra; species Pachysandra terminalis. Next base: position 17,438,200 of record JAUPMG010000006.1, read on the forward strand.
CAAAGTAGTTTGGTCTCGAAGTTTTATAAAAGGAAAATTATCAACATGCAAAACTGTCAGAAGGGAACCTTGTTGCAAATTGAATCTTCTAAGTATTTCAAAAAGAGAACAGAGCAATTGCTCAGAAATCTTCTAATCGAAGTTGCTACATCCAGTGTGTTGATCACCATAAATGGTCACTGCCCCAAGAGCTACGCAGTTTAAGATTTCATAGGAAGAGCTCCAGGCCTCCAAAGTCCCAGCCTATACTTGTGGGTATATTTCAAGATCAGCTTCCTCTGCGTCAACACCAATTTTGTTAGGTTGGATTTTTCAACACACAAAGATTCTAAAATAAGTATATCTCATGTAAAGCCAACAAAATATAATAGGGTCATTATCCTCACAACCTCCTTTAATTGTGAGCTTAAATAACAACCCATCTTTTGAATATTCATTTCAGGATGAGCATCTATTACATATTTGGGAAATATCTTTTTCCAGTTAGGTCATGCTACCCAGGTAATTATATCATGGGTGTCCAAGTGATTAACCTAAAACTAAAGGCAATTATAGTTTACTAGTAATCAAGGAGCTTGGTCAATTCATCTATGCCTCTACATATGAAAACTTTTTTTCACCCCCTTTTTTTTTTTGGTAAATAGACGGTTTCATAAAATAAAAATACTAAGTCTTACAAACAAGTCTAGGGGTACATCACCCCCTTTATTGTTAAGCAAATCCACTCCTCAAGACGAGGTAAAAATAAATAAAATTAACTCAACAACAACAAAGGCCGGGAATAAGAATGTTGTTCCTCCATCCAAGCTGTTAAAAACCATATCTTCAGTCAGATTATGAGCAACTCAAGTAAGCCTAATAAAGTAAAATACAATGTCAATTCAATCTATAATATATATCAAGTCCAATAAAATAAGAAAATAATCTTTGAATTGAAATTGGAGTCGAGGACACAAGCCCTCAAAAAATGGGTAGAGGTTTTGAGCTCCACGATAGAAGGGGGTTTTAAGTAATTGATTGGGATCAACAGCAAAGGGCTTGAAGGATTGCAAGGATCAATAGCTGCTTATAATAGGTATGCGTCTGCCACTTTTTATCTATCGATTTTTGTCCTGGTCTTTAATAGGATTTTTTTTTTCTGCTGCTGCTACTAGTATTTTTGGTTTTCATTTTTTATTTTTTGTGTGAAGACAAATTGAAGGACAGATCAAGGATAGTTCCTTTTTTCTTTTCTTTTTACTACTGCTTCAATACACCAGCACACATGGCTGTCATTGGGTCTTAATTTTGAGGTATGTTGTTAAACTCTTACGATTCATTGTATGAAACTTACGAATCGATTCGATTTGACCCTAGAACGATTCAAATCAGTGAAAAAATCAGTTTATGTTTGAATCTTACGATCTATACATTGAATCTTACGATTTACGATTTAATTGTACGATTCAAACGATTCAACTTTGCAATAGCAAAAAAAAAATGACTTCTTTTTTTTATTGAACGATTTTCCTTTTTCTCGTTTGATCCTTGTTTATATAGAATGTAGTAATCTAAAACAATTAAATATACATAAAGAAGTATTGTTTACGTATTTTAAACAATAACCAGCCCTTTTCCTAAGAGAAATCCCAATAACTAAACCCCGAACCCTACTTCTAACAAAATTACTATGAATCTTACGATTTGTGATACAACATTACGATTCGATTCCAAGTGGTGCCTAATGATTTTCGATTCAATTCACGATTTGACAACATGTCCAACAACTTGTCTACTTGTCCCTAAACCATAGTTTGCATCCAATAAATAAGAGACCCTAAAACAACTGGATAGCTAGCTAGAATTTAACTCCACCAAAGATCAGCCATTTGAGCAGTGAATTGTACTCTATAAGTCGCTGTTCTTAAATTCTGGATAAGATAAATCACTGTTGACCCTAACAGTAGCACTTATGTAATAACATTTACCTACTTTCTGAATATGCCATACCTAAAAACATCATCTCATCTTATTTGATAAACCAAGTATAAAATTATAATCTATTGCCAACGAAATTGAAATTTGTTAATCCTACGGTCAAACCTGTGTAGAGGCATTGACATCTTTAGGGAACAATTGTGCTACTTATTCAGCTAGCCTGACCTTTCTGATGTACAGATAGCTGCTCTTCCTATAAAGGGGAGACAATCTACTGTAAAATAGACTTTATACTTGAAAGAAACTTCTTTCCTAGCTGCTCCTCCCTCCTTTACCCATCCCTCTTCCTCATTCTCTCCCTCCCTCCCTCCTTACCAACACCAGAGCTTCTCTGTTCTAAGTGCAAAGAAGGCTATCCTATGCCCTTTCTTCTTAGTTAGGAGCAATCCTATTTTCCTTCTTTCTGCTCCATTGTAGGTGCAAAGAAGTGGAACATCTTGTTCTCTCATGTGCCCAGATCACCCAAGAAGTTGGCGGATAGCCAGATACGTTAACAAAGAGCGGAGTGTCCATGAAGGTTATGTTCAGCAGGGTTCCTACAAAGGAGGTTTTCTATGAGAGGGCTGTTTTGTTTCTCAGGTGTTGTGGTCTTTTTTTTTTGGCTAGTTCTTTTTCTGGCTTTGATTTTTCTTTATAATATGCTTTTTTAGGTGTTGTGTTGAGTAGGTTGTACTTTGTAGTTTTCCTGCTAGTAGCCTGCTAATAAGAAGTGGGAATGCATACATCCCCATATGACAGATATGGATGTCCTCAATGCTCAATTTGGGGAACTTAAGGAGGTACATAATTGACTTAAAGTGGGAAAATAGGCTGAATGTCAGAAGACGGGCGGACAAAAACGCAAGTAATCAGGAAATGACAGCAAACTAGCAAAGCACTAGGTTGATATCTTGATGAAAACCCTTGAACGAATAGATTGATCTCTACGAAAAATGGTTGCAGCAACTTGAAGCTGGGGGTATACTGATCATTTAACTGGTGCCATGCCAGCGACAATTGACCATCTGAGATGGTACTCCAATATGTGATAATAGTGGAGATGGAGACTTTGGATCCGAGGTATCAGTCGCAGAGTTCGATGGGAAGTTGCAGCTAGAAGCCTTTCTTAATTGATTCTTTTGTGTCAAAAATATCTTCAAGTACCGAAGAAGTTGCCTTTGTTGCAACTGAAAATCTTGGGTTTGCATTCACTTGATTGGCAGGGTATAATGGAAGCAATGAATCCAAAAACTAGAAGTAGTGGGAACTTAGGGAAGAATGAAGGTCTTGAAGACTGCAAGTTAGACGCCTCTCAACTACAATCTTAATCTAACAGATTCCACAATTTGTGGCACGGAAGCAGATAGTGCAAGAATACACTGTAAGGCACAACATGCTATTAGCGTCGAATAAATTGTGAGAAACAACAATGGAGATACCCAAATTAACTACAGTTTTAAGTAAAATATAATATAAAGAATTTGCTCCATGTCTGTGAGTGTGTGTGTGCGTGTTTTTTTTTCGATGACGTGGAACCCCCGACCCCACTTAGTGGGGACAGGGTTAACCCTGGATACATGACCCCACCCACAAGGACCATATATCAGGTAGGCCCGGGGACTCGAACCTGGGACCTCCATGTGTTCTTTCCCCTTTCAAGCACTTTGGGTATGCTGGGTCAGAAGCAAACAATGAGTTCATATAACTGTTATTACATTAGCTTAACCGTCTAACAACATTCAGCAACTACAGCACGGCTTACCCAAAGTACAATGAGTTCATATAACTGTTATTACATTAGCTTAACTGTCTAACAACATTCAGCAACTACAGCACAATAATGAATATTAGTAATATAAATCTAGTTTTCAAGAAATTTAGAACCATACAAACCCATCTGTGTTTCAATTCATCAAATCTAACAACATTCAGCAACTACAGCACGCCTTACCCAAAATACAATGAGTTCATATAACTGTTATTACATTGGCTTAACCGTCTAACAACATTCAGCAACTACAGCACAATAATGTAGATTAGTAATATAAATCTAGTTTTCAAGAAATGTAGAACCATACAAACCCATCTGTGTTTCAATTCATCAAATCTAACATGATTCCAATTCTGTAAACAGCAAACATGGTAACGACAGAATCCCACAATCTCGTGATAGAAATGTTATAAAACCACTACACTCATCTCTTGATTACTGTCAACAAATAATAAAGATTCAGAAAAAATATCCATCTAAAGAAGAAGAAACAAACGAATCAATGAGATAGAGACTACATGTTTGACAGGGATGCCAAGTTTCTTGAGCCTAAGAGTACGGGTGACAAGCAGCTTCTGAAAGTCACCTATCTCAGTCTCGAGCTTTGCTGCGTGGGTCTCGACTCCTCTCCCAACTCCGTTCAGAAACTCAGGTATTCCAACCTTCACTGCGATCACCACCGATCAATTTCAGAATCAAATTTGCAACCCTAAAAATTGAAATATAAAGGAGAAGAAGGAAACCCTAACGACAGAAATACAAATTCAGAATAAACCCTAAACCCTTCCATTAATTAATCTCTCTGATAAAAATCATAAAAAGACTGAATGATTCTAGCACTTTACCTACGTATGGGTTTGATTTGGAGAAAAATCTTGCAAATGAAGGAATCCATTGAGCTGAGAATGCTGTTTGGTTTGAGATCATCTGCTTCCAAGCCATCGCCATCTCCTTGTCCAAGATGCGTACTGCGCACCCACCCCACACTTCCTTACTGCAAAGATCTTAACACTGATCAGCCAAGTTATCGTATGAGAGTTTCGCGGGAGAAATTTTTGTGTCTTGCCAAGGTATAATTTTTTTTTTTCCGGGTCATCTAGGGTTAGAATTGAATCAGGCCGGCGATAAATGGGTTTGATTCGGCCGTTCGAAAGGGATCGAGTTAGTTTGATTACTAATAGGGATGTCAACGAGTCGAGCTAGCTTGGCCAGGGCTTACTCGTAAAAGTATAACTTGAGTTAATGAATAATGAAGATGGTATTAAAAGATTAAAAAATGTACAGGACAATTAGGCCACAAGCAGTGGCCAAACAACCATAAAAACAAGAAAGAACAGCAACAAAAACAAATTGTCTCGTCCACGAAATCAAAAGGCACAGCCCCACTACAAAGGAGTCGGGAAACAGATCCTTTTATAAGTAGGCTTGCAAACAGAGCATGCACCCCAAAAAAAAAAAAACAGCTTACTATTTTAACGCGTTTGAACCAAACCAAGTTTAAGTAGGTTTGACTTGGTTTACATATGAAATTATATATTTATATTTCAATATATCTCATATTATATATATTGGTGATGACGGATTTGGAAGAAGTTAAATATATATTAGAATGAAAAGACAACTAACACATATTCAGACCAATACAATCATCTACCCAGAGAAAAGATAGGAAAGTCTGTCTCAAGACAGCTTAAACCGTCGAGCAGTTGTTCTGTCAAGAGCGTTTCTTGTCAACTTTGACCTGTGGAGAAGGCAAAGAGAAGAGGGCTAGATAAAAGAAAATATTGCAATAACTGATAAGGGTAGTTAGGATGCAATCTCAGAGCAGTAAAACCTCATAGTCTGAAGACTGTTCTCTTTCTCTTTCAGTGTTTTTACTTACTATTGCTTCAAGTTTGAGTTTTTCTGGTGTGAACTCAGATGTTTTCAAATGCTTTTCATCTTCCGAAATTCTTCAATGGAGGATGGATTCTAGTATTTGTAGGGAGTTTCCCACTCCATATATGACAAGTGTCACTCGGCTAAGCGTTAGAGGGGGACCCTCATGTGCTAAGCAAATCCTGAGTGACAAGTGGCCTTGAATAATATCTCAAAGGACATGTGTATTTCAACATGACTAAGTTACTTCTAGAGAAAGAGACCGAATCATTTCAAACCTTAAAAACTGCTCTGCGAAAGGTTGCTTTGAAACTTGAGCAACACGGATCAAGAGATGCGTGTGTCGAAACAAATAAGGTCCATCGAGGGAAGAGAGAAACAATCATTCCCTCGGGTGCCAAGAAGGCAGTGTGTCGTGGGAGTATAAGTCCTTGGCTTTTGAATATTTCAAAAGGAAGAAGATAACGTGTTGTTGGGTTTGGGACACGTGGCGTTCCCTCACAAGTTGGAATTTAAAAAGGTTGTTTCTTCAAGAAACTATTGCCTTTTTGGTGATAAGAACAGTCAGATATCTCTGAGTCGTTTCAAAAATCTCATTTTCACCAAAAGGTCTAATAACCGTACGCAGCTGCTGACAGCTAGCACGTGAAAGAGACGGCTGTACAACCGTTACAGCTTTATGGAATGATTCAGTGTGTGCTATAGTTTTAAATTTCGGGTTTTTCAATGATTTCGTAGACCAAAATGAAACTGAAATATCCGAAATTTCGGTGAAAAATATTTTTTGGATTAAAATAATCAAACGAAAAAAGGTCTTTTATTTCTCGAAGTTTCTAAAATTTTGCCGAAATAATTTCACTTTTTTTTTAATTTAAAGTATTTAATTTAAACTTAATTTTAGCCAATTTCTTTTTTTTTTTTAATTTCTTTTTTAATAACTACTAAGTACTAAGCAATAACTTCTAAGATATAAAAAATAAAGCTAGTCAATAAAAAGTGATAACTTCATTAAAATATATTATGAACATACA
>JAUPMG010000006.1:17464365-17479920 GCA_031762675.1 Pachysandra terminalis
AATTGTTGTTGAGGACAATGCAGCAAAACATCACTAAAAAATTAAGCCGCCACATCATCTGTCAACCAAGAACTTATCATTATCAGCAATAAGCTATTATGGTGGGAAATATAATTAAGAAATTATTTTACCTGAGCAAACCTCGCGGGGCTGAAATCTTTCCGCACATAATAATACGAGAAGTTTCCAAATCCAGTCATCCACACATATGCAGCAATAAAAACACGGATTGCATTATAGATCTCTGTTGCAGCGAAATAATGGTACATCAAAAATAATACCTGAAAAAATAAAATAAAATTATTAGACTCCTTTATGTGTGGCAAGAACCAACTCGATTAAAGAGATGGAGTTACTTAAATATCTGTTGGTATAATGTTACTAAACACAGATCCAAAGTTCGGACATTAACTAATTTAAAATCCCGGGAAACTAGAATTTATGTATAGCCCGCCTTTACATATATTTACCCAGTACATGTTACTTGTCTTGATTGGTAGTTAGGTACACAAAGCTGGCTATGCCAATGGAAGCTTTCTCCTAAAAACATACCCACATAAATTAGCCAAGTACATCTCAGGACAACCAACTAAACCTGATTACCCGAGTCTTGTGAGAAAGTATAACTAGAAACCCAGATATCACAACAGGAAACAACACTATGATAATACTAAAAAAATAAATTTGTATTATACTTGTATATGTGTACATGCATTTGTAAATGGGTTCAGAAGATGGGATGTTACCAGTCATCTTCTAGATACTTCACCTTAATGTGGACCAAGGATGATACAATAATTTTCGTATCTAAAGTAACTATAGAACTCCCTGGAATCAATAATACATCCTATGAAATCAAATGCAGCTCAAGCCGTACATAAATGCACAAACCTGTATTATCCTAAGACAAAAAAATTTACCACATTAAAACCACCAAGGATATAAATATAATGGAAGAATTCCAGCATGATCCTTCTTACTTTATCCAAAGAAAATCGTCATTGGTATTACTCCCATTGAAAATGGCATGACAAACAAAAATTATCCCATAGAAGATGCTATAGATGCCACAAGCAGATGCACAAACCTCTATCTCAATAGGTATAGAACAAGTACAATATGAGAAAGATTGCTCTGGAAACATTCAAAAACTGGGGGGAAAAAAAGCGAGGGGTTCATTAATCAATTTAAGCATATCCGTATTGATAGCCTAGAGATACAGAAAAAGGAAAACTCAATAAAGGAGCTGCTATCAACAATGGAAATTAACAAAAGGCGGAAAATAGAAAAAAAATCAATAAATGGCTAAAACGGAAACATAATGTTCTAGAAAGACTAACCTGCATCATTCCTTTCCATTCCTCAGTCTGATGCCTGTTCAGATAAAGTATGGATTTTCCTGAGAATGGTGATTTATCATTGTGGATCTTAAAAGAAGTCATCGCTGAAACTATGATGAGGAGGAAGTAGAGAAATAGGAAAAGATCCCGATTGTAACTCTGCAAACATACATCGTTATCAACACATACAACATCATTAGAACCAAAAAGCAGTTATACTGAACGAATTAATGTTTGCTCTAGCAAGTGAATTTTAGAAACCATACAAAAACTAAGAAAAACATTAAGGATATATAGAGTAGACAAAGTATTTAGAAAACAAATAAATTCAACATAAACAGTACCTTAACACAGGTGATATATATAAATTAGAAGCAACTCTAGCTGATAGTGTATGTAAACTATCGGAGATTTCTTCATAACCACACACTTCACTCCTCTTCTTTGTAACTCGTTCCTTAAATACTTGCTAGTGAGGTAATTTACCATTATTAACATTCAGTGATTGTTTATAATCCTCACCGCGCCGGGATAACATTGTACAAACATCTCTGTAGGGTCCTGTAGCATGACAAGTATAGCCACTCTTTTACAATTGACAGTTCAAATATCAAAAGATTAATTCTAGGTCGAAGTCTTTCATTAAAAGAAGTGCTGATTGAATGAAGAGCCATATACATGCAGTAGAACAGCCATGGAATCAGATGCTTTTCTTGTCAAGTAGAGCCAACTCATTTACAACAGCCATGGGGTCAAGTGGAAGTACATGTGAAGCCAACTCATCTACGACAGGCGAAATCTGTGCCACATCAGGCTTCAAATCATTGTCAGCCCCATATGATAAAACTTAGATTCTTGATTTCTTTTTCCCCCACTTTTCCTCCAATTATTATAAATTCTCAAAACCATAAGTTGCACTCGAGATAATTTAAAACATTTGAATGTTGTCAAAGGCATACATACAGAAGAATGGAGGGCATAGGTTGGTAAAAGATATGTTTGACCTTTTATCTTTTTTTCCTCTTCTCCTTTTTTTTTCCCACTCATAACAATAGTAACAACATGCAATTCAAGATATTCTCATAAATCGACAGTAAAACTAACAAAAGGGGTTTATAGAGTAACAGCACTCAAAAGTTGCTAAAGAATTGGTACCTTTTTTGATTCTCCAAATAGAGTTGTACGATCACATATATAGAAGTAGGCCAGAAGAGCACCAAATTCAGATCTGAAAAATCATCAATTAACCAGTCATTGCACTTCTATGAATTCTCTAAATACTAGTAACACCAAATTTTTAGTGTAATTTAACCTACATGGCTCTGAATGTCAATCGATTTTCAACCAAGAATGCCTCGTCCATAAGAAAGAATCTGATAGATTCAAATGCATAAGCATTTGTTAGTGCAACTAGCCAAGATAAGAGTATACTTGCAATGCCAGTGACAAGCAATCAAGAAGAAACAATTTGGAAGGGAAAAAAAATTAAAAGATAAACCCACAAGTCAGTAACTTAAGAGACCAAAAGCTCGCTGTTACAAACCTGACAAGTTGAGATGTGACAGATGAATTGCGAACTTTAGGAGAAGCTGATTGGAGGCCTCCACCCTCCAATAGAACAGCCCTGTCATCTTCCTTAACCGTTTGCTCACCCAATTCAACCAAATTGATATCAGAATGCCTGCCACTGTGGGGGATTAAATCAAATCAATGAAACAATCCTCTCTCTAGCATTATAACAGAGAAACATTCTGTCTACAGATGCCTGCTCAAGCTAAGTTTATAGTGTAATATCCACTTGTAGAAAAGGTTACAAGTATAATTAATGTATCTCAAGTTTTCGATATAAGAACATAACTGTCAAAAGTGTTCAAAGTCAAAACACACCAGAAAGAAAAACAATCAGGGAGAAATAATGTTTGTCAAAATAACAGCTTGGTATTCTTACTTAATGTGCAATCAGACCTTGGATGAATTAATTGCCATAATTAAACTACAGAGGGATAATGATAACTAGTAGTAAGTCCACATCACTGACACAAAATATGTGGTATAGACATGGTGTAAAATATTGTTTCGTATTGTTTGAAACTCCCAAAATATATCAAGTATTTATGCAGTCAATACGAGACTCCACTGGGATTTCTAAACAATAGAATTTCAGATGATACATTACATGCATCAAGAGTTTCCGTCAGAACTTTTGAAACTCTTGATAAGTAACAAGTATAAAAAATATAAAATATATAAAAAATATAAAAAGAAACGAGCAGTGTTCGGCCTAATTTTAGAAGGAAAAAGATAAAAAAAATAGATTTGGGAGGGGCGGGGTAGAGAGAGGGGGAGACCTATTTCCCACCCTTTTTCTTCTTCTTCGCCTTTTCTCCTTTACTTTGCTTTTTTATCACCTTTTACAAGGGAGGCTGAGGTAGGGAGTTTAAGGCTTGAGACATAAGGATCCATGTTGGGTCCTTGAGCATTGACATGACGAATATGAGAAAGAATAGGGCTCACCACTAAACAGGCCCCACTCATGTTATATCATGGAAAATACTAAAGTGAATGTATAGATTTTAACAATCAGATAGGCAAGTGTTGTTAAAGGCGGTCGCCTAGGTGTTTTTCTGAGAACCTAGGCAATGCTCGCCCAGGCCAGCATCGCCTGGGTAACCAGGCAACCATCTAGGCGTGATTTTAGGTGGCCACTCGGCCTTTTTTTTTTTTTGATAATTACAGTGGCCACTTGGCCTAATTAATTGCATAATTTTGAATTTTATTTTATAATTGTTAGAAAATCATAATGTATTAGATTATTAATAAAAAAAATATTAATTAGCAACTTTTTTTATATATAAAAGTCCATTACACCTCTATTTGACTAAAAGACGAAGGAGTAGGCTCCAGCCAACCACATAAGGCCCTCTCTTTTCTTCATGGTCCTAACATTGATCACTGTTGCCTAGAGTTCTAGGATTTTTTTTAATATTTTGACAGGAAGCCTACTTCTACCTTCTCCCTCTTGTCCACGCTCCACGATATATTGTTGACTTTTTTTTATATTTCTATAATTACCTGAACCTCCTACCTTATTTTCCCTAATTTCAATCTCTTGTTATATTTGTTACTATGATAATGGGTTTTCCAAAATTTTAATTTTGTTATTTGATTAGTTCTATTCATGCTTTTTTCTTTTTTTATACAGTGTATTGTAATTAATTATTATCTTTTTTTTTTTACTTGTACCCACTACAATCGCATGCATTCCCTTCATATAATGACACAAGAATGCAAGCAATTGGAATTCATTTTATTCTAAATTCTCATATCTAATATGTTATTGCTCATTGTATTAGGCTATGTTGGTAGGAAACATGTCACATTGATCATTTCTTTTAAATATTGTATATATTGCTGCTCAACTTGCTATAGAGTACTTAGAAATAATATAAGACAAGTTGCTGTAGAGCTTGTCGCCTGGGCGACCACCTAATCACCTAAGCGATCACCAAGGCTACAAGCAAGTCTATCGCCTAGCTTTGCCAAGGCGTTTTAACAACCTTGAGATAGGCATATTTTATTTTAGAATTTATCTAACCTGTTCACAATTTCACATTGTCCAAAAGAAAATAGTAAAATTAAATGTCCAAGATCCTCTAATCAAGCAATATTTGACAAAATTGACCTCTTCAACAGGAAACGTCATATGGTGGATCTTGATTCTTTTCCATAGCAAGAGGCGCTCCCAAATCTAGTCCAAGACATTTCATAGGTCCTAAACACCAAAACCTAAATTTTTTTATACCTTTTTCTTTTACTTTATTCTATAAAGAATAAAGTATGGACCTTTAAGGTATAAGGCATAAGGACCGATATAAGAATTCTGAAGCATGATAGTGGGTCACCTAATAAATTTGGAGTAGATCATAAGCCACCAATGAAATTATCCCACTTGAGAGCATCTTGATGTATAGTTTACTATGAATGGATTATTTTCAACCAAATGATTTCTGGCCTTACTTTTTCAAATCTTCACTCAAGTGACTTGGAGCTTGCATGCAACTCCATATTGTGTTATTGTTTATGTAATACTGTGTGTGTCATATTAGGGTTCATCAGGTGTAAGACACGATTTTCTTTGTTGTAAGCCAGTTCTAAGGGATTTGATTGCTTTTCTTGATGTTTAAAGTCATGATTGTATGTCTTAAACTGGATCATGTGTTGTTCATTAGTATTAATTAATGTCATCCATGAGATTATGTTTTGTAAGTCTATACATCACATTTATAGTTTGTCTTTACATTTATTAAGTTGTGAGATTGATGTTTATGTAGTATAGATGTGGCACAGTGGGGCTTAATTGGGTTATAAGACATGTTTCTGGATCATGTGTTGTTCATTAGTATTTAATTGGGTTATAAGACATGTTTCTCTGGAACAATAGAATGGGATTTCATCATAACTCTGACACGTTGCCTATCTAGATTCTCGTAAAATCAATATACAAATGAGAAATTTCATCACAACTGTGATGCCCTTGTGTCATCTAATTTTTCAGTCTCCAAAAATTAAAATAGAAGAGATAGAGTTCTGGTGCTGCATCTTCCCTCTAAAAACTAGTCTGGACTCACTGAAGAAAATCCGAGTTTGTCATCATCTGGTGTTGGATCACTTTTTTTTTTTTTACCTTCAAAAAAAAACCCTTTGAAATCAGGAAATGCATCCACTGGATGAATAGAATACCACACAATGTCCTCTTAAGGTTAATTGTTTATCAAAAGAGGTAGATACATACAAATAACTCGCAGATAAACAGGGTTCAAAATATCTTAAAGAGAATAACTCACGCTTTGGAAGAAATTGAATTTTTCCTGTATTCCAAATACTCGGAATAAATCCATGCTGCAAATATTGGAATGATACAGAGGAAAAATGACACCTGCAATAATCACAAATTCAAACTATGTCAAGGTATAGACAGAATTAAAATGGAAAGCATTCTGAGGTTACTCAAGCTCTCATAAATAATAATAAGGAAAAGATTTATCAAGTATGTTAAGATTGTTTTGACAGCGTTTCTGGAGCTCAAAGTAACAATTGGGATCAGCACAAGTGTGTCGGACTCAGCTAGCATGCTTAAACCAGTTTGTCCCAAGAACTTTAAATATATTATAATTCACTTCTAAAAAAAAGCATCTGTATGGTAAAAAAGTCTTACTGCCAAGATGGATCAGTTTCTAAGCCTGATAAATCAACCGTTGTTCTATTACAGTTTAAAAACACTGGAGAACCAATAAAGATCCAGTAGCAACACATAGTTAGCCTCACAACTAGGGTAAAAAGCTTCAGACAAACGAGGTTACGTCCTGAATAAATAAAAGATAGATATCTTGTTTCCAAGAGTGGCAATGATACAAATACTGGGTGAACCGTATTTTTCATCTGAGTCGGAAAGGATTTCATAATAACAATAAGCTATTGCTAAATTTTGTGATCTTCTGTATTCTCTTTTTATTACTTATTTCCTCTTTGGTAAAATTTATATTGCTCCCTACCACCTAAATTAAAGAAATTAGATAAAAAAAGATAAGGAAAGAAATGTGTCACTCATGAACTGTGCTAACAAATTATATAAAATTGTGGAGATTACACAAACCTCACGACCCTACTCAACATTCAACAATCTCTGAATGCCTATAAAACTAAGATTGTTCATGAATTGGATAGATCATCAATTGAATCCTGCTCAACTTGGCAAGCTGGCCGATTCCTGATTAGGATTGGATATATATATGCACACACACACACATACATAGACTGACTAAAAAAATAATGAAATTGAAAAACTAGTACAAATATGCTAAAACTTCCTACGAAGTGGTTTGAGGGATTCCTTCAAATATCACTTAATTCATTGGAATCAAGTGTAATCACAAGCATTAGGGGGACTAGGCATCAGATTGTTGGTCGCATTCAATAAGGTTATACTTGGGATATGTGTTTGGAGATATGCAGAAGAATGAACAAATTGCGGAGGAAAGTCATTTGTCACAAGTATGGTGGTACTTCAGTTTGGAACTCTTAATGAAGTGAATGGTAAGTGGGCTTGTGGAAGTTTATTTCTAGTTGAATCATTCTTCAAATATATCAAGTTTAAGGTGGGTAATAGGCCACCCATTTACTTCTAGCAATGTATTTGGTGCAGTGACTCAGCTCTTAAACACAAATTTCCAGCATTATATGATTTGGCTTCTAAAATAGGTCTTGGTTGAGAATTATTTGGTGCAGGAAGGGAATTTGGTATGGTAATATCTAGGCTTAAGAAGGTCCTTGAGTGATTGGGAGGTGGATTCTCTTGCCCTTCTTCTAGCAGACATCTACTTTTCTACTAAAGATTTCAACTAAGTGGCCAGAAGAAGCTGATCCGAGAGTGTTAACGGTTCATTCTTGGTGAAAGCTTTCTTCTGTAGTCTCTCTCCTTCATTCCCACTTTCAATTTATTATTGAAGACCAAGGTTCCTTCTGAAGTAGCGTTCTTCATATGAAATGACTCGTTGGATAAGATTCTGACCATCGATCATCTGATTTCTAGGAAAGACCATCTAAACAGGTGCTGCCTATGCAAGCATAAAGCAGAGTCAGTGCATAATCTTCTTATTCACGGCCAAATGACACATTTTTTTGGTATTCTCTGATACTCTAGTTTGGAGTGTTTTGGTGCCGGCTGATCTCTTGTCTTGCCTTTGCTGTTGAAGATTATATTCCGCTTGCAAGAAAGCTCGGATCATTTCCAAATTGTGCCTGGTTTCTGTGACTTGGGCCGTTTGGAACGAAAAGAACAATACAGTTCTTGAAGACAAGGAATCCTCGTGGCAGGAGGTCTATTCTAAAGTGCGGAAGCAGCTCTTCCATTGGATCTCCTTATAACTAAATCCTCAAGTTTCGATGGGAGATTGGAGTCCCCTCTTGTCCTCTTGACTTTTTTCTCCCCTATTCGTTTGTTACTGCTTTTCTACGGCTTAGAAATGGTTGGAGCTTCTAGCCTTGCTATGTACAGTTCGTTAGGGCTTAGCCAATTTTACTTCTAATAATGTCTATAGCATTCATGTTTGATAACTATTGTGGAATGGATCCTATAATATTCATGATTGATATGGAATAAGCGTGCTCAAATCCTAATTTTATATTCAGGATTTCTGCTAGCATGGCTGACTGGAAAGATGTATTCAACATACAAAAATGGTATACGCAGTCACGATGTGATTTTAAAGGGAATGCCACTAATCTGTGCCTCAACTGCTGGAAAAAATATACTCAAAACTAGGCATAGAGATGTAATTCCCATCAAGCACGAGTAATTATCTTAAAATTTATATTTGAAGTTTAATTCACTGGAGAAAAACAAACTCAAATCCAAACAAACTCCTTCAACATCTTTAGACCTTCAGTTGAACTCCAATAATTTAAATGAACTCCATAAGATTATCTATGTTATCAATCTCTATTCAACAACATTGCAAACACTTCAAACAATGCGAGATCTGAAAGCAAACAAGCTCAAAAAACAAGCAATCTGTTATTTTCAGATTCTCGTACCTGTCCAGGAGTTATAGGTCCAGAGATCGCCATTGTCTGCAGAAAAAAACACCGTACAGAAAATTCACGGAGAGAAAATCTGTAAAATAACGAGCATTTCCAGAAAAAAGTAGAAAGATCGTTTGCCGGAAAATCAGATCTGATCGAAACACCGACGAGAAATCTGCTTTTCGTCAGAAAGATAAGAACAAAGAGCCCTAGATTTGTTAGGAAACTAATGCGAGTGAGGTTGAGAGACCAACAGAGAGACGTATGAGAATGTAAAAAGGAGAGGAAGAGAGTGTCCACATTCCTCGTTCGGTAAAAAAAATGTCGTTATATTGAGTAATGATAATTAGAGAGATTAATTGGGAAATCTGGGTGAACCTTACCATAAATTACGAGATTGTCATTCTAATTATTTTTCTCATGGGCTCTGTTTGTTTTGGCTGAAAATCCAGAAAAGAAATATAAAATAAAATTTAGAAAAATAATATAAATTATTTTTCGTTTGGGTATTTTTTGTTGTTTTGGACAAAAGCGGAAAAGAAAAAACGTAATTCATTAAAGGGCATGGGAAATTATCATATAGCAATGGCTTTAGCCATATAAGAGGGGACAAAGAGAGAGATTATTGTGGAAAGATGAGAAGAAAATGAGTAAGAAAGATTAGAATCGTGATTGTAGAGAGTGTTATTACATAATTAAGAGAGTTGTTTGTTAGAATTAAGTGAGAAAGAATCATATTTTACCTTTTTTAGTAGATTTTTTGAAAGTTATTTTCTAGATTTTTTTAAAATTCATTAATATATTTTTCCAAAATTTTATATTTTCCTTTAAAACAAACATATGAAAAATTTTAAAATCCTAAAAAATATTTTTTTGCCTCTAAATTCCGATAAAACAAACAGAGCTTTACTTAGGTGAAGGATACTCTGATCTGCCTCACCAGCTTTCATTCCTGATAAGGATGGTTTTGTATGCCACGTGGAGATTCAATCCCATGAAAAAATTAATAAATATTTCTGGTGTGGATCACCCGTGGGGCCCACTACAGTATAATTTATTTTTATTTTTATTTTTTCTTTTTGGGACGTCCATGCATTAACAAAACTCGTCATTGACTTATTAGCGAAATAAAGGGTTTAAGAACTGTTTAAAACCGAGAGAGATCAAGTGAAGAGTCAATAGTCAAGATCAGACGGTCTCTGCCAATTTAAAGGATTGTCGGTGATATTTCGAAGAGTGCACCGACATAAATACCAAGGCTATCTTATTAGCTTCAGTATGTGACAAATTTTTGTCCTTTAGTCCTAAGTCCTAACCTATTTCTTATTGGCCAGGAAAACGCGTAGGATATTAAAAACCGGTAACAGTGTAACAAGGCGAGTCGTATCGGAGACATACCGGATCAGATATATACGGCAAGACTCGTCTGATCTTGACTTCTTTTAACCGGTAACGGTGGTCTATAGCCTATTCTTAATAGCAAGCCCAAGCGTAGCCTTCTGTCCATGCCCAATAACAAAAACTGGGATGGGCTTTTAAAGCCCTTAAACTGATATCTTTCTTTCAACCATAGTTTCAAATTTTGGAAATTTCAATGATTTTGGAGGCACAAATGAAACCGAAATTTCGGTTGAATACAATTTTTTGATTAAAATAACAACGAAATAATGGACCAAAATTTTACGAAATTTCGGATACTTCACCCAAATAAATTTATTTTTTTATTTAAAATATTTTAATATAGACTTAATTTTAGCCAATTTCTTTATTTTTTTTTAATAAGTACTAAATAATAACTTCTAAAGTATAAATAATAAAGTTAGTCAATATAAAAGTGATATCTTCATTAAAATATATATTATTTATGAACATACACATTTAAAAAAAAATAACAAATAATATTTTGATTAATAATGTGAAATGATACAAAAGCTTACAACTAATAAATACAACATTTATGTTACAACATCAAAAAGTGTATAAGTATCCAAAATATGTTGGATTCAAATTCTAATATCTAAAAAAATACAATGTATGGAAGTTTAAACTGAAATTTTAAACTTTATTTATTAATCTCCTTCAATTTACGCGCTTACAAAATCCATTTGTGTACTTGTGTAAGAAAAAAAAATAGTAATAATATATATTATATATAATAATTAATAAAATAATGTACCCAATATCAACTCCTCCCTAATAGTACTTTTAAAGATTGTATAATCTCCTGCAACAATAAAAAAAAAAAAAAAAAAAAAGACTAGACGAGCATAAAATATCTATAACTAATAAAATATTAATTGCATTGTCTTGAATTGAGACTTGAGAATGAGGATTGAGAGCTTGGGAGCTTTGGATAAGTGTTAAAAAGAATGAGAATTTGATGCTATTTATAGAATTTTAAATCGAGTTTTTTATTATTATTTTTTGCTTTTCGCTAGATTTTAGAATTTATTTCGGTCAAAATATCCGAAATTTTGGCCAAAATTTTCGTTGATATAGTGATTATTTCGGCTGAAATTTTTTGAGCGAAGTATAAAAATTTTGTCGAAATTTTGACCATTTCGTGCAATTATTTTGCGAAATAATTCAGTCCAAAAAAACTTTATTTCTCATTTCGCCCACCTCGTCCAAAAGCGAAATTTCGATGAAATTTTAAACTATGTTTTCAGCACAAAATTAAAATAAGGTAATGAAGGGGTGCCATTCAAGTCGCTCTTTTTAAGATGATTCGCACACACACACACACACACACACATATATATATATATATAGGGCTGTCAATTTGTGCAGGCTGGTTCATGACATGTTCAATTCAAATTAACTTTAGGACGGGTTGAGCCTACGTTTTTTCGAGCTGGGTTGGGGATTGGGTTCAATTTTAACCCCATATCATATTTTGAGTCGGGCTCAAACCTTCTTCAACCCAACCGGATAAAGCCCGACTCTATCACCTATTTATCATATTATTATGGGTTTATCACATCTATTATTAACAATATATCTTGTAGATTTGCATCACAGGTGAGTTTACTTTCATAATCACTACGTTCAGTGAGATGATAATTTTCCAGTCATTTACTTAGAATGCTAAATCTATGTAGATGACCCAAAATGGATTGGTTAGATGGACAGTCCATCTCACGCCACGTGTCATCCATGCAAAGCATTCAAATTACAGTTCCTGGCCTTACTAGAGGGTAATCTCGAAAAAATATAGTGAGTGTTGATTGGGGGCATGTGATAGAGACCCAAATGCTTGAAGCCTGTTCCCAGCATCCTCACTCAAAGGATGATTCTGGATGCCTAGCCGTTAACAGAAACCTAATGGCACCGTTCTTTCTCATTACTATATATGCCCTCATTCTCAGGGGTAGAAGCATTATATGTGAAGAAGCCTAATGCCTCTACACAACAACATCCCTCTCGTCCTTCCAAGATCCCTTGAGTGTGCTTTGTCCCTTCTATCAATCACTATGCCTCGATCTGCATCACACAAACCCCACCTAGAACTAGGTGTCAAGCATTCATAATATCATCCCCTATTTAGTTGTCACAAATTAGTTGGAAAAGTCATATAGTCTTCAAATAGCATAAGAGATTGTTTCTTTATTAATAATAATAACGGTGTTATCTTTTTAATTTTAACATTCTAAATATTTGAATGACGAGATCCGAGTTTAGTCCTAACCTTATGAAAAATAATAGGAACCAGCTTGGGCTCTAAAGATCGGCTAGGCCATACTTAATTTTTTACTGGATTAGGGCTGAGCATGGCCCGGCCCATTGACTATACTTGCAACCAAACACACCTTTCAAGTTGCACGTGTGGTCACTAATAGTATAGTAAAGACCGTCGATGCTTTTCTTGTACCGTCTTCTTTTCTCTCGAGGAAGACATAGACATCAGTCCTAAGATTGATGGAGTTGATTCCCCGGACCCATCACGAGTCAGTTCCATAGCCGTCCATAGCCGCCACGTGGGTGGTACTCACTAGTTTGATACCAGGCAAAATAAATGAAGGGTATTATAGTAAAATATCGATAGAGCCAAAGAGGCATCGCACAGGAAGTGGAGGGTGGGCGGGGGACTGGGGGAGGAAGAGTGCAGCCTTTTATATTCCTCTGCTTACAATTCATCTGTTAATGATTGCTTCTCTCTTCTTCGATTCGTAAACACTCATCGACACGCTTTCTTTCTTTTTCCCTTCTCCTCTTTTGCTTCTTCTAAACATTCTCTGAGGAATATCTTCAAACACAAAGAGAGCGAGAGAGAGAGAGAGAGAGAGAGAGAGAGAGAGAGAGGAACAATGTCTCTTCGACCTACTTCACGGACTGAGGTTCGCAAGAAATCCTACAAATCTGGTGTCGATGCAGACGATGCACGGCGAAGGAGAGAAGATAATCTGGTTGAGATCAGAAAAAATAAACGGGAAGATAATTTGCTTAAGAAACGGAGAGAAGGGTTTGTTCAATCGCTGCCATTAACTGATCCTTCTCAGGCTTCTGCTGCTGGGATCGAGAAAAAGGTTTCATTTTTCTTCGTTTCAGTATTTTCTGATTCAAGTTTACCTTTCGATCTTCGATTAATGGTTCATGATATGTTTTTGTTGCTTTGATACTTTCTCTGGGGTTGATTGTTTATGGGTTGTTTGATTTTTTTATTTTTGTGGGGTGTTTGGATTGGGGGAAGAGGGGAACAAATTTTCTACAATGGGATCGCATGAATGGAATTGATTACTGAGATTCTTCGAACATGTCCTCTATGGAACATGAATCTAAAGATAAATGCTCGTTTCACTGGTGATCTCTTATACATCTTATTAAGCAAAGTTTTTATTTTTATTTTTGTATGGTTTGAAGCTTTGCATTTTCTTTGTTTCGTTCTTTCTTAGTCCTTTCGTAGTACTGTAAGGGAGCTGTAGTACTCCCACAAACTGTTCTGAGTTCCACTATCAATTTACTTGCATTATGTAAAAAGTCTAAGAGAAGTCTGTTCATCGTTAAGTCTTTTTTCGGAAGCTGTAAACTATTTTCTCTGGTAATTTTTAGCCTTCTATTATTTGATGTTTGCCCCAACATTTTGGTAGGCCCTCAGTTGATTTTAGTTGTCTCAGGTACTTTTTCCATTCTTAACATTGCCTGTTGGGCTGGATTCGTCGTCATATTATACCATTTACCTTTATAGCCTACTGGATTTCAAACTAATCGTAAGATCCCTTAGAGACCTAATGGCGCCTTCGATGCTATTTTTCTTCCAATATCGGGTGGCATTTTTTAATGTTAATTTAATTTTTTAGTAGAGATGAAGGTAGAGGGCTCGCTAAGTCATGTGATCATGTCCTAATTATTGGATGAGAATCCTTTGTAGGCGTGAAAGATTTGTTCCTTTGTGGGAGTTGTTTCCCTACCGATCTCATTCATGGTGTAGTTCAGACATGTAAGGATTTGATTTTTTAGATCTACACTGGTATTATTTGATAGACCAATACTCTAGCACTTGCAACTATCTTGAGGGATTGCGATGGAAGTTCGATGACTTGTCAAATTTGTTTATAGGGTGACCATGATACTGAGTCGCTGACAGATTAGGTGACTAGGAAACACATTACAATAATGCCAAAACAGTCAATGGTAGCATCACATTGATTACTTGCTAGCATGTTAGATGAGATGAGCATCGAATTTTACAAGCATTATTAGTAAGAAATAGTCACAAACATTTGTGTCTTGAGCGTACGTCTGATCAGCTACTCTTTCATTTCTATTATTGGAGACGTCCCCATTTCTATTGGATGGATCTTGGAGATTACCCCTTTTCTTTTGGATGCATCTTTTGATATTGAGGGATTCACAATTAAGTTATCACCACTTACTTCCTAATCTTTACATTCCTGGTCTGTATTTCAAGTGGATTCTGAAACCCTTTTGGTTGATGGTGATGTTTTCTCTTTGGAGCTAAGTTAAATTCAACCAACTTGTTGCGTGTAGCTAAACAAATGTGTTGGATCAAATTATTATTCACGGTCATACCAAACATTGAATTCAAGTTGACTTCAAAGGATGTCAAGATATTTAACTTTAAAAGTCAGAAACAGCTACATAGATTGTAAATTAAAGAATTAAGTGAGTATTATAACACCAATTATTCCATAATGAAATACTGAGACACATATTACTTTAAGATTTTTTTAATGTTCTTATTGGTCGATTTTGCATGAAAGTAGATATTCACTTATGTGTTAGGACCACGGCTTAGTCTCTAATGTGTAATCAATCAGTTTGCAGTGGCAAAATAGACCTGGTTTTGTTTATCCAAGAAGTTTGAATGTATCAAGGGAAAGGAAGAAAACTGTGGACTTCTGTTTGCAATGGAACATCTTTTCTCCTACCTTTTAATTGAATGAATTGCTTGAGTAGGAAAAATTTTAGAAGTAGATTTGAGATTTGTTTTACTGTGTGCACTTAAATGTTTCCCATGTACTGCCATTTAGGCCAATAGCCATTTAGTCCCCCTTCCCCCTTTTGGTGTTATCTGACAGTTAGAAAGTCTTCCTGTGATGGTACAAGGAGTATGGTCTGATAATCCTGCTTCGCAACTTGAAGCAACCACTCAATTCAGGAAGCTATTATCAAT
>JAUPMG010000006.1:17482112-17494900 GCA_031762675.1 Pachysandra terminalis
CTACATGGACTTTATCTAACTTTTGCCGTGGCAAGCCACCAGCTCCATTTGAGCAGGTGAGAAGACATTTTATAGTTTTCTCTGTTTGCTAGAATAACCTTGGTAGATGATTTATCGTTGTTTGTTTTGTTTTTCTTTTGTAAATTTGTTTACTTTGTTTTGTATCAGGTTAAGCCTGCATTGCCTGCTCTTCAGCACCTTATCCACTCAACCGACGAAGAAGTTCTAACAGATGCTTGCTGGGCCCTGTCTTATCTTTCCGATGGAACAAATGACAAAATTCAGACTGTGATTGAGTCAGGTGTCTGTCCACGACTTGTGGAGCTTCTGCTGTGAGATGCCAACTTACGCACTTTTTATTATTATTATTTTAAATTATGTGTATTCAGGATTAATTTCATTAACTGGTACCTTTTACTTTTTCTATGCATATAACCCTTTAGACATACTTGTGTTTAATGTCAGTGTAGAATTTTGCCTTTATCTAGATTTCTGTAACATGCATCATCTATTTTCCTGTGCTTTATTCCATTTTCTATACTTTTTATTGTTGTTTTGTTATATTATTGTTGTTAACTGAGATTTTTTCTTTTTCAGTCATCCATCACCAACGGTTCTTATACCCGCTCTTCGAACAGTGGGAAACATTGTCACAGGAGATGATGCTCAGACTCAGGTATTTATGATCTGTACGAACGTATGTCATAATTATCCTATCTGCATGTGTTTACATGATTAAATTATCATTCCTAATTCTTTTACATTGTTAATATTAATATCACTGTCTTTATCGTTATTGTTATAAGTAGTGTGGAGTGGTGAACTAAGTAAATGGAGGATGCTGAATGCCACTTCCAAACAAAGTAGGCTACCCGCCAAACTAGTACAATCACTTATATGATATCATATCTGATGTTTTTTCCTTTCGACTGTCATGCTCACTCAACAAGGGAAGGCTTTGTTGAGATATGTGCGTGCTACCTCTCCATCTATATTTTGCATGGACACTTCTAAATAAGTGAAATATGAGTGTTGGATACTGACCTTTATATTTTTATTTCTAATTAACATATAACATAGAGTGTGGATCCTGCCTCTTAACAATAAAAAGTTTCCCAAGTGCAAAACATAGCATTGTTAGGCTCATTAAGTCCTTGTTTACATGGATATGAGGCAATAAGATATGATATTGTTTAAGTCAGCATATTCTATGAATTTGATTCTTTTTTTTATAAACGTATCCAAGTTCCTTGAATTTGCCAATCTGGACACTCCATACCTGTGTGAAATTCTACTACTCATATCTATACCAATGCAACATAGTTCTCTATCTACAGATGAAAAGGTGAACTTCTAGTTTTATGTGATGGGATTTTGTTCTTGAAAACTTTCTTGTGGAGCTCATATTTAAGATATGCTTTTAATTGGGTGGCTGAGGTTTTTACTCAGCAATTAAACATTAAAATTGAAGGACACTTGAAGGCTTATATAAAGTTTTTACACATTCATGACAAGAAGGTTCATATAATTTGTTTTCTAGTTCAAATCTTTTTTATGTATGTGCGTGCGCCTTTGAATGTGTATATATTTTCAGATCAGGTCAATGAGTCTTCTTTACGTTATTTCTCCTTTCATAATGAAAAATCAACCCATTTAAGTATGTTGCAGTTTGTTATTGACAACCAAGTGCTCCCATGTCTGTATCAACTTCTCACACAAAATCACAAAAAAAGCATCAAGAAAGAAGCGTGTTGGACTATCTCAAATATCACCGCTGGGAATAAAGGTCAGATACAGGTAAGACACCCATGACTTGTGTGTTTTGTCTCATAATGTTTGTGTGTGGTACCAAGCAATGATATGAGAATTGTTTCATTAGATGCACATCTTGTTTAATTCAATTACTGCCTTTGCAAAAAGGTAAGTGCTACTTTGATAGTTGGTTTATACTATGCAGATATGTTAGTACAGTTGCTATGTTAATAAGTAATATTTTTTGGTGACGTGGAACCCCCGACCCCACTTAGTGGGGACAGGGTAAACCCCAAATACATGACCCCACCCAGGGATGGCATCATTTTTTGTGTGCAGAACCTATTTTTAATTGTTATTTGTTACTTTCTGCAGGCTGTTATCGAGGCCAATGTCATCCTTCCTTTAGTGCACCTACTCCAACATGCAGAATTTGATATCAAGAAGGAGGCTGCATGGGCCATCTCCAATGCTACATCGGGGGGATCGCATGAGCAGATCCAGTATGATTTTTTTAATTTTTCCTGTCCTCATTTTGACATTTTCTTTTCGATTTCATAAATGTCTATACCAGATTAGAATGCTACATGGATTATCTTGAGACCTGTTGTTGCATTAATACGAGTTTATGTGTCAAAATTTAACAAGCTTATAGAATGTTAGACTGAGAAATATCATATTCATACAACTAGTTCTGAAGCTAGGGAAAAGAGAAAGCTCTGCCTTGACTTGGAAATATATGTGAATTCTATGCTAGAAAAGTAATGTAAAGATGAACATTATATATGTGCTTGTTTATTTTTATTGTTCTTTTAATGTTGAGAAAATGTTACTGCCACCTAGAAATTTTTTAGAGATCAGAATTGTTGCTTTGTACAGATATTAACTGCTTCTAGGGGTGTAATTCGGTCGGATTGGTTCGGTTTAGTGGCCAAACCAAAACCGAACTGAGATTTACTGAACTAAACTGAAAACTGAACCCAACTGAAATACAAACCGATTTATAAAACCGAAAACCAAACCGAACTATGTTACCAAAACCGAAAACTGAACCAAACCGAAATGAAAACCAAAAATTTGTTTTTATTTTTTTTGGTTTGGTTTGATGAAATTAATGTTATTTTATATAATAAATGCACATACATACACATAAATACACATATACATATAACAATACATATAGAGGTATATAGGTCTAGTTCGATTCGGTTTAGGGATATTTATTTTAGTTCGGTTCAACTTAATCGAAACCTCAACTGAAAACCGAACCGAGCTAATTTGGTTTTTCGTTTTTCAAACCGAAAACCAATTGACAGAACTGCTACTAGTTAAATAAAGAAAATGAGATTAGGAGTTGCTCGAGATATCTCCCCGGCCCTGCCATCAGTAACAGCATTCCTTCCACCGCCTCTAGAAAATGTTATGTTTCTATTTTTTGGTTTTGTATGCTTTAGTAATTGGTGCAGAAAGAAGTTGCAGGACGACTAATATGTATGAAATGTATCTATAATTGCAGATATTTGGTGAGCCAAGGTTGCATTAAACCACTTTGCGATCTTCTAGTCTGCCCAGACCCAAGGATCGTGACAGTTTGCCTTGAAGGCCTTGAGAACATTCTAAAAGCGGGTGAGGCTGACAAAGAAGCAGGAAAGAATGGAGTCAACATTTACGCTCAAATGGTTGACGAATGCGAGGGGTTGGATAAGATTGAGAATCTACAGAGCCATGACAACAACGAGATTTATGAGAAGGCTGTGAAGATCTTGGAGAGATACTGGGTGGAGGATGACGATGAAGAGCAGAATCTTCCAGACGGCAGTGGAGAGGGCACTGAGCAGGGCTTTGATTTTGGAAGCAGCCAGCCCAATCTTCCCTCTGGTGGCTTCAAATTTGGCTGAACCACACAACTTGGAATAGGAATATAGATCTAGGCTTCCATCTTTTTTCAATGTTGCTTTGCCTTAACTGAATCTTTGGGTTTGGTACTGTTTTCTCGTTGGGAGGGCCAGGGTTTTTGGTCTGGCTCATAGGTAGTATCATCTATAGATGGTATCGAAAGTGTTGGCCTCTGAAACTGTGGTTTTCGATTCTGTTTGCGGTTTCTTTCTTTCTTTCTTTCTTTCTTCATGGAAAAGTTAAACGTCTCCTTACGGCCCATCCACCACTTGATGTTTTTTTTTTTTTGGTTTTTGGTAAACGATTTATATGGAGATTTGATTTATGAATTACTGTGGGAAATGAGTACCATGGATGTTCGATTCGTTGTGTAGTTCATTTGGTATTTGGTTCCATCTTATAGAGATCTACTCAGGTAAAAATCAGAAAGGCCACCTAGATGTTAATAACTTTTAAAATTTTATTAAGGTTGTGTTTGGAACTTGGATTTTGACAAAAGAAAAGAAAATATTAGAGAAAGTAAAAGGAAAAAGGAGAGAAAATAAATTAAAAAAAATTCTCTTTTGAGGTCAAAATCTTTCTCCAGATTTTGAAAGAAAAAATGAAAAGAAAGACTACAAGTACTCTTCAATGCTTCAACCTAACCCATGACATCTCTAATCTCTCATTGGTAGTCAATCAACCTTGCTGGAATATATGAGAACTCATCTGTAATTTGCCGAAAGTTATCGGAATCTGATTTTCTTTTTTCCATGTCTCATCTTAACCAAACGCAAAAGAAATACTAATCATTTCTTCTTCTTCTTCTACTTTTTTTTTTAAAAGGGAAGACATGATCACATTTGTTCTTCTGGACCCAGGTTTTGTGTTCAGTACTCACACCAAATGCTACCGAAGTGCTATTCTATTGACCAATAGGTTGCTTATTGATAGTTTGCTTAGTCCTCTGGACTATCTGACTTGGGAATATAAGCCGGCCAACATGATACAGCAACCATTCTCATCGGAGAGGATGCCAACTCCATGTAAATCCTCAATACAGAAAAAAAAAAAAAAAAACTGCCTGGACTATTTCAAACATATTCAACAACCAAATCTCAACAGAGATTCATCAACAATGAATGAAGTGTAATCAAATATTTCAGAGAAAACGCAAAAGAAATGCTTTTATCTGATCAATGTATGGGGACTGAGTAGGAATTATATGACCTGATTCATGTTCAATGACCAACGAGCTACCTTCTTCGAATAAACCAGTTAGCTCCATGCTGGCCTGCCTTGCTATTTGCCTGTCTTCACCATGGCCATTACCGAAAATATGAAGCGAAGGGCAATTGATTGATCCCTGCTTGAACTTCATTGAATTTAGAACGAATCCCGAGCACAGTATCACAAACCTATAATCTATTTTACTATCACTTTTTCCACATTCTGCACAAAGCGAAGCTGCAATTGCCGCTCCTTGTGAAAATCCCAAAACCCCATCAAATGGTCCAGCTTTAGAGAATATTTCCTTCAGATAACTTAATGATACATTGAAGCCGTCAGTTTGTTGCTGGTATTGTAAAGGATCAAATGGAATGTCTGACATTTCCCAGTCTGTTCCCTTATTTTCAATGGAATCGGGTGCCACAAGCCAAGCAAACTTTTTCTTGCACATCTCTGGCGGCGGACTCTGTTGGAATTGCAGTGATAAAGATCCATGATGTATTTCAGTTGGACGAGGATGGTAAATGAAAGGCAACTCATGGGGTGCATCAACAAATACAAGCTCTGCGATGTGTTTAAGTTTCTTGCCTAACGATGCGGTTCTTCCCTTAAAACTTGCAGCATTCTGTCGAAACCCATGCAGGCATAAGATCCGGAGCTTTCTTGGAGGCTTGATACCTGTGGCATAGTGTTTTCCAAAAAAGTTAAGACAAGTGATAAGCATATGTTAAAACAGTGTTCAAGAACTTGCACCCAGCTCAGAACTTGCACCCAGTACAGGTAAGTCAAGCCAGCAAGAAAATGTTTGCAGTTCAGACAACTTGAATCATCAAATTATATTAAGAATTAACAGGAAAGTTGCAGCAAACTTTAAAAATCATAAAAACATTGGAAAGTGGAAAAGAGTGTATTTATTACCAAAACCTAACAGCCATAGAAGAGAGTGTATTTATTACCAAAATGTTTCCAGGAATCAATTGATAAAAGAAGCAGACTTCTTATTTAATTTATTCTGGTACAAGTGAAGGGAGTCTTGTTAGAAGTTATATCGTTATAAAATTTACCGAATCTCAGGGGGATGTCAGGAGAGGATGTGTTATGCTCAGACGAGGTAGCAGACTCAAGTTCAGTGGTTCCTGACTCGTCATCAGGTGTTGATATTGCTTGATATCTGTGATTCTCAATCATCTGAATGGGTCCAACTCCATTACTGTGTTTCTTGCACAACTCACAAATATATACAGTTTCATCCTTGCGCTGACCAACAACAACATCCAATTGTTCAAATACTGATATAAACGTAAGAACTCATAGGTGAAAAAAATTCTATTATACATGAAACATTGAGATATAGTTTTTCTTTAAGGTAGTGAAGCATAATTGCCAATATGAATTTCAGAAAAGAGGGGTTCGCATGCCTGTTGATACCCAATTTTGACCCAAAAAGCACACACTGTTATGGAACATTGAACAACATAATAATCTCGACATTACTATAAAACTATGGGGTTAGAACCATTCATAGGTATGGATGCTTCGAAGATGCAATCATAAGATTGGTGATCGATACTCTAAAGGGAGAATGCCCAACCCTAAAGAGTGAGATCCACTGAGATGACCGTGTCATGCTGATGGGACGCATCCAACCTGACTCCTCTCGCCTACCCCTTCTAGTTTGCTATAAATAGGGGGTCGATGGAAGAGTGAGGGTTGGACTCTGGCACAGGCGATCTATGTGCTCTTCTATTATATATCACAGCAGGTCTCTCATCCCTGATTTCTCACTCCTCTGACCTTTAAACCATCGACCCAACTATAGATTCACCAGGGTAGAACAGCTGTTGCTTAGTTTAGGGCCTTTAGGCTACCCTTGGACTACAATTAAAATCTAGCCTGCGTTATCCTCTCATTTCCATATCCGCACAGCATCAAATATCCATTGACTCGACCATCAATAGAACAAAGTGATAAGGACAAACCAGCTTTCTTTCTTTTCTTTTTATGGTTTCTCTTTTATTGTTGAGCACTACTATACAGAATATTCTGAAGCATAGTGTAAAGGATCGTTCGATCCCGGTCTGGATCGGACGATCCAACTCGGGATCGTCCCCGTCCGATCCCGAGTTGAAACCCAATCTCAAAAACCCCAAAAACCTTCAACTCAGTCCGATACCGATACAACTCGGACGATCCGGACGAGTTG
Source organism: Pachysandra terminalis (assembly GCA_031762675.1). Classification (NCBI taxonomy): domain Eukaryota; kingdom Viridiplantae; phylum Streptophyta; class Magnoliopsida; order Buxales; family Buxaceae; genus Pachysandra; species Pachysandra terminalis. Next base: position 17,489,173 of record JAUPMG010000006.1, read on the forward strand.
TATCGGTCTCGGCGAGTTGGATCGTCCGATCCAGCAAAAAAAAAAAAAAATTTGTTGTTCGGACTGGGACAATACCCGATCCGAAACTGAGTTTAAACACCATGTTCTGAAGACCCCATTTTAGTCAGATAATCTACCATAGCATTTACAGAATTTGCTACACAACTTAATGACACATTGATATAAACAATACAAAAAAATCGATGCTTCACAGTATGCAGTAAGGAAGATTTAAAAAAAAAAATCTTCTCTTGTGGTTTAAGTACTCAACAGATAGAATAAATTTCTACATGCTAATTAGTTGAAATGGATTTCTTATGAAAAAATGAAGTAATTAACATAATATTATCATCATCATCATTAACATCCAATCCTTTTTCTGGGAGGGTACTGCACAACATGAGGAATGTATCATGATAAAGCTATTAGTTGTCAATCGATAATTACCCTACTTGATTACTTAAAGATTGTCAATACAAACCTGGCAACTATCACAGACCAACACTAGCATCCTACAATAAGTACATCGGCAACGTGATGAATAATCGTTATAGGAAGAGCCACAGAGTAGGCAAGAACCAATAATATCAGCATCTGAGCTTCCAACAGAAATTCTGTGGCCATAAACAAGAAAGATGGGTCAATCTTAATCATAATTTTTTTAATGCTTTAGCATTTTTAGTAGCTTTGTTATGAATGATAGAAGACAAAAACAAAGGCCCTGCTTCCCATAATAGAGATATAGAAAGGGAAAAAAAATCTAATACATCTATTTTTCTTTGTTAATTGGTTAAGGACTCATGGGGATGGGATCAGCAAACTTAATGGTCATACCATGAATATATACTCGTCATGTTCAAACCCATATTTATGTCTTCAATCTGAGACTAAAGGCTAAAAATTAAAGAATAAATACATGGGAAATACACAAGGATTAATAAGAGGTCAGGAGAACACACCTGTGGTCAAAAACAAAATTCTTTCCTTTGAAAAAACCACCATCAGGAAACTGTTCCAGATACCGCTGAATTCCACCATATAACTGCGAAAAAGCCGACATTAATAGGATAGAAGCATGCAAAGTGCATAATTGTAAAAAGAAAACCACAGTAGCAGATAAAGACATAATTTTTTCTATCAGTGCAATCTCCCATCTTGTAGTGTCTCCATTCACAAATACATTTTATTTATACGACCATTTGAAAAGAAAATATATATTTTTTTAATAGAGATCACATGTGTTCCATTTGTTTGCGTACTACAGTACAGATTCTACAATTTTTTATGTATAGCCAAGGATCCTGAGCCCGATTCCAAGCCCAATCCTCAAGTCTCTAATTGACTGCATGAACCTGACCCAATCTACAGTGGGCTAGAGTCAATTGCATCTATGCTTGGATGTATGTACCTAAGCATTATATGTACATGGTCACTATATTAAATGGGTCCTGTTCATCAAAATAAATAAATAAATAAATAATGGATCCTATATCATTGGAAGTCCAACAAATCCTATTGGGTAGCAACTAGCAAGGCTCTTGAATAAGGTATTCTAACCTGACAGATTATTAAAGAGAGGAAGAAAAAAACAAAACAAAAAAAACTAACCTTATGAAATTATTCTTACAATTTGGGCCTTGATTTTTATAGCTATTTTTCTTCTTCAAAAGCAGGGACATGCAATGCTCAGCGCAAATCAAGCATCAATGAAGAGCTCAAAATTATTTTTTCTTTACAGAAGTATGTAAATTTGCTAGTGAACCAAAAGGGAATGCAAGAGATCTTGAGAATAAGACGAAGGTAAAGCAAAAGTGCACTGTTTAGTTCCTGCAAATAATGTAAATGTCAGTTTGTTGGAGTTAGGGGTCATGGGAACTAATATCCGACAAACCCGATATAACCAAACCCATTTAAAGGGTTCCGTTTCGGGTTTATAGACTAGGTGCACAATTGGGTTCCATTCCAGTTCTATAAAAGATAGGTTTGTTAAGAATCATGTCTATTTGGGTATACCTGAGGTATCGGGTCTCTTACGTTTGTTAAATGATTTATTGATTATTTTTATATCCTTAAAGATAAGGTAGTTTGCTACTAAATAAGTTTAATTTATCACTTTAATAATTAGTTATTTAGATTTTCAACAATAATTATTACAACATTTATTAATTTACCTAACCAAAACTAAATGAAGATTTTATTAACTATTATTATTATTATTTATTTTATAATGTAAGTTTCTATTAGACATTCATTTAAAGCATGGACAATGTGTAAAGTGTTGGGGTGCAATTATTCTATCTAAATTTTTGGAATAAGATACTTGTTATAATAATCAAATAATGTTAATATAATGGAAGTAAGCACTTTTGCAAGTACATCTATGTAGTAAGTATCGGGTATACACCAAGCATTTGTGGGTTTGGTTCTGGGACAAATGGTGACAACCCCGGAACTGAAACCAACAAGACCTCGAATCATTCTATATATTAGGGTTCAGTTCTGGGACTCATTGAACCCCTCCCATACCTGACCCGTTGATATCCCTATGGAGTCGTCAATTTTTTTTCCATTTCCATGTTCAGGAAATATCTAGATTAGGCTGCAGAAATTAATAACATACAAAAAATTAAAACAAGCAGTTGCTTGACAAGAGCTCACCTGGAACACATTTTCAAAGCCAGCACCTTTTGACCTAATATAGGCTGATGCCATCTCACACCTTATTCCTCCAGTGCAGTACCTGTAACATAAACAGATGAACTGATAGCCAAAATGAAGCATGCAGTACATAACTGTAGATATAGTACAACATAAGTTTAAAAGGAGTAAGACAAGATCGAACAGAATTGCATGTAGCATTTGAAGTTTTTTCTGGTAGCCAGCATATAATAGTAAGTACAGTTTTTAAGATGTAGTAATAAAGAAACAGAACAACATTCCAATCAAAGAACAGTGAAAAGCTAAACCTTTCAGATGTAAATAATTCGAAACCAATTTGAACCCTCTTTGAAGACTATCAATCTCTAGGATTCCCCTCTTAGAAAATGCCATTTTTCTTTTAAGACGTATGAGTAGTATCATTAGTGTTGGTAGAATTAAGAGCTATTAAGTCAACTATGTTGTATGGAGTAGAATGTTGGGCAACGACGAAGCAATGCATATTACTGAAATGAGGATGCTGAGATGTACGTGTAGAGAGGCTAGGAAAGATAAGGTAAGAAACGAAAATATTCGAGAGCGTTTAGGACTAGCCCAAATAGGGGATAAGATAAAAGGAAAGTAGGTTAAGATGGTTTGGGCATGTTAACTAAGACCTACAAAGGCACCTATGAGAAGGTGTAAGCACGTACATATTGAAGTATCTAGAAAGATGAGAGGATAAGCAAAAAGGGCGTGGATGGAGTCAATCAGAAATGATTTAGACACATAAATCTGATTAAAGAAATGGTTTTTGACTGATTGGGATTGCAGAACAGGATTCATTTTACCTACTCCAATCAGTTGGAGAAGGCAATTGTTGTTGTAGAAAAATTCGCTAGTTTAGAGTATTAAAATAGAAGCAACACAATACAATTTGTCGATAGAACATATATTGAGGCAATAGGGAATTTGTTCAGAGAGGAGAGAACTAGATTACCTCTCTCCAAAATTGAGTTAACCCATCTTGTATCAAACATAACAATGCATGAATAATGAGAATCTTAAATACGTAGTCTGATTTCTGTAATATAAACTGAAGCCCGAGAGAGAGAGAGAGAGAGAGAGAGAGAGAGAGAGAGAGAGAGAGAGAGAGAGAGAGAGAGAGAAAACTAATCCTGTTCTGTCCATTAAAAATATGTTATTCAGAACTGAAAGGGGCACTACACAACTACCTTTTGGACACCAACATAAGAAAAGTAACATGTCATACCACAATGTTTCTTTAGCATGTAACTTAGAGAGCAAAGTAATCCTTTTCTGTCCATTAAAAGTATGTTATTCAGAACTGAAAGGGGCACTACACAACTACCTTTTGGACACCAACATAAGAAACGTAACATGTCATACCACAATGTTTCTTTAGCATGTAACTTAAAGCCGAATGAAATTCCATAGCATTCACTATAAAAACTACTAATCCAAAAGAGTAGTAGTTACATGAGTACACAATTCCCTCGCAACTGCTCAGAATGTTCATCTATCCAGCCAGATAAATCACTATACTGTCTGATTTCTGGATCCAAAGTCTCCACATTAGGTGTCAGGAACTTCCCAATTCTTGTTTCATAAATATTCCTTGCATCCAACAGAAGAAGTTTTTTACGGGGAGTTGAGCTGTCATTCTCCAATAACTTTCCTGTGCATGACCTGTCCAGTATCAGCAGACTAACCATCGGGACTTCAAAAATGAAGATTTTCCTCAATAGTAAGTTATCAAAAGAATTTCAAACAATATCATATGCACACCTAAAAGCTGTTCAACAGCAAAAACAAATGGGAAGGGAATCAAATTGTCTATCACAGATACCACTTACCAGCATTCTGAAGAAAAGAATGAAATTCCACTGCGGGTAGATGCCTCCCAGCATTAGAAATAGCTGGTGATTTGAGTAGAGGATGAGAACTAAAAGTAACCAATTCCTGTACAAGACAAAATATATGCTTACAATTACAATAATAATAATAAAAAAAAAACCAATTTACAAGCATGATTAAATGAAGAAAGAAAAAAAATGACCTTAATAATTTAATTTATAAAACCTCCTAACTAACTAGTGGATACTAGCCAAGGAACTATACCATGGTAGTAACTCTAAAACAAGCTGAAGCTTCACATTTTCATGAGATTACACCAGTATGCTTTCAAATGAATACTGGAGAATCTACATGAAACATTGTTTTGGCATAAGACGTCTAGATAGTAATAGATACTGAATAATAGGTCCCACCTCCCAATCTTAGATCCCCTTAGGGTTCAATCATGAGAATCTTCTACAACTAAATAAAGCACAAATCAACTTAATAGAATATAGTTGAGGAACCTTGACAATTCGGACAAATCAACTTAATAGAATATAGTTGAGGAACCTTGACAATTCGGACGGAGAGAGAAGTGAATCCACATTCTTTTGCAACCCTGTCATTTAAAGGGAAATGACAAGATGCAAGCTTAAAGTCAGTGCCTTCGAATAAGTAATTCAACTTGACTGCAGCAATGTGCTTCTCCAACGCGGATAACTTTCCGCCAACCTAATCAAAACAAGAAGCTTTTCAATGAAATATGAAATTCCAAAAAAAAAAAAAAAGTTCAAGAAAGAAAAGCAACAAGTGATGAATCTTCATAATCATGCAAAATTACTTGCAACTAATGAATCCTTGAGACATAGCTTAAAAAGATGCCATTGGAACTGTTCCTAGCAAATGACTTTTATTACTTCAAACATCAACAGCATCCACCTTAATACAACAGTTCAACAATTTGTAATCAGTCACAAGGCTTCTATGCAAGAACAGCTTTTGACGGGACAAATTTCTGAAGGATCTCTAGCCATAAACTAATTGATCGTATCGACTGGAAACTTAACAAAACAATATCAATTAGAGATCAAAATCATCTGGTTGTAGCCTTGTGTAAGATGTTTCTCGAATAATTCTTCGCCATTAACGAATGGAATCGACAAAATGAAGCTACAAGATCGATTTAGATATTCAATACGAGGCAACTGATGCCAATTGAAAAAGGAAGAGA
>JAUPMG010000006.1:17495000-17528929 GCA_031762675.1 Pachysandra terminalis
GTAATTCTTTGATATGTTTTAATTTGAATCTCCCTTTTTCTGTTGGTTGAATAATAGCTGATTCAGTGAGTCTATATTCATGTCATGTATAAACGCCACAACCATAGAAGTCATTCTCTCTCCTGCTGATGCTTTATTGCATTGTTTCTCTAATGTGGCATAGATTCAAGCTGTAATTTTGGAATTTGACATAAGCTTGAACTTCTGAAATCATTGAACCCTGAAAAGAAGGATTCAGGGATATTACAGTGTGTTTCTTTCATATAAGAAGGTTGGGGGTTTGGTGTGGGGGTGGACATGTGGGAGTTGAAGGGTGAAAGAGTTTTAGAAGAAGATCAAAAGGACCTGGATGAAGTTGGTTAGGAATATACTTGAAAATATCTTATCTCATCCACCGATACGTATCTTGTATTCATTGTGTCGACACGATACTCAGGTTTATTTTAGGATAAGTTAATTTCTACATTGTATCAACCTATACATGTAACATATTGACTGGATCGGTCAATACGATCTATATATTACAATATATCGACTAATACACTTGATACATGCAATGCTTTTTTTCCATTTAAAAGTCTGAAAAAGAACCATTTACGCCATTGTTCGACTCTCCTCTCCCTAGCCAAAAAATCAAAACCGTTAAAATAAACCGATTTCGTCCCAAAATCTTCTTAGATTGATTGAAAACATCTATTGTTTGGAGGGTTGTTTTTTTGGGGGGGATCATTATCTATTGTTTGGAGCTTAAAAAGTACTTTTCCTCTTCTTACATAGTTTTCCAAGGTATGCATTGTAATATTTTTTTCATTCTAAATTATATTGCTAAAAACATGTTTTGGAGTTTTATTACATGGATCTATGGATTTGAAGTGAAATCCATGAATATAGCTGCCTATTTTTCAAGAAATTGTTCTAAGATATTTCTATGGATTTGAGTTATTGTCTTGATGTTTTAAGTTTGAAAGTATGGTTATATGTCTTGAAATTGATTGTATTGTATTCCTTAGAGGTAATTGATGTATTTTATGGGATATGGATGCTTTTCTTTGTATCTTATTTCTTTTTGTGTTATATTATAGCTTGTCTATACATTTAATCATTTTTTTTTCAAAGTTTCCATTAGCCTATGCACATACTGCTTTGTTTCCACATTGATATATACTATGTTTGTGAGTTTATGATAAAAAAATTATGTCAATTCATCATTTTAAAACTTATCTTTGCATCTAAAGAGTCTTTTTTGTTTTTTATCGGTAAAGAGTAGGTATATTATATATAGAGTTGCAAAAAATACAGTAAGAGATTTACAGTAGGTATCTTTGCATCTAAAAAGTCTTGCTTTAAGTATCCAATGATTTCCTTGAGTTTCCACCAACTCTATGATTTTTAAGGTGCTTCCAAGCCTATCCGATATGTATCTCGATATGTTTCCATTTTTTAATGGACCAATACGCTACCTCAATAAGATATTTTGAAATATGGTTAGAGATTATTTCGGGCACATAAGCTAACTTTTGAGAGGTTGAAGGATCCAACCTGAATCCAATTGTTTTGATCACATAAGCTAACTGGAGGGGAATCCAAAAGGTTAGAAGAACAAAAAGGACATGGATTGAGTTGTTTGGAGCACATAAGCTAACTTAAGATGTGGTTTAATTTGAAGGTCTAAAGGGATGTGAAGAAGATCAAAAGGACCTGGGTGGATTTTTTTTGGTGCATATAAACTAACCCAAGATATTGCTTTTGACAAGTTAGAATGGCGGAACATGATTCATATTGCCAACCCCACTAGTTGGGATGAGGCATTATAAATTATAACTGTTGATAAAGTCTTATTGGAAAAGCTAGAACTCATAATCCTTGGTGAAAATTTTAACTCTAACCATGTAACACAAAGTAATAACCCAAAATCATATTCAACAATTTTGAAATCTGTTGCATGTCGATATGTGCTGGTGCAACTTTTACTGTTAAAATCGTTCCATTCATTGTACAGACCTCACGATTCAATTTGATTCAGCCCTAGGTCGATTCAAATTGTACAAAAGTATTCAGTTTGTGTTTCAATCATACAATTCGCACGTTCCATTCTGAAACACTAAAAAATGCCAGTTTCTTTTTTTTTTACTGAAAAACTTTCCTTTTGTGCTTAATCCCTTTTTTTATATAGAAACCATGGTTCAAATTAATGTTTCGAGGTAGCTTATTGGTCTGTCAAAAAATGGATACATATCGATGTACTTATTAGATAAGCGTGGAAATCGAAGATAAATTAAAAATATGATAAGTTTTATATATCATACACCACATCCATAATATATATTAATGTGGAAACAAACTGGTAAACATGCAGTCATATGGAAACTAAAAAAAAAGTTAAAAATATGATAAATTTTTCATATCATTCACCTACATGTATAATATATATATTGATGTGGAAACAAACCGGTAAACATGTAGACACATGGAAACTTGAAAGAGAAAAAAAAATTGATTAAATGTAAAGGAAAGCTACAATGTATAACATAAACTAATAAATTATAAGAAAATCATTTATATCTCATGGAATTTATCTATGACTTATAAGGAACAAGGTTTAATCAGTTTCAAAATATATAAACATGCTTTCAAATATTAAGAAAAGAACTCAAATTCCTTAGAAAAATCTTAGAACAAAAAGGAGCAAGTTGTATTGCCTAATACGCATTAGATCTTAAATGTTGATCCTAAAAGCTCAGAAGTTACTTTTTGTTAAAAAAAAAAAATCAGAAAAACGCCTACACGCAGATGAACAAATTTATGCAAATATAGCGCATAGTATCCTAAAATTTTACATTAAATAAACATATAAGTTTTAAGTTTATTTTATTTTAGTATACTAAGCATATAATTAAATGTGTGTGTGTGTCTATGCACGTGTGTGTGTGTGTGCGTGCGCGTGTGTGTGTGTGTGTGTGTGTGTGTGTATGTGTGTGTGTAGATATATTAACTAAAATACAAATTCATAGTATTTGTTATAGGATGATATTTTATTTTTAAGATACAAAATATGTGATCAGTCATCCATAAAAACCTAATCTAGGATGATATTGTATTTTTTTAATTGAATTGTTTTTATATATAAAATAAAAAGATTGATCAATCCATTGGATTATCTATAGATTAATTACATATTCCATGCCCAAGAGAAAATTTATTGATTCGCATACCTTTCATTTAGCCTTTCTCTAGTAGCTTTTCTCCTCCTTCCTCACTACGCTTCGCTTGACTTGAGTTGGGAAGAGTCAAATTCATTTTCGTGTTATAAAACTCCCCGTAATACTTGTATTCCCTCTCTCTCTCTCTCTCTCTCTCTCTCTCTCTCTCTCTCTCTCCATATTTTTATTACATTTCACTTTTTATATGTTTTCTCATAATTGTCTTTTAAGTCTTTCATATTTTTTTTAGATAGAATCTCAGTCATGTTCAAAAATGATCTTTATTAGAGGGTAGTGTATCGGTGGGGGTTTCAATGTGATTCGCTACTCTTTTGAAACGAAGGGTGCTGCTAGGAGTAATATTTGTAGCATGAGATCCTTTTTTGATCATTTTAGAAATGATTTGATTGTCCTCCTGTTGAAAGTTCGCTGTTTCATTTGGAGTAATAAGTAAGAAGATACAGTTTTATGCTGTTTGGATAGATTTTTTTATCAACGAAGTTGGGCTGTGACGTTGCCTGATTTCATCCAAGAGGTCCTCCCTGGACTGATGTCGATCCATCACCTTATTCTTTTGAGACGGCTTTACTTTCAGAGTGAAACCTGCCCCCTTAGATGATGATGAGGACATTAAGGAAACTATAAGTCAAGTACTTTGTTATTCTTTTTTAAAAGGAGAAATTGGTGCATCCCTAGTTTTCAGGGGAATTTATAAGAACCTTTAATGTGTGAATTGGAATGTGAGTTCGAAATGGGGAAATATGGAAGGAAGTGCATGAGTTGGGTGGTGACGAGTCTCCTGATCTGGATGGTCACATTATTCAAAGCCAATTGGGAAATTTTAAGAGGTAACTTGAAGGTCTTCTTTGAATTCTATGACAAGGGGTTGTGTGATAGTATTTGAAATGAGAGGTTTTTTGCTATAGGAGATAAGGCTTTAGGTCTGTATGTTTTGTTTTTTGCACTTCTAATTGGTGGCAGAACTTTTGGTGAACAGAATGAAGGAGGTCATGGAGGATGTAGTTGGGCATCATCAAGGGACTTTTGATTCTTGTCTTAAGGAGAACATGGGTGGCCATTCTGCAATCGATATGGAAAAGCCTACGACTGTGGATAGGTAGTGTTTGAAGGAAATGCTTTGTATGCTTGGGTTAGTGCACTGCACAAATGGAGGAAATGGATCTGTGGGTGTGTTTCTTCAGCCTCCCTCATTGCTTCAATGGAGATTCAGAGGGGGATTTCGGGAGTTTTTGAAGTGTTGAGAAAGGGGGATTTCCTATCTTCCTTTCTTCTTTTGGTGGTGATTGGGACTCTTGGATGTTTGGAGCAGAAAATGAAGAGCTTATTTGTGGCTTTAGGTATGGAGTTGGGGGCCTCATCATCTCTCATTTGCAGTTCGCTAATGTGTTACGTGCCTAATTGGCAGTAACTTAAAAGTAAAATAAAAAGAACAGAGAAAAGGGAGAGGAAGGTTGATTCGAGGCAACCAGACCTCCAATCGTTCAATTCACGAGGAACTGAAACTCTCCTAATTTTTCTAAAAGAAGAAAGTGATAATTCTGCAACTTGATAAACTCTTCATTATAATTCTAATAATTTATATACAAAGACTAAATAACAACCGTACATAGACTCCCACTAAAACTACCCAAACCAACTTGTAGTTATCTAACTTCTGCAAATACCCACTATAGATAAACACCTTGCTTTCTCTACATTTATACTAATGCAATTCTAACTTCTCACTAATTACGTCAACAAATATTCATATAATCACATTTTACACATTAAAGATGCTAAAGATTTGGTACATATCATTTGACACTTGTTTCCTTGGAGACTGTGAGGGAGAAGGTATCCAACATTAGGGCACTCCTTTGCTTTGAAGCCGTGACCAGCATGTGTATCAACCTTAGTAAGAACGCTCTGTTTGGTGTGGGATTTAGTTACAGCCCTGCAGGACTGGAGTGTGCAGGTGATCTGGGATGTAGACTTAAGTAATATTCGAAGCTCTTATTTGGGGTCATCTCCTGGTGCTCATTCAGTTTCCAGTTCGATTTGGGAGCCAGTCATGGAGAAATTAGAAAGAAGATTATTTAGATGGAAGAGAACTACAGTTGATTCAATTTTTATTCTTCCTTTTTCTGATTGTGATTCCCTTTTCTCTTCTGCCTTGTGTAAATTACATATTATATGCTTCACATATCATTGTTTTATATAATTGATTCCATTTAGCATTGTTATTGCAGTGCCATGATTTTATGCATTTTGTTTAACATTCTTGTTTGTTGCATATATAGTGCAGTGCTATCAATAAATTCAGAATGGTATGCAAAATGAACACCTAGGCTCCAAGGCAAACACCTAGGCTTACTTTTGCATTTTTTATGCCACCAAATAGTTTTGAATTTCAATGACAATGTGCAATTTCCATCAAAATCATCCTTTTTGCTAGAGGGAATTATTCCATTCTTTTACATTTTTTTGAGTGTCAAATTACCAAAATATCAATCGATTTTATGCCGATTTCTAATTTCCGACGATAAATTGTTGTGTAGATTGTGCAAAAATGTCATTGAGCACCTTCTACTTCTTAAAAATATTCAGTCCAAAAACGGAAGCTTATACTCCCCATATAAGATTTGTTAACTTTCGTGTAATTACTGAGCCCATTAAGGATCACCAACCATGGTTTGGGTCTTTGGGACCCTCTCTATATTTCATGTGTAGACTGTATTTGTTTTATTGAGAAACAGACTATACTTCTCTTCTTAGTTGGATGGTTAACCCATGTTGTTTTTTATTGCTACTTATTAGGCGTAAAAATGACCTCAAAGATAGGTGATGCTGGTTCAGAGATTCTCCTGCAAGTTTCAAATTTGAAGGAAGATATTCATATAAGCATGCTGTCGGATGATGATTTCTCTGAGGTAAGCATTATATTTGATGGTCTTCTCATTTTTGAATAGTTGAAACAAATATGCTTAAATTACCAAAAATAAAAAAAATAAAAAAAGTTAACTGAACATGAGACCAATTTGTTATTGACCTTATGCTTAAATTTGGGAATCCTGAGAATGTTTTTTCATGGAAGCCAAGCGCCAAACAGATGTGGTTATTGTGAGTCTTTTTAATAGGGCCATTTGTGGTTGAGCGATCTGTTTTCACCTCACCATCTGTTCTTGTGGACATTAAGGTTAAACCTGGTCACATTGCATTGCATTTACAGATCTCCTTATAGAGGATTATTCATGTAGTGACCCAAATCTTTCTGAATTTAGTTTACCTTAATTCTAGCTTAATTTGTATGTGTAAGGGTGCTTTCCTATTGGTTGTTGGAGAAAAGGCATCCTAGAGGGACATTTGTGATAGTAACTCACTTAAGGAAATAATCCTAATTAGTTTCAATTATGGTATAATAACCTTAGTTGTGTTGCTTATATACGTGGGTAGATAGTTGTGATTGGTTATTATATATGAAAATTCTGCCATGACACATATAGGAGCTTGCTTATACATGTGGATGATGGTGATTGGATGATATGTACACATTTGATAGTGTGGCACAATATGAGATTATTAGTATAGGTGTAAGGTTGTGATTGGTTGTCATGTAGGGGAATATTAGACGGCGATGCATAGGATCATCTTAAAAGTCTCTTTCTTAATGAAGAAGTGGCTGTAGTGTTGACATCTATTTTATGCATTGTGACGTGTCCTCAGCCTTACACTTGTCACTCAAGTGGTTGGCACTAGTGAGTAGTTTTGACTCTTTTGCCATTAGTTGTTTAACCTATCTTAATAGATTAAGCGTGCTTAAGGTTAGTTAAATCTGTTTAATTACACAGACTAAGCTTAGGCTTCACATATGTTGTGAATGTCTTGCTTGTGATGTGGCCACATGATCATCAAAATGGACATCCAAAATATAGGTCTACCCATAAATTTTCTAGAGCTAAAATCAGAGCATCCCAGATGATTGAAGTCTTCATTGATGAACGTCTGCTTCATTTGGTGCAAGAAAGGAAAAGTTAACATTGTGAATTTGGTTGTGCTCTTGGTTGCAGGAAGAATGCGAGGATTTGAATCAGAGAGTGAAAGATGGTTTGCTTAGAAGGCCAACCGTTGTAAGTTCATCCATAAGTTACTAACATCTTTCGTCAAAGTTATATTACTTAAATGTTTGTTTCTATATTATGTAAATTTGTATTTCTGATACTGGTGACCTCATTTTGCCGTCAGTTTCTCCAAGGAACCTGTTTTAATACTACTATTCTCGCCACTACTATTGTTGTTCTTGTTGTTTCGATAGCTAAGGATTTATTCTGGATAAGAGAAAAACCAAGGAGGAGCAATACCCGTGCACAATAAATCTTGCAAGCACTCTCTTTGGTGAGATTATCCACCTCTTAATTTGTATTTATAACTGTGGCTAAAGTACCTCTATATCAGAAGTACACAAGTTCATTTGAAAAAATTCCAGCCCTTCCAAAGTGTGTTAGTTTCATTTATGAAGGGGTTTGGTCTTATGTCCCCTCCTTTTTTGGAAGTAATCTTAATTTTATGATTAATAAAATTTCCCCTCGTACCGTCTAGGTTCCCCTAAAAAAAAGAAAAAAAAAAGTCGCTTTCTTCTTGTTGGCAGCTTCCATGGTCAAGATTTTGACTTTTGATCATCTCTTGTCAAGAAAGTCGACGATATCCGATAAGTATGTGCTGGTAGGATCGAAGCATTCAGTTGTTCTTCTTGCCTTGCATTTTCACTTTGCTCTGAGACTATGGCATCGGTTTTTGGGAGGCTAGTAGTCTCTTGGCTCATGCAACATGACAAGAGGTCTTCCTTGTGCTCTCAGCTTTTGGGGTTACGGCACAAGGAGACGTAAGTATTCCATGGAGTATTTACCCTTTTGCTATATGTTGATACTGTTGTAACTTTACGAGGCGAGGAGCTTGCTCCTTTTCTAACGGGATTGAGTAGTTTTAGAGTTTTAGGAGATTGGGTCTATTGGCTTTATATGTAATTTTGTATGGTTGCGACTAGCTAATTGTTTTCATTCATTAGCCTTTTGTGAGTACTCCATATTTGTGCTTAAATTTAATAAAATTCTCTAATATTGCTTATAAAAAATTGTCTTAGCTAGTGATCAAGGTTGTGATCTTTGTTGATGCCAAAGAAAACAATTAAAAGATCTTTGAAGCTTCACAATCACCAACAAAGCTACCTCTTCTGCCTCAATGCAATCCTTTACACCAGTGTTCTTGAAAAAGACTTTAATCAAATTTCTACTCTCTCTAAGAACTCCAACTATGACAAGGCCGGGTTACAGAACACCATCAAAGTTAAGCTGTATCCTCCTCAATTTTGTACCTTTTGACATGGAAGAATAACCTCTTTGCTTAATAGGCCACTATCTAGCCAGGAATGCACTTCTGATATCAAATCGATGCCTTTTTGATGATTTTGATCTTTAAGTCCTTTAAAGGATAAATAAATAAGAATGAAAATAAATGGACAAAAAAAAACTAAAGAGCTTTTGAACTTTTTTTCCTGTTTGAAATATGCAGAATTATTTCAGTCTGCACCAGATCTTTATAACACTCGAACATTAGCCTCAATTGTCCAACTTCGCCAGCCCATTGGTCTTATTTTTTCATAACAAACAAACAAGATCTAAGGATTTAAACAATTAAATAGATTGTTGCAGGAGCAATGAATAAATAAATTCCATGTCATTCCAACACATGAACATATTGAAAAGAAAAGTTTCTTCCTATATGAAAGTTAGATGATTCGTTTGCCTTAGACAGCATCGTTTAGAAGGAAAAAATCTTGCATGTAATATACTACACGAGATCCTCTTACAAGGAAGTGAAAAGTACTGTCACTGCATGGTAAAACTGTATAACGTCTTACCTAGTAAGACAACTGCCCCAGCTTTTTCTATTTTAATCTCACCATGTTCAAGGGTCAACAAAAACTTGGATTTGAGTACTCGATAATGCAGTTATAGGTTGTCAAAGCCATTAACCATATAACACTGAGTAGAGATTGTAATATAGCATCAAAGCTTCTATTATAATTACAACATTGTGCTTCTGGGTCAACAACATCATTACTTGTGTAGATTGAATCTCATCATTTCAAATTTCTTGTGCTAATTTCTGATCTATCATACTTCTGAACGAGAATATTTTGTTTGACAGTTGGAGCTTGAACAGAAAGCAAGAAGTCTGCATGAGGATATAACAAAGCATGTAGGTATTCTTGGTCCTGGTGGAAAAGAAAAGCTGTGAGATAATTCTTCATAATAAGTTTTCTTTTCGGTTTCTTCTTCATTATATGGAACACAAAGTATACATCTGTATGTACACGTCTGTTTGGGAGGAAATTGTTATGTGTGTCAGTGTGTGTTCCCTTTTTTTTTTCTGTGTGTGCGTGTGTGTCAGGGGAGGGAGAAGGGGTTGGGAATACCAAATATCAGGAATCAGGGTTTTTGTGCACCTCCCACTATTTGATATATTGGTTAAGATAAACCACTTGATGATTAACCTTGTTCCAAGATAAAATGAATTAAAAAATAAAAGAAGAAGAAGACTAAATAAAATTATTTTATTCTCAATAGTTTGCTAAACAATATCAGAATAAGTCCGATAGATTTTAACACTTAGTGTTAGCTTTCTTAGCTTGGAAACCTTGTAGGTTGGTTTTACATCAAGCAGTATCCTCCTCACTCACATGACCATGTCTCATCTCCTTTTAACGTGATCGATTCTGTGTAACATATTTGACTACAGATTCATTTTATTTCATTTATTTGATGCCTGTTTAATATGATTGTTTTTGCCTTGTATTATGTGGACAAATGGTCGTAGCGGATTATGAGAGAGATTTCTCAGTTGCAAAATCTCATTGATCGAGCAAATGAGAAGGGATGGCGCGCACAATATCCTTTCATGATAGTAGAAGTTGTGTAATAAATAGCAGACCCGTAAGGTATGCTAAGAAGATATAGATGCTCAAAGTTGGAGTTGTACATGCTTTTGAAAACCAGTGAAACTCAATTTTACATTATATCAAATTTCAGAAATGGATCTCAAGGTTATTTAGCTAAATCTTTTATGTTGATATATGTTCTTCTTAGGTTATAAGAATATTATATTTTGAGCTGCTGCATATAACTCAGATTTAAGCTGTAGAATAACTGAAGACTTTATTTAGCTAAACCTTTTATGTTAGTATATGCTTTTATTAGGTTATAAGAATATTATGTTTTGACCTGCTGTATAGAACTCGGATTTGAGCCGTAGGAGTAACTGAAAACTAATTATACATACATATACTCCTAAAGGGTAGATAAATTTCAGTTTAATAGGGAATTTTACAGTCTGGGAATATAAAATTGGCAGCAAAATTTCAACTAGGAATTACATGTTATATTGTGTTTGTGGGTGTTTGCGGGTTGGGCGGATGGGGTGACTTTGTGAAAAAAGTAAAAATATTAATTGATATTTCTAGGAATTTTGAAGAAACATGATTAAACTCTCACCTACTTGTAATAGTACCTACATTCACGTGCTGAAAGTAAAATAATTTTAGGGGGCAAAACTTATTTCTGGTGAAAATATATGATAGTTTGTTAAAAAGAACTACTCATATTCCAATTTATTTTTTGCTAAATATAAATAATCTTAAATTCCTTACTAAAACTTTTAAGCTGTATGTTTGTGAAGATGTTTCTGTTTGGCCCTTGTGGTTTCTCTTGAAGGAAAGGGTATATATGTAACTTCAAATTCTTAAAGACTGTTTTGGCTAGGGTGATTAAATCTATTCCTTTGGTGCCCTTCAAACAAAGAGTTTCAGGGAGAAATTTTTGCAGAATGATTTGGGTCTTCGATGAATTTGTCCATTTTTCTTCCCTTATATATATATTTTAATCAAACTACTTTTTAGTAGCCTCTTTTGTTTGCTTTTCTTGTACATGGGGCTTGCCTCTTTTCGTTAGTAAATCATTTTTTTTCAATCATTAAAACGTCACCCCAGAAATCTGGGAACATCAGCTTTAGCATTTTTTTCTTGAAATTTAAGACCATATTTATGGAGCCCTTGATAATAGCTATTAACCCTAAATTCCTGATAGTTCACTACTAGAACAAATTATAGCAAGGGGCTGTGCCCCACAATCTGTTGCAAGTCTCTCTCTTCTGATGTACGCAGGAATGGAGATACTCGTTGATCTAACCATCTAGCAAATGGAGTACTTTTAGAATTGACTGATGAATAAAATTGAATCCAATCAGGCAACCTTTAAGTGTTTGATGAAGTGATTTTTTTAGATGAACAAGAAATAATTCATGCAAAATTCCTCAAGTCTTAATAACTATGATAAGTAAAATCATTGTGATGGTACACTTTAGGTCTCCAAGATGTTGCAATTTCTTTGGTGGATGCCTTGATACATATGCATGTAAAAGTTTTTTTTCTTTTTTTTTTTTTTTGTGTAGAAATATGCATGTAAAAGTTATTGCAGTGTAGAAAGACAAGTGCCCACAGTCCATAACTAGGCACTCTCCATTTTATATTTATCTCAATAAAGAGGTCATGTGACCCTTAACCTGCCTGGGTTCTATGCTCTGTGAATACCTGGAAAGAAGGCTGCTGCTCCAGACACCATCTGAACAGTTGTGGTTGCTACAAAAGGTTCCAGAAGTGATTGCAGATGAAATAGAGCAAAAAGACACTTCACAGGATTCTTCTAAAGTTACCAAACAAGGACATGATAGCTCACTGAAAACAATCCTCCTTGGAGCTTCTGAAACTACTGTGGTTGATTTTGCAAAAAATGGAACCACATCCTATCTGACGTTTGATCGAATAGATGCTGCAGGTATGTTAATAACTTTCATTTATGTTTTTCCTTGAAAGATTAACTCCCAAACCTCTGCTTTTGAATTTTTAAGCAAATTGCTTTGATTCCCGGAGATTTTATATCTATATGAAGCTTGAAGAAATAAATAGCTACACACACAAGGTTCCTTATGCTTAGCGCATAGGAAACCTTCCCTGTTTGCACCATAATGGCTCAACGTTTGGCACTTGTTTAGGTCTACAAAAAACCCATCTACTTTTTTGCCAAGTCATCCTCCATGCAAAAAAATCATCCCGATGGAAGACCCGCAGCTAGGGGTGTCAACGGGTCAGGTTTAGGACAGGTCCAATAAGTCCCATAACCAAACCCTTTTATTTGTAACGGTTCGGAGTCTTGTCAGTTCGGGGTCTGGAGTTGTCATCCTTTGTACCAGAATCGAACCTGCGAATACCCGGTTTCTAACGGTTACCCAACTGGTACCTGATACTTAGAGCTGGCAATCGGGCGGGTTCGGGTCAGGTTGATAGAGGGTATTAAGAGCTTAACCCCAAACCCACACCCACCCATTTAATAAACGGGTTGAGATAACACAACCCGCACCCAACCTGCCTAACTTGTCTATTTTTTTTTTGGGTGTAAATTTCTGCTCAAATATCTTATATGTTGACTTATAAAATTATAATATTATGCTTTTTGAACTAAAAATTTTAGTCTAGTGCAAAAGAGATTAAAAGCTCCAACATTTTATCAACATTGCTATTGATAATTTCCCCATTTCCAATTCACCATAGTCCATAAATAGCAAAAAAGGGTCTTCAAAACAAATTGATAAAAGTTTAACAGTAAAGTTCTCCAAACAACAACTCAATAACCAAGATAACATGTCCCACAAGGAAAAACAGTCCATGATCTATAAGTCTCTAGATAAAAAAACCAAAAGAGCAAATTATGAAATAAGATCTCCATTCTCCATACTCTCCCAAGTCGTAAGCAAGCTCCATCAAGCAATTCATGTGAATGTCCAAGTAACACCTAATACACAACAAAATCACCATCTAGATGCTTAGAAAACAAAATAACAATATATATTTCAGTATAATAAAAAATTATTATTATGAAGTCCTAAAACCTTTTTTGGAAGTTAAACAGCAAAAGAGGATTTATTATTCTCCCTATGCAAGAAAGGTATTTCCTTCAAAAACTAACTGCAGATCACAAGATGTAAGAACAGATGAAATTCCAAAAGTACTAAAAAATATATCAAGCGAATAACAAGAATATTCAGATTTGTTATATAAAAACCCCTACCATTTCATATGTGTATCGATGCCTCATTACTTGAGGTTTTTGAACCTCCTCAATCCACAACATCATTAGAAGCTGAACTGAAGTAGATGTTGAAAGATCCACACGTAGAAGGCCCTCAACAACGTCATTTACCCCATTATCAACTATATTCAAAGACAAAAAGTGAAATAGTTAGGACACTTATTCAAGTAGTATAATGAGCTACAAAATCCTTAGCTATTCATAAAATAAAGAATCTAACAAATAAGTATTATACCTTCTGAATCATACATCCAATCCTGAGTACATATTAGAGCCTCAACATTTTCCGGTGTAAGAGAACTTCGGAATTGATCTAAGAATCTTCCTCCATAGCTAAAAGCAGACTTTGAGGCGACTGGCGAAATGGGAATGGTTAATATATCTCGAGCCATCAAAGAAAGCTCAAGAAATCTGTATTCAACAGATCTCCAATACATTAAAATATTAAGTGGCTGCTTCCGATCATGAGTTTGTTCTTCCAATCACATCTCCAACTGAGATCTCTTTGCTTGGCTATTATAACCTGAATTTCAAATGCTTCAAAGTCCTAAAATACAAAAATGAAATGCTGAGAAAGAGAATAAAAAAAATATGATAAATATGCTCACAATGTGCAAATGTAGAATGCATAAGAAAATAATCTTTACCTGCATTTCATCATCACTATCATTGACCGTGGAAGCATCAAAACCACCTCCTAAGCCATCTAAAAGAGCACCTGTTGATGATGAAGAAGAATTCATATATTCACTAAAAAGTGCATACACGCAGGATATGCTAGTTTCCTTCATCTCCATAAAGTTTTGAATAGGAGAACTCTATCATTTTCATTTTCTAGCGAGGATCTAAAACTGATGGTCAATATATCACTGTACTCCTTCCAATATTTATCAAACTTGATTGCATTCTTCGAGCCATGTTTTTCATGAATGTATCCTCACTTTCCAACTCCTTCAACCATAACTGAATTTTCCATACACCTTGAAAGTACAGATTAGAAGTTGGGTACTTGGTTCCCGAGAATGAATTCTTAACATCACTAAAAAGTTTTAGAAACTTAGTGATCCTCTCAACCCTTACCCATTCTACTTCTAATGGACAATCCCGATAATTTGAATCACACAATGCTAAATGACAAAATGCAAGACAATAGAATAAAGCAGTTTCAAGCATCAAATATATCGAGTTCCACCTTGTGGGAACATCTTGACGTAAATCCTTCTTCCCTTCCATGGACCACTCACGTAAGCATGCTCTAAATTTCTCTTTCCTTGCTTGTGAACCCTTGACAAACTTCACATTTTCTCGGATCTTATAGATTGATCCATCAACTTCTTTCAACCCTTATTGGACAATAAGGTTTAAAATATGTGCACAACAACGGATCCGAAAAAATCGACCACCAAGTAAGAGAACATTTTTCAATTTTAAACCTTATTGGTGGTTGATTTTTTCGGATCCGTTGTTATGCACATATTTTAAACGTTATTGTTCAAGAAAGGTTGAAAGAAGTTGATGGATCAATCTATAAGATCCGAGAAAGTGTGAAGTTTGTCAAGGGTTCACAATCAAGGAAAGAGAAATTTAGAGCATGCTTACATGAGTTGTCTATGGAAAGGAAGAAGGGTTTACGTCAAGATGTTCCCACAAGGTGGAACTCGACATATTTGATGATTGAAACTGCTTTATTCTATTGTCTTGCATTTTGTCATTTAGCATTGTGTGATTCAAATTATCAGGATTGTCCATCAGAAGTAGAATGGGTAAGGGTTGAGAGGATCACTAAGTTTCTAAAACTTTTTAGTGATGTCAAGAATTCATTCTTGGGAACCAAGTACCCAACTTCTAATCTATATTTTCAAGGTGTATGAAAAATTCAGTTACAGTTGAAGGAGTTGCAAAGTGAAGATACATTCATGAAAAACATGGCTTGACGAATGCAATCAAAGTTTGATAAATATTGGAAGGATTACGGAGATATATTGGCCATTGCAGCAATTTTAGATCCTCGCTACAAAATGATAAAGTTCTCATATTCAAAACTTTATGGAGATGAAGGAAACTAGCATATCCTACGTGTTCGACAAGCATTATATGCACTTTTTAGTGAATATTTATATTCTTCTTCATCATTAACAGGTGCTTCTTTACATGGCTTAGGAGGTGTTTTGATGCCTCCATGATCAATGATAGTGATGATGAAATGCTGGTAAAGACTATTTCCTTATGCATTCTACTTTTGCATATTGTGAGCATATTTATCAATTTTTTTTCATTCTCTTTCTCAGCATTTCTTTTTTGTATTTTAGGGCTTTGAAGCATTTGAAATTCAGGTTTATAATAGCCAAGCAAAGAGATCTCAGTTGGAGATGTGTTTGGAAGAACAAACTCATGATCAGAAGCAACCACTTAATATTTTAATTTATTGGAGATCTATTGAATACAGATTTCTTGAGCTTTCTTTGATGGCTCGAGATATATTAACCATTCCCATTTCGCCAGTCGCCTCAAAGTCTGCTTTTAGCTATGGAGGAAGAGTCTTAGATCAATTCCGAAGTTCTCTTACACCGGAAAATGTTGAGGCTCTAATATGTACTCAGGATTGGATATATGATTCAGAAGGTATAATACTTATTTGTTAGATTATTTATTTTATGAATAGCTAAGGATTTTGTAGCTCATTATACTACTTGAATAAGTGTCCTAACTTTTTCACTTTTTGTCTTTGAATATAGTTGATAATGGGGTAAATGACATTGTTGAGGGCCTTCTACCTGTGGATCTTTCAACATCTACTTCAGTTCAGCTTCTAATGATGTTGTGGATTGAGGAGGTTCAAAAACCTCAAGTAATGAGGCATCGATACACATATGAAATGGTAGGGGTTTTTATATAACAAATCTGAATATTCTTTTTTTGATCAGTAACAAATCTGAATATTCTTCTTATTCTCTTGGTATATTTTTTTAGTACTTTTGGAATTTCATCTGTTCTTACATCTTGTGATCTGCAGTTAGTTTTTGAAGGAAGTACCTTCCTTGCATAGGGTGACTAATAAATCCTCTTTTGTTGTTTAACTTCCAAAAAAAAGGTTTTAGGACTTTGTGATAATCATTTTTTATTATACTAAAATATATATTGTTATTTTGTTTTTTTTAAGCATCTAGATGGTTATTTTGTTGTGTATTAGGTGTTACTTGGACAATCACATGAATTGCTTGATGGAGCGTGCTTACGACTTAGGAGTGAATGGAGAATGGTGATCTTATTTCATAATTTACTCTTTTGGATTGTGTTATCTAGAGACTTATAGAAGATAGACTTGTTTATGGATTCTTTTTCCTTATGGGAAATGTTATCTTGGTTATTGAGTTATTGTTTGGAGAACTTTAATGTTAAATTTTTATCTCTACCCTTTATTTGCTATCTATGGACTATGGTGAATTGGAAATCAGGCCCCCAAAGCGCTGACCACGTCATTTGCTATAGCGTCGTGCTACAGTGTTTTGATGTGGTCAACATTTTGAGGGCCCAATCGGATGGCTTCGAGTATCCGGTCGGGCTATTTTTTGGATGCAAGTTCACATAACAAAAATATTAGTTGGGTTTTTGGGTGGGCGCAGACAAGTGACACCTGTCCTCATAATGAGGTGCAAATAGGGAGGGGTTTCTATATGCTACAAATAGGGAACTTGTAGCACATATACATGTCCTCAGACAGTAGTACAAAACGCAATCTGTATCCCCATGCAAGTATATTGTAGCAATCAGAAGTAATCAATAAACATAGTGTGTGCAAGTTATAGTTGGATCATGAAAAAGACTAGGACAGTGTAAAGATAAAATATTCTAAAAAAAATCCATAAGTACATAGAACTTGGCCAGGTTATTGCTATCTGTCCTCTTAATTGCAAGGAGTGTGTATGTCATAAAAATTATGAGGGTTTTAAAATATTTTAGTGTGGAGACCTCTATCTTTTCTCTTTTTTCCAACAAGTACATAGAACTTCTAAAACTAATGCATGTGCATAATTTACCAGGGATTGGAGGTGCCATCAATGAAAATGCTGCTTCTGAAATTATTTCATCTAATTATGCCGGGCTGAAAGATGTGACTGAAGATATCATCGGGAGTGCTGCTGAAAAAGAAGGTTCAGATATAGTCTTTTTATTTTGGTTTATTATTTATGTCTATAGATTTTTGCCTTCAAATGTCCAGATTTTTTTTTTCTTTTTAAATTTTTTGCATGGACAGATTGGAGCTGTTTAGAGGATTGTTATTCATTAGATAACTTGTTCCCTCTCAGTTGTTTTTCTTTCATTTTTTTTGTCTTCTTTTTCTTTTTTAACTGCTTCTATCGTTTGGTTGGGTTCACAGTCCACACATTGGATTGAATTAGGTTAAAGTATCAAACCTTGTGCTGAACTTTGATTCATCTCTATCTGCCATTAGCATCTGACACATTAGGTTGAATTAGGGTTAAAGTATCAAACTTTGTGCTGAACTTTGATTAATTTCTATCTGACACAAGTTGCACCTTAATGGAAGATCAGGAAGATCAGGGGCATTGTATCCATTTAAATTGGGAGGATCATGAATTAGCCTGGAATATTGTGGAATTACCGTAGACAATTGAATTCAAGCCACTACGTGGTCTGTGACCATGAACTTGCATTTGTCTATGTCTTGAAATGTATCCTCAGGACTATGTCACTATTAACATTTTAAAGGTGATAAGATACCATTGTCTTTCCTGCTTAATTTGCATTTTCTCCTTTGTCTTACTCTTATCCTTTTTAGATTCTGGTCAAGATCTTGAGCTTGTGCAGGCAGACTTTAGATATTTGTTTCAAGCACATCTTGAGAGTAGAAGATCATTGTCTAGGTCCTCTAAAACAACAATAACAGAAAAAATTCCTTAACCCAGCTAGTTGGGGTTGACAACAAGACACCTCTACCGACATTCCAACCTGCCAAAAACCATATTTTCGAGTAGATTATGCTTCCGGAAATCTCTTTTAACCTACTCACTCCAGGTCCTTTTCAGTCTTCCTCTAGAGCTATTGGATCCTTCAACGTGTACTATCCCACATTTTCTCACAAGTATCACTATGTTTCTCCCTTTAACATGTTTAAACTATCTTAACCAACTTTCCTATACTTCATGTCTTATTGGGACTATCTCTAGGATACTTCCTTATCTTTTCTTAGTCCATCTCAATTTTCTTATCATAACAGCTATTATAAATATGTTTCTTCTTAGATGCCCAATATTTTGCTCCATATATTACATTTGCTGAAATAGTCATCTGATAGAGAACCTTTAAGCTTTTGTGGAGTGGTGCAGTCTCATAACACTCTAAAAGCACATCTCTTATAAGCCATCTAGTTTTAATTACGTTTGCAGTATCATTTTTTAGATTGTAATGTATCCCATCCTAGGTGTGTCAATGGAGGGAGAATTTTTCAACCTTCTCTTCCTATATTGTGATGTTACTTGCTCTTTATAGTGCCATTTTATGCTAACAGTTTTGGACGGGTGGGTGATACCTTCAGATGTATGCGAGTAACTATATCAATGGAATTTTAAGAGGTCCAGATCTAGGGGAAGATGTTTTATTGGGTATTATTAGATCATGCTATTTTATGGATAATTTGGTGTGAAAGAAACATGAGGATTTTCTAAGATAAGATTGCAAGTTTCTCAGAGATACTTGATAGGATTCAGTGATGGTATCTTATTAGGTTTCCATTCTTGGGGAGATTAGAGATAGTTAGGATAGTGCCGACTTATACATTACTGATTTGGTGAGGGATTTGGATAGGAATTGAATTTTCAGCCTGATGCATCAAATTGTTCAGGTTAGATGGTCTACTCCACCAGTGAGGACTGAAACTGAATTTTGATGGATGCTCTTAGGCAACTCGTGGCCTCTAGCATGGAGATGTTTTGCAGGATAACATAGATGATATTACTTACACATACTTTACCCTATTAGAGACGGAAACACTGTTAGAACGGAGGTTAAATCTCTTTTACTTGATCTTAGGGAAGCCTAGAGGCTCGGTTCGCATATCTTGTAGCAGAAGGGGACCCAAGTATTGCCTTCTCATGGGCCATAGGAGATCACATTGGTTCTTGGAGACTATTTCGTGTCTTTAGGTTGATCAGATTATTAATTGCCAAATACCTCACTCACTTGGGTGCATAGAGTTTAAACTCGGTATCGGATTGGGGATCGACCGATCCAAACATGGCCCCAAATTTTTTTAAATTAAAAAAAAACATAAATTTTTTGAGTCAGATCGGACGATCCATATTGGATCGGCCAATCTGACTCGTCCGAAACCGAGTCAGATCGTCTGGATCGGATGATCTGACTCAGTTTCAGACTGAGTCAGATAACTTCAGCATATTTCGGTATTGTGACTCGCCCCGAGCCGATCCCGAGTTGGATTGGCCAATCCAGACCTGGATCGGCCAATCCTTAACGCTATTCATGGGTGCATAGATAGGCCAATAAGATAGTGGATGGTTGGCGAAAGGCAGCTTCACGGCGAGATGGTTGTTTCTGGGAAGAGGACCTTTCCTAGTTCTTTAAGGGTCTTTCTTTTGCTCACAGTAGTTAGTACCTTTGGTAGAGATGTAGTTGTTTGGTTTGTATGTTTGTCAGAGATGTAGCTGCACTATTGCACATTTTTTTTTTTGGTGATGTGGAACCCCACCCACAAGGACCATATATGTGGTAAGCCCGGGGACTCGAACCTGGGGCCTCTTTCTCTAGTGACTTTTTGAACCTCATCACTCAACCCCAAGTCCATGTGTTCTAATCTGTACTGATCAATCTTCGAACACAGCTTAATTCAATAAATGATAAGAGTTTTTTATGCATTCATATCTGTCTTTACATAAGCTACTAAATTCACACATATTTCTTCTGCTGCTTTGATGAACTTATAATTAAAAAACTAGTTGTTTTTATTTTGTTGGGTTCTATAATAATGACTTCCCTAATTATATTAGAGTAACTGATCAACATGGCTCTATCTTGTTCTCAGTCCTTGGTCATGCTCTCAGTATCAAGGATTATAATTGTTTAGGGTTATAGCCGACTCATTTAGAAGCAGCTCAACAACCATAGTGTTAAGTATCGGCTGATCCAAGTCGGATTGACCAAAACAACTCGGGATCGGCTCGGGATGAGTCACGATCCCAAGCCGGTCCCAAAAATTGCTAAATTTCTCTGACTCGGTCCGAAACCGAGGCAGATCGTCCGATCCAAGACTATCAGACTCGGTTTCGGACTAGTCAGATCGGGCCGACACCCCTCAAAAATTTTATGATTTAAAAAAAAAAAAAAAAAAAAATTTGAACCATGTTTTGATCAGCGATCCAACTCAGTATCAGAACAAGACGATCCTTGATCCGATACCGAGTTTAAACACTATTTCAACAACTAGTCAAGGTAAGAAGGTGAAAAAATTGTTGTTGTCCTCCATGATGGGAATTTCATTACCTTCTGTAGACTTGTATCATCTTTCTTTTCTTTAAACTTGAATCTCTTTAATAAAAGCATTACTATCATATTAATTACTTAATGCCTATGGTCGTTACCCACTGTTGCAGAAGAAAAACAACATTCCGGTGCATTCATTCCTGAAGAAAAGCAGCATCAATCTGATATTGTTGTTCAAGAAGAGACATCGAATGTTTTGGTTCATGAAAAGCCACATCAGTCTGCGGCTAATGTTGCAGAAAAGTCACAAGAGGTTGGGAAGGAAAGCATCAGAAAGACATGTCACGACGAAACCAAAGGCAATGTGGGACTACTGAACGGGCAAAAGATCTCCAATGTTCAGATTATTGACTTGAGTGATACTGATGATGACCCAAGTGACACAACTGCAAACCAAATTCTTGAGGACCCAGAAAGCTTCATATGGCATTATGTGGATCCATTCGGAGATACTCAAGGCCCATTTCCAATGTCAATGCTGAAACGCTGGAACGACTTTCATTATTTTGGTCCAGGATTCAAGGTTTGGAAGACAGGTCAGAACCAAGAAGCTGCAATTTTATTGACTGATGCACTTCGCTCGATGTTCCGCAAAACGGGTTGAAGGTAAAACTGAACTTTTCAACCATTTCCTTTATAAAAATGGTGTATATAGAATTGCTTGATAGTTGACCCTTTTAATGTGTGTAGAACTTGTCAATTTGTTCTGACTATTAGGAAGACTCTTTTCAAGTCCCTTTTATATGGCAAGAGAACTGTTCCTACATTGTCTCAACTAGATTTTCTCAAACTTTTGGAACCTTGAGACTTTCTGGATTGTTGTTCTTTGATCAAGTTTTCCATGTCGATGTCGTCTGGCATGTCGCCAAGTTGACCTATCGACATGTTGGCAACATGAGAGAAAAAAAAGGGGAATCTGCAGAAATGTGGGGTTTTGATGGATTCCCCCCCCGGTTTGAACAACCAGGTTTACCTATTGACATGTTGGCAACATAAGAAAAAAAAGGGGAATCTGCAGAAATGTGGGGTTTTTGATGGGTTTCCCCCCTTCCCCACCCACCCATCCCGATTTGAATATATATATATATATATATCAAGAGACATTGTTCAAGGGAGGTTCACTTACTCGTGGGTGTGCAAGTTGTGTAAAAATTGATATACTATGATCTACTTAAGCTAAATCACTATACATTGCACATCTCATAACTAAAAGTACATGAAAATAAGCAAATAAGATAAATATCATACCAATTTTAAATCATAATCTTAAATTTTTTTAATTTGTTTTTATTTTTTTCGCATAATAATTAAACAATATCATAGTTAATATTTACTAACATACAATATTTATTTTAATTTAATTAATTATTATTTTTTTAAATTCTCATGTCTCCCATGTTGAGACATTGAGGAAATATTGAAAAAATTGAAATTTTTTATCTCATGTCGCCACATTTCGTCAACATGTCATCCATATCGCATGAAACCAGAGTAAAAACGATTTATCTTTAATTTTCGTGTTCTCTTTGTTCAACCCAACATAAGGGACATGTCGCCGACATATCAAACACCGTCTATCATTAACTCTCATGGAATCAAGAAGATAAGTAAAAGTGAACTGTTTTTCACGACAACATGACGCGAACCTCCGACATAATTCCTGTTATCTTTCATGCTCTGGAGTTATTAATATGCTTTTGCTCATTCCTCCTGTTACCTTTCATGCTTTGGAGTTATTAATATGCTTTTGCTCATTCCTCCTGTTATCTTTCATGCTCTGGAGTTATTAATATGCTTTTGCTCATTCCTCCAGCTTTCTCATTGGTAAGAATTTAAGGCTGTTGATGAAACACATCTAATAACATTAATCATTCACGAGTAGTTGTGGTAGTTATTGTCTTTATAATGTAAAGCTAGTAAACATGTACTGTGAGTACAACAGCTATCGTAGTTGACTGAATATTAAAAGTTTCATAATTCTGTCCTTGGTTTGGATTCATGTGTCAATATAGGCAGCTTATTATATATATATATATATATATATATATATATATTGGATCGGTCGTACCGGCGATCAGACTGGTGTCTAATTTATAAATTTAAAAATACTAAATAAAAAAATGTCAAATCGGCTGTATCGATCGGTCCTGCCGATCTCGTCGGTGCTACTGATCCGATCCAGATCAATACCGGTTTAGATCGTCTAATTTATAAATTTAAAACTAAAATTAAAAAAATATAATACCGGTTGTACCCGTACGAGTACCGATTGTACCGATCTGGTCCAAACCCTCATGATACATATGTTGTATCGTGGCTTGGAACCGCACCAGTCCTATCCGATCCCTTAAACCTTGCTTTAAGGAGAGGTCCTGGTCTGGGCTGGACCATGCTCGGCTCCAACCCACTCAAGCGCCTAGCTCACGCAAGGCTAGGGATGGCAATGGGTTGGGTTAAATGGGTAACCCGCCCCAATAAGGTTGGGAGCGGGTTTGGTATTAGGGGTAGGGGGCTCCTTTAGGGGCGAGTTAGGGTTTTTCAAAACCCGCCCCGTTGTCATCCCTACCCAAGGCCCACTCATGATCCTATATTTGGAGCCCAAACCTTGGTTTTTCGTAAGGTTAGGGTGGGTCCGAGTCCAACCCTATCACTTAAAACTAGGGCTGTCAACGAGCCAAGCTAGCTCGGCTCGAATTCGGGCTTGACTCGTATGAGTCGAGCTTGAGTTCTATAATTACACTCGCGAGCCGAACTTGGGCCCGAAAAAAAGCTCATTATCTTAACGAGCTTGAGCCGAGCTTGGATAGTCTCGCCTCCGTTAAAGCTCGGCTCGATTTTTATTTGATATTATACATCTATATTCCTATATCTTTTTTATTATATATCAATATCAAATACATACGTTAATATATTATATTATATATAATTATAATCATCAATTATATATCAATGTATTTGTACTAATATAATTTTTTTTACGAATTGAGCTTTTTATAAACCCAAATTTTTGTGAACCGAACTTTTACAAGCCAAGCCGAGCCGAGCTTTAACGAACCTGAGCCCCAAATTGTTTAGCGAGCATAAGCCAAACTTGAACCTTGCTCAAGGTTTATGAGCCCGAACCAAACTGGGCAAAGCTCGGCTCGGCTCGTCTCGATTACAACCCTACTTAAAACCACAAGATAATATGTTACACCATTTGAGAAGCATGTGTTCTTAATAATATATATTTTGGTATTTTCCGTTAATTATCTACATGCAATACTACACGTGATACCCATTAGTTTAATTTTCTTTAAACTAGGGTTGTAAACGAACTGAGCCGAACCAAGTCAAGCCTTGTAAACGAACCAAACTTACAATTTGGAATGAGTTGATTTGGGTTTAGGGTTTTTCATTTTAATTCGGATCGATTTTCGGATTAGGAAATTTGATTTTTCAATTTGGTTCGATTCGATTTTAGATTTATATTTATTAACCTTGGTATGCTTTTGGGTTGATATCAACCCGAACCAAACCAAACCGAGTTGCACCTCTAATTTTCACTACGAGACACGTTAAGTAAATAACGGAATCTCAGATGCTTTAACAATCAGAAGACACGTTACCCTTCCAAGGTGCCCCCACAATATAAATTTCAACAACAAATAAAATCTCTCATTATTTACTTAGCTCCTGTTGAAAACAGCCATCCTCTTCCATGAAATAACAGAAATTCCCTAAATTGAAAACCTTAAAAAATAAATAAATAAATAAATAATCTATCAAACTGTAAGAACACCCAATTGATTGGTTTAAGAGAGTGTTTGGTCCACTCCGCCTTTTAACTTCCTTTTTGGCTAAAACAAGTCAACTTAATAAATCGAATCGCTAATGACGTAATCTATTGCGTGCAGGAGGTTGTGCTCGATCGCAGAAGGTTGTGCTCAATCCCAGAATGTAGACAGTACCTGAAATTCACTATTCAGTCGAGGCTGGGTTGAGGCACGGACTAAGTCGCTCTCTTTAAGACGTTTCGTGCCTCTGCAGGGACTTTCCGAAGCAGGCAGAAGTTGCATGACGCTCCTAGGATACAACAGAAAGGAACAATGGCAAAATAGAAAGATGTTTTTCCTCTTTCTGTTATGCATTAACAGAAAGGAACGAACCCAACAAACAATGGCAGAAACCTTTGTCCAGCTAGGCAAAGTAGAGCAAGCGATAAAAGCAGAGTAGAAGTAAAAAAACGAGAGCAATAAACGTTGATTGAAGTTGTATTTTGTTCTGTGCAGAAAACTCATTTAAATAGACAAAAAATAAAACGTTATGACTGTTACTGGAAGAGATAATGTGCTGAAATTTAGGTCTTCATAAACAAGTGGGAGACTAAGTCTCAAGACGGTTGAAGAAGTGGGAAGACTTAGTCTCACGACTGTTGAAGACTTGGTCTCAAGACTGGTGCCAACGGTCAAATAAAGTCAAACTAATTGGTCAACATAAATCAATCTAGGTTTTTATTCAAATAACCCAACACTTTGTTTATGAAAAAAATATTAAGCTAATGTTAGAACTTTAAACTAAATATTTATGCAAAAATCCGAATAGCATAAATAATAATATGCAGAAAAAGAATCTACTAACCTCCAGCCATAGCCAATATACCAGAGATGAATACCGATCTTTTATCTGAAAAATTGCAAGCTTTAATCAGACGGAGTCTTCTGACCTCTAGCACTGCATCGTCAATGGAGCAGGAAAGAATTTTGCAGTTCTGAAGTCAATGACTCTATCTGTCCTTTACCCCATATTTATAGATGCACATTTCCATCAAGGGTTTATCTTATGAGATCTCATATAACAGTTACCAGATAAAGATTATGGATGGAAATGAGAAAAATCAGGAACATTTGAATTTAAATTTAAATCTATAATTGAATGATTTATCTTGATCCTTATTAAATAAGAAAATACGTCAAGATTTAAAATTTAAAATAACAACTTAAACTTGTGTCTTTGGATTTATATATATATATAGGGTGATGTTATTTCTTGGCCTTAATTTTGTAAGGACAATCTTAAATGTGATATTTCATTTAAATGACAAAACTACCTATTACTCTCACTCTTGGATTAACACAAATACCAAATACACTTGATAGAGAAATTCATTAATTAAAAGAAGGGTTAATTTCATTCACATTCCTTTGGGTTGGGCATAATGACAACAAACACCTACTTTATAGTTTGGAAATATGTTACTATAAAAGCTATAAAATATTTGCGTTTTTGCTTATAATACCATATTTTAATAACAAAAATATCCTTATATACCTTGCTTAATGATCTTAAGAAGAAAATAAGTGCTTAAGTGAAAGAAGAAGCTTAGTAACAATGAAATTTGTGAAAACCTCATCTTTTATCTCTTATAATTATAATTATATGATAAAAAATAAAAAATAAAAATCTTATATATAAAGGCAATTCGCCTATTTACTGTAAGCAAGAATAGCCTACTCTCAGTAGAGAATAGGCTATTCGGTTTGATTTGGTTCGAGTTGACAACAATCCAAGATCAAACTAAATTTAGTGAAGGTTAACCGAAATATGAAGCAAGCCAAATTGAGAACCGAACCCCTCAACTCGAAAATTGAAATGAAAAACCCTAAACCCAAGCCAACCCAATTCAAATTACAGTCTCGATTCGGTTTGGTTGGGTTAGCAATAAAATTCAGCTTTCGGTTTGGTTCGATTTAATCAAGGCTTCAGCTCAAAATCAAACCGATCTAATTCGATTTTGTAATTTCAAAACCAAAATCGAACCAAAGTTTTGGGTTGAATCGACCTAAGTTGTACCCCTACTAAAGAGATCAAATACATCAAGTAAAATGATTTAGTCAACTTGGATTCGTTTTGGATTAGGTTTCTAGACATTTGGTTAAGTTTATAAAACCAAATTAGATCGGTTTGATTTTGGATTGATATCTTGATTAAACCGAATCAAACCTAAACCCGAACTTTAGTATATAAACTTTTGAACCGAACCAAATTTATTTATACCGAATTATAGTCTATATATATATATCAATATATAAAATGCAATTATTTAAAAAAAAAAATTGTGTTAACCCAACCCTGGTGCAATTTGGGGGGTTCAACCCGAAAACCGACCAATCCAAATCAACTTCGGTTTGGTGTGGATTGGGTTTGTATACATTTGGTTAGGCTTATAATGCCGACAGGATTACCTAGGGGTGCAACTTGGGTGGTTCAACCCAAAAACCGACCGACACAAATCGACTTCGATTCGGTTTAGATTGGGTTGCTAGACATTTGGTTAGGTTTATAAAACTGAATTAGATCGGTTTGGTTTTGGATTGATGCCTCGATTAAACCAAGCTAAACCTGAACCTAAACCCGAACTTTCGTATATAAACTTCTAAAGCGAGTCGAACCAAACTAATTTAAATAAATTATAATATATATATCTTCTCTCTCCTACATTAAATGTATTTTTTTTCATTTGCATTAAATGTAATTATCTTTTTTATTTACTTACATTAAATGTAGTTCGAAAGATAAAAAAAAATGGTTCTTTTTATCACTCTTTCAAATTAAGGACGGGTTACCTAAGGGTATAATTTGGGTGGTTCAACTCAAAAACCGATCGATTCAAATTGATTTTGATTTGGTTTGGATTGAGTTTCTAGACATGTGATTAGGTTTATAAAATCGAACGGATTATCTAAGGGTGCAACTTGGGTGGTTCAATCCAAAAATTTGTACGAACCGAATCGACTTCAATTCCATTTGAATTGAATTTCTAGACATTTGATTAGGTTTATAAAACCAAATTAGATCGGTTTTGGAGGTTCAGTTTTGCTTTTGAAATTATAAAACTGAATTATATCGGTTTTGTTTTGGGTTGAAGCGTAGGTTAAACCAAATCGAAACTCGAATTCTAATGTATATAGTATAAATCCAACCGATTTAAACCAAATTATAGTCTTATATATATATATATTATAAATTAAATATGTTATATAAAACGTGATATTTTATATATAATGTAATTCTGAAAAAGATTGGATTAACCCGACTTAACCCAACCCAAACTGAACGGAAACTACAATTTGGTTTGGGTTGGGTTTAGGGTTTTCCATTTCAATTCGGTTCGGTATATAGGTTGGGGCCTTCGGTTTTCAATTTGGTTCGAATCGGTTTTGAGTTAATCTTCACCAATGTTGGTTTGCCCTTGCGTTGATGTCAACCCCAACCAAACTGAATCGAATTGCACCCCTAAACTCTACTGTGTGATTTCTGTTACACCGGTAGAACGGTTCAATTGTTCATTTAAGAATATGTAACGTTTGAGTTTGGAGTTGGTGTTTACATACCTAGAATAAAATATTAAAATATTGTGGTATGACATGAGTTTGGTTTTGGTTGAAGCATAGGTTATTGAATGAAATTCCATTACATTCAACATAAAAACTATTAATCCAAAAAACTAGTGCTTAACACGAGTACACAATTCCCTCGCAACTGCTCAGAATGTTCATCTATCCAGTCATGTAAATCACTATACTGTGATTTCTGGATCCAAAAGTCTCCACATTAGGTGTCAGGAACGTCCCAATTCTTGTTTCATAAATATTCCTCGCATCCAACAGAACCTTGACAATTCGGATTTCGGACGGAGAGAGAAGTGAATCCACATTCTTTTGCAACCCTGTCGTTTAAAGGGAAATGACAAGATGCAAGCTTGAAGTCAGTGCCTTCAAATAAGTAATTCAACTTCACTGCAGCAATGTGCTTCTCCAGCGCGGATAACTTTCCGCCAAATTACTGCAACTAATGAATTCAATAATTCAATAAGAAGAAAAGCAACAACTGATGAATCTGCATAATCATGCAAAATTACTTGCAACTAATGAATCCTTGAGACATTGCTTAAAAAGATGCCATTGAAACTGTTCCTGGCAAATGATTTTTATTACTTCAAAAATCAACAGCATCCACCTTAGTTCAACAACTTGTAATCAGTCACAAGGCTTCTAGACAAGAACAGCTTTTGACGGGATAAATTTCTGAAGATCTCTAGCCATAAACTAATTGATCATATCGACCGGAAACTTAACAAAATAATATCAATTAGAGATCAAAATCATCTGGTTGTAGCCTCGTGTAAGATGTTTCTCGAATAATTCTTCGCCATTAACGAATGAAATCGACAAAATGAAGCTACAAGATCGATTTAGATATTCAATACGAGGCAACTGATGCCAATTGAAAAAGGAAGAGAGTTGAACTTACAGTCACATTGACGCCATGTGGAGCTATACGAACTCGGCCGAGAAGACCAAGCAACTTGCAGTTAGAACAGTAGAAGCTAAGGAGATCATCAAGGTCAGGAACAGAGGCGTACTTATAGTAAAGGAGGATTCCGTCTTCTTCTTCTTCCTTCTCCGCCATTGCTCGAAACTTTTCAGATGGACGAACAGTTTGAAACCCTAGAAGATGCGAGCTCCGATCCGAATCTCTGTGATCGTGTTCAATCATGGAGAATCAATTGAACCACTGGTCGAACCAGTAATAATGACCCAAACTCTTTTCCGGTTCTTGTGCCGGTCTAGAAATATCCAAATAAAACTGCGATGAGCTTTCCTGTTGTCTGTACTCTTTTACTACTTCCATGGGTGTACTCATGCAAGCTTCTTCTGCAACTCGTGTTCCTCTAAAAAGCTTTAAATGGATTCTTCGTGATGGATTGGTTCTTCAGAATCGGATTTCTTGCTCGATTTCTTGGAATGGAAAAGGAACCTCTTCTCCATGCCTATTTCCTTCTCGGAAGCAATGTCTCGACGATAGGAGAAGAAAACCAGTGATTGCAGAAGCAAAGAAGAAGAAGAAAGAGGTTGATTCTCATAGCTTTGTAGCAAATCCTGATGAAGCTATAGGTCCCTTCCCCGAAGCCCTGCTTCTTAAAGAGGTGATTTTTGAAAACCCCTATCCTCTTCTTCTTCTTCTTTTGTGTGTGTGTGTGTTAGTCCAATTTGATTCAAATTGTTTTCATATTTTAGGGGTTTTCATATTTTGGAGTATAAGGGTTTCATCAGGTTGGGAGTTGGGGTAAAACTTTGTTTAAATCTCTTAAGGATTTTTTCTTTTTGGTGAATGATTTGGCAACATCCAAAGATTACAAAATCATTCCAAGAGAAAGTTGAATTTCACTACATGCGTGGATGATGATGAATGTTTGTATTGAGAAATGGAAGAAAGAGTGGAGAATTTGTATATAAGCTTGAAAGATTGAGAGAGAAGAAAATAAGAGATCTAGATCAAGTTAAAGTCATTGAGGGTGAAGATTTGAGAGTCTTAATATAGGTGGGGAAATTCAAGAAGGTGGAGTTTGAAGTGAAGGTATGGAGAGCTTTAGATTTAGGTGAAGAAGCATTGGTGAGACAATACAACATTACTGATTTACTATGTTTGCAGGATCAGGATTACTAAAGGGAAGGTAGCTTTAGCTAAGATGAAACTAGGGAAGGCTCTGGGATCAATTGGTATTCCAATTTGTTGATTAGGATCAAGCAATAATAATAAACATAGTAAAACAAAGATCAAAACAATGCACACAGATATACGTGGTTTGGCAAAGCCTACGTTCACGGGAGAGAAGAAGTTTCCATTATGTCAAAAACAAATTAGAGTTACAACTTACACTCCTATCAGGTCCCCCACTCACTCATATCTCTAACACAATTGAAATGTGGAAATTTATGGGAGGGATTGGTGTGTTTGGTCGACCAAATCATATGATACAATTTTGAGGATTAAGAAAATGCCAAATGCTTGGAAGAGAAGCATTGTAGTACCTACAAGGCTACAACTAAGAAGAAGGGTGATGTCCAAAAGTATACTAATTATCATGGAATTAGTCTTAAGTCACAGCATGGAAGTATCTGAGAGATGGAGACAGGATTAAGAAAATAACGTAAGTTACTTTTTTTCTTCTTTTTGATCAATAAAAGTATTGTATTGTATATAAGGTATAAGGATGTATGTACGAGAGGGAAGGGGACAAGGTCCTATATACACGAAAAATTTACAAATGGACCAGCCAAAAACAAGAACAAAACTAGCCCATTATGAAATGATTACATCGCCTACAATCCACCAACATCATCTGCTAAATCCGAAAACAAAAATACCCTTGAAATCAGGTAGAATGAAAGCTACCTGGTATAGGGCTGAGTGCACTCTTCGAACTCATGTCAGTCCTATTTTCTTTGCCATTTCAGTTCCCACAAATGGGCCAACCAATCACTGTTGGCACAATACAAAAGTAATGACTCCCTATTCCTCCTTTTTCCTCCATCCCCAAGAAGAAAGAATCTTGAAAGCTATTTTCTTCAGGTTTTTTTTTTTAATATGAATTTTGATAATCTGTGTTTCTTATTTTCTGTCCCTTTTTTCCGTTTTCTTTTGTCTATTATTATCCTAGACTTTTATGATTCTTTCCACTTATAGATTTTGAGTTAGGTTTGTACACAGTTTTAGATTTTGAGAAATTGAGTTAGGTTTGTACACAATTTTGAATCAAACCCATGTTGATTTTCTGAAAGAATTGCTGTTTTGAATTTCAGAAGAAAGTTCAGGAAGATGGTAGGCTTCTACCCGAATTTGCAGATGCTGAAGAAGGTCAGTGATTACAACTGGAAATTTGAGTAGTATTTGACTATAATAAATGCTACTGATGGCTGAATTGGTTCCTGATTGCAGAAGAGCTTTTTGAGTTTCTGAATCTTCAGCTGGAAAGCGATTTGAAGACGGACAGAAGTAAGCACATTTTGTTTTCATTTCCTTGATGTAGTTGGATCAGAACCTCTCTCTCTCTCTCTCTACCATTGGTTGCCGGTTTAATCTTAAGAAAAAATTAAAAAGTACATTAATAAAACTTTTTCCATGGATTGTACAAATGTGGAGGCAAATTAAGGTATAGTGAAGATTAAATGATTAACTCTTTGCTTTAACATCTACAGTAAATTAGCAGTGGTGGTGGGATTAATTCATCTATTGTTCCCATTTTTTGTGCAGTGCGCCACTATGAAGTTGTTTATTTAATACATGAAGATCGCGTGGAAGAGGTTGGAAGTGTAAAATCAAAAGTTGAAGGTGAGTTTTACGTGCTTTTTCTTTGTACCATCCCAAAACTGACTGAATTAGCGCAAAGAGGTTTTATATTCGGTTCTGTTCTTTTGATGCAACTTAGCATCTAAGAAGAGATCTAAGAAGGTTGGCATCTCAACTTTGAGGACTCAATGTTCCATATTCATGAGAGTTCCACATAAATATACTTAGGGCTGTCAACGAGCAGAGCTAGCTCGTACCAGGCTCGGGCTTGGCTCGTATGAGCCGAGCTTGAGCCCTATAAAGGCTCGTGAGCTGAGCTTGAGCTCGAAAATAAGCTCATTATCTTAACGAGCTTGAGCCAAGCTTGGGTAGGCTCGGCTCAGTTTGTATACGATATTATACATCCATATTTCTGTCTTATATTATATATTAATATTAAACACATGCTAATATATTATACTATATATAATAATAATAATCATCAACTATAATATTAATGCATTTGTACTAATATAAACTTTTCTACGAGTTGAGCCTTTTATGAGCCGGTCCTGAGCCTAAAATATTTTAACGAGCCTGAGCTGAGACAGCCCAAGATTTTTTAATGAGCCTGAGCCTAGCTCAAGGTTTACGAGCCGAGCTGGGCAAAGCTGGGTTCGGCCCGGCTCAATTATAGCCCTATATATACTAGATCTCAAATTCGGTTAATGTTATAAACACACCCTGTACATTTGATAATAATACCAGTTTAGTACATGTCAAAGCCTTATTTACAATCTGTCTGCAGTTCCATTCTCATATAACATATTTTATTGATTGATATTACGATATATTTTCATCTTAATGCCATATTTAGATGGCACAAGCAATTTTTTTGCGACTTCGATCACTCAAGTTTTCTTTGTAATAATTCTGAAACATGTTTGCAGAATTTCTAAGAGGGAAGAAGGGCAAGGTATGGAGGCTGAACGATTGGGGTCTTCGAAGACTGGCTTACAAGATAAAGAAAGCGAAAAATGCTTATTATGTATTGATGAACCTTGAGCTGGAAGCCAAATGGATCAACAATTTTAAGAGCATGTTGGACAAGGATGAAAGAGTAATTAGGCATCTCGTAATAAAGAGAGACAATGCAATAACAGAGGATTGCCCTCCCCCTCCCGAGTTCCACACTTTTCGTGCAGGAATGGATGATGATGAAGAAGATGATATGGATGACAATGATGCCTATGATGATGAAGATGACATGGATGGGGATGATGAGGGTGAGTTAGACTTGGTCGGCTACAATGATGATGTTGAAGATGACATTATTCTTGTTGACGACGACAATGATGATAAGAAAGATAGAAACAGCAGGTCAAGTACAAGCGAAGGAAGAAAAAGAGCTTTGAGGGCTGAAAAAATAGGTAGGTAGTTTCTTTCTTTCTTTTTGTGTGTATGTGTGTGCGCGCGCGGTCGTGCGGTCGCTGTAGCCTTTGCTTGTATACCTATTTTTCTGATATCTTAGAGAAAGAATGTTATGTGATGGTAGTACTCTATGGTATAGTTTGTGCGAATCATTAGAAGCTTAATCCCATTGAATGCAAAGAGAAGAGTGAAAATGAACGAAAGAAGTCCCTGATTTTTTATGTCATTGATTCGGTCCCTTTCCTCTTTAAGATTCATTTCTTGGTGTGTTCTCTGGCAAAGGTTTTAAGGGCCTCGCATCCTCTACAGCTTAAGGATTACAGCAATTCATACAGCACCGTTGGATTGCTGCCACGTGGGTACCTCAATGGTACCCATGTGTTATTAAAAAGGGTACCCTTAGAAAAGGGTACCTATGTGTTATTGAAGATAAAATTAAATCGCCGTTAACGGCGTTATCGTTTTGGCGCTTTTTTTTTGTTTGCTCTTATTT